>OX328132.1:28786157-28848657 GCA_946811695.1 Gonocerus acuteangulatus
ATAAACGGGAAAATATTATCTGCTGGACCAGGGAACAGATTACAGCAGAGCAATGTACAAATGCCGTCCTGTCTGTCAATGTGCAATGTGATGCCTGTAATGCTGCAAGGGGCCAAACCTCTGAACAGTTTTTAAATAGAATGTCAGGAATTATTAGAAGAAGAAATTATTATTTTTTTAAATTATGTATGCGTGCAGTGTTAAGTGTTAAACTGTTTTAAGAATTAAAACTTTAATTTTATTAAGAATCGAAAGTTTTTTTTTTTTTTTTTGTTTTGTGTTGTCACTTTCCTCCGAAGAAAAGTAGTTATGTTAAATTATTGTTTAACTTGCAGCTTTACATGACGTAATTCAATTTTTTTGAGCAAGAAGATTTTTTGTTGTTTTGTTTTGGGCGGAGGTGGGTGGTAGAGGGGGTGGAAGATAAATCATATACTTTTAATGATTCTTTCATAATGCCTATTCACGACTGTGTTTTAGTTTCTTTTTGGTTGCTTTTTTCTCGGAAACAAAGCAAAAACGAGAAAAATGCCAAAGGACTTTTTTTATCTTGCTTTGATTCCCGAAGTTTTACAGTTTATTTTGTGGAAACCTATATATATATATGTATATATATGATGTGTGGAATATAAAATGTGAATATTTGAGGGAAGTAACGCGCTAAAAAAAATATTGTGAATAATTAAAATGAAACGGTATATATTATATGCCCGTAATATATATATATACAACTGTCAAAACTTTCAATTCCAATGGAGCTATTGAATAAATAATCGAAGAAAATGCCAATAAATCTTTTTTTCTTCCCTAGAGTTACTAAAATAGACTGGAAGACATAAACCAAGACAGCCAACGGCCCAACCCCAGAGCCTTCACTCTTATTGGAGCCTAGATTACCAGGAAGACTGAATCCTATTAGAACGTGTTTTGGCAGCGTTACTCAAAGCTTTGGCGTGCTTCGAATTAATGTAATACATTCGAGAGTATTAATCGTTTCATTTAGTTAAAATTAGTTGATTTAATTACGTCCTTAATAAAACACTACTTATTGCTATTGATGTTTTAGGTGTTCGTCTTTGGCAGGATATGTAGATTATAGTTTCAATTCAAAAGAGATCGTGTAACGATTAATATCGTTTTAAGATAGGTTGGATCAAAATAGTTAATAAAACAGCATTTTTATATAAAAATGAGTTAGGACCAGCTTATGAGGTTGACCTCACAATGGAATCTCAAAGTGCCAACAAGGGAATTTCATAAACCCACTGAGTTGGACCAGTAACATCAAGGTTATAACAAATTTAGGGTATTTTTGCGAAGACCACATCCAGTTACTTTTGAAGTAGCAGTAGTGATTGTATCAGTGATTTAGCGCATAACTACTTTGCCTTCCTACTGGAGGATTCCGATGACCAATTGTTTTGGTTCTTGCTGGGAGTAAGGTAACCTTCAACAGTGAATTAGAGTTTGTTTATGAAAAAGCTCTGCTTATGTTAGTGAGGAAAAATGGGGCTTTTACAATTAGTTCGCGTTGTTCCTGACAAAGAAAAAGCGATTGGTTTCTTACTCGCAAAAATTAATAGAGTTCTATTAATTATAGCGAGTTGGATAGACTAGAGTCGCTAAAATTAATAGAATTCTATAAATTTTAGTGAGTTGGATTGACTAGAGTTTTGATATCTTCTTGAGCGAGCGTAGCGAGCGGAAACGCATAGCACGTATGCCCATAATGCTAAATAAATGTAATATATCCAAAAAGAGAGAGAGAGTAAAGGAATAAAGTGTGTTTACAAATATCATTGTTTATGTTATCCTTCATAACCTGCAAAACAGTTAACGTTACTGCTTAATAACTTTTTTCGTAGTTGAGAGATTTGATTTTCATATTAACCTTTTTATTAATAAATATTGCTTGCCATTATCTAGTATGGATTATAACCGTAGATAATAAGTAGTAATAGCTAACCAGCAAAGAACCTCTAAGCTAATCAGTAAGCTTATTAGCGAGCACGAGTAACTGTTATAAATCACAACTGCTACTTCGAATGTAACTGGATGTGGTCGTCACAAAAAGACCCCAAATTTATTTTTTAACATTAGAGTTGGGTTTATTCTTATCAGACCAATAATTTATATTTAAATAGGACTTACCCGTATCCAAAATAAAAAATTCTGGCTCGCAGGAACTACATCATGTTAGTGCATCACCGCTAACAGAAATTTTTAAAAAATAATTAAAGCCTAGCACAATTAAAAAAAAAGCAAAAAAAGGGTTTGTATTTTTTCCTTTTACCGTGCCAAAGTAATTCGCTTAGATCATCATATTTCAATCATTCAGCCAATTTGCTATACTCGAATGTCCAATAAAATGGAGAAGGATGTTTCAATTCCATAAATAACTGCCCAATAATATCTCTTTGATCGCCTATTTTTATCAATGAGTAAGTCACTATTTGGAGGAAGCTAACAAGCTGAATGAAATGAAGATGTGTACTCGTATCAATTGAGGAAATTATCGTATTGTTTTTTTGTTTTTTTTTTTTTTTTCATTAATTGTGAAGGTAGAGCATCTCCGTGGTGCAGTTGCTAAGTCTTCGGATTCTCACGCAGGAGATGCGGGGCCGAGCCGCCATGGATATTTAGGTAGGGTGGCAACATATAAATAGCCCGGAGTTAATCGCCTAAATGCCGATGCAGAGTAAAGAAAAATTAAAATAAATTGTAAAAATAATTTCATATTTAAATGACTGCAAACCCATGATTCTTTTCGCCCTTTTAATTTGATATAATTATAAAACATCTATGGCACAGATAAAAAAAAAATACTATGAATTGAGATATTTTTGTCTTGTAATGATTAATTTTTTTTCGTCAGTATTTATTTCACACACATTTCGCATCGTAAACCAGACAAATATATATATATATATATATATATATATATATATATATATTATATATATATATATATATATATTTATATATATATATATATATATTTATATATATATATATATATATATATACACACACACATACATACATACGTACATATATATACACACACACACACACACACATATTTGAACCACTGTTATTTTCGTGATCTATGGGTTCTGAAACGTCAACATTTTAAGCCAGCGTTTCCAGATTGTATCATGTGTCAACCTCATCATGTGTCGGGTATTTTCGCGAAGACCACGTGCAGTTACTTTGAAGTATCTGTCGTGATTTTAAACAGTTATTTTTCTTCTTTACAGGTTAGAAACCATATTGTATAAATATAGTAATCAAAAGTTAATGTAGTAATGAAAAGTATTTAAAATCACTGCAATCATTACTAAAAGTAACTTTTTTTAATACATACTATATTTATATAATATGGTTTCTAACTAACCCATAGTTAACTTGTATTTGTAAGTAATAATTTTCGGCTTGTAAAACATAAATGAAAATAAACAGAATATATTTCAGCAAGCAATATTTATTAATAAAAAGGTAATTATTATAAAAATCAATGGTAATTGTGAAGTTTAGTGGCCTCCTCGCCGATTTTTTTGTCTGGTGGTTCTATAACATATTTATTTTTTATATTTATTTCGCAATCTGGGCATACATGCTATGCGTTTCCGCTCGCAACGCTCGCTCAACAAGATATCAAAACTCTAGTCAATCCAACTCGCTAAAATTAATAGAATTCTATTAATTTTTGTGAGTTGGAATGACTAGAGTGTTAAAGGTTACTTTACTACCAGCAACAACCAATAGAATTGCCCATAAGAATAGCCAATAGAATAGCTACTGAGTTATGCGCGAGCGCTATATCACTGTTATAATCACTACAGATACTTCACAAGTAACAGGATGTGGTCGTCGCAAAAAGACACCAAGTGTCAGCATATGTTTCTTCACTATGGATTGAGGGAGAAAACGCGCTAAATCGTGAAAGAACATCTTGTTGAGGGTTAATAGGAAGCTGGATAGAAGCGTGTGGCTACTAGAGCAGATGTTTACGATTTACTTCTGACTAGTGTATGACACAGTCGGTAATTCGCACCCAATGACGGGAACTTGTGTGATTCACTGCTCTTCAATTCGTCGGAAGATGTCGTGCGGCAGCTGGACAACAGCTTCTAGTCTGCTTATTAATTCATAGTTAACAAACTCCCCAAGTACATCAAGAGACCGTTTTTTTCTTTAGTATACAATTGGTTAAGAACAACCACGAAGAATGAAGATATTGGGTTCCTACCCTCAAATAACAATACACTATAAGTAGAATATAAAAAAAAAATAAACAATACGCAGACATATATATATATATATATATATATATATATATATATATATATATATATAATCAGTCCCGTAACAGGCCACGAGGGCCCTGAGGGGCAGATACTATAGAGGTATCAAATTCATGACTATACCGCACACTCGGGAGATAGTGTGGTCAGTACTATGCTCCGGCCGCCTGATTTTCCCCTTGCTGCTTCGACTGCTAGGGTCATTAGCACCAAGGTACCCATTAATAAATTAATTAAAGTCTGGGTTGGCCTAGAGACGGTCGGGGAGGCCGAATTTAACCCATGAACGAAGACACTAGAAGAAAAAAATCTTTAGTGCTTGCTTGGGATTTGAACTCAGGTCCTCCAACTTATTAGTCCCGTGCTCTAGCACTGAGCTTACCTCGCCCCCATAAATTGAATATAATTCCTCAAAATTTAGTGTATGAATCAATAGCAGAGACAAATCAACCAAAAAAATTGGTCCTAAAAGTATTACTTACAAATACAAGTTATCTAACGGTTAGTTAGATACCATATTAGGGAAACTTTTTCAATTTTGTATTAAATTTCCTTTCGAATAGATCATTCCGAGTTAAAATGGGTACAGCTCTTTCTAATGTATTCACTCAGGAAAACGGAGTGCCCCAAGGAAGTGTAATAAGCACGACGCTACTCAAAATAGCTATGGACACCGTCCGTGAGCATATTACTCCCCCAGTCAAATATTGCCTGTATGTGGATGATTTGCTTATCTATATTCGAACTAAAGATCTAGAAAATGCCGCAGAGTCTATCCAAAGGACGATAAATAGGCTACAGAATTGGAGCGATACTTACGGACTACATTTCTCTACACAAAAGACTCAAAGCATAATTTTTACAAAAAAGCGACGTATACAACAAATTACATTGAACTTAAATAATACTCCCATCCACTTTACAAACTACATAAAATTCTTAGGACTTCTCTTTGACTCTAAACTTACCTGGGTTCCCCACCTAAAAAATCTCGTCAATAGATGTAAAAAATCCTTACATCTCTTAAGGATTTTATGCAATGCAAAGTGGGGAGCAGACAGAAGTGTAATGCTGATATTCTATCGGGCATATAACAGGTCTCTTCTGGATTATGGGAGTGTAGCGTACACATCTGCTAAGCCCAGTACTCTTAAAATCCTAGACTCAATACAAAACACTGGTTTACGCATCGCAACAGGAGCCTTTAGATCCAGCCCATCTAATAGCCTCCCTGCAGAATGTGGAGAATTGCCATTGGAATACAGACGTATGCAGAATTGTTTGAAATACTGCCTTAAAACTAAATATTTAAATAGTAAGTGCGTCCAAAAATCTACTGACGAGGAATTGTTAAGAAAATACAAAATGCAACCATTCAGGCAACGCCCACTGCTGGTAAGATGTATGATTTATGCACAAGACACTGACCTACTACGAACACAACTCTTACCCAGACCTCCCGTAACATTCATACCATGGACTCTAAACAATTTGAAACTAGACCTAGGACTGACTAAATACAAAAAATCCAACCCGACATCTACACATTCATACAAACACATATTCAAGTCATACATTGACAAAAATAAAGACACAATGTTTATTTACACGGACGGATCCAAGACTGGTGAGGGCACAGGCGCAGCAGCTGTAATAGGTATAAACACTTTTCAGCTGAAACTAACAAAAAGTACAAGTATTTATTCTGCTGAGCTGCACGCCATTCACCTTGCACTGGAAAATGCACACCACATTCAACAACCAAAAATAACAATTTTTACGGACTCACTCAGCTCAATACATGGACTACAAAACATGTACAACGACAACCCCATCATTATGAACATACTAGAACAGATACACAGGACGAATAAAGAAATAACAATATATTGGCTCCCAGGACATGAGGACATAGGACAAAGCACTCAAGCTGACGTACTGGCTCGGACGGCTACAAGACAAAACCAACTGGACATACACGGAGTTACATTACAAGATATGCAAACTGAAGCCAGAAGATTTGTGACAGAGAAGTGGGAACAAGCCTGGCACATGACGACGGATAACAAACTTCGAGAAATCAAACGAACAGTAAGTGAATGGCCCTCAAGCAAAAGGGATAATAGAAGAGACGAAGTGATATTATGCCGCTTAAGAATTGGCCATTCCCGACTGACACACTCTTATCTCATGACAAGACAGGACAGACCGATATGTACACAGTGTAACACACCCCTGACTATAAAGCACATACTGACTGAATGTTTACAGCGACAAAACTATGACTTACCTTACAATATAACTGAATTACTCGGCGATGGAAGCAAATATATCGATGAGATATTGAACTACCTAAACAAGACAAACTTACTAACCATATTATAGCATACATTTAGAAAGGAAGAGGAGTGAAAACAACCCATAGAGATTTGTTTATATATACCATTATTATTTATATAAAAATATACCATTGTTAATTTATATGTTGTATGTGTGTGTGTATGCAGGTGTGTACATGCATATTTGTATGCATGCATGTATGTATTTGTGTGTGTATATATATGTATATATATATATATATATATATATATATATATATATATCTTGTGACAAAACAAAACTAGCAAAGTTAAATAAAATTCTAGCTAAGCCCCTCCCCCCCCCCTTTTTTTTTTTTTTTTTTTTTTTTTTTTTTTTTTTTTTTTTTTTTTTTATTAATGTATTTATTCTATTATATCTTTATTAACGCTCTATTATATTATATCTTTATTTATCTTTCTCTATTACATATTTATTAATGCTCTATGATAGTATATCTTTATTAAGGTATTTATTCTATTATATCTTAATCTGAATAGTATTATCCTATGTCTAGAAGCAGAATAAACTATATTAACATAGTGTAATGTATATTTGCATAATTTGATGTATATATATAATAATGTATTTGTATGCACATATGTAATAACCAAATTGTATCTAAGTATAGATGCATGTAGATGTGTAATGTTTGTTCTGAGCAAGTCGCTATAGTTGCGAAAAGCTCATAAAATAAATATAAAATAAGATACCATATTATATAAATGTAGTAGTAAAAAAAGTTACTTTTAGTAGTGATTGCAGTGATTTTTAATACTTTTCATTACTATATTAACTTTTGATTACTATATTTATATAATGTGGTTTGAAACCTTGGATAACATGTGAGGAAGGAATAGATAACCTGCAAAGAACCTGTAAGCTAATCAGTAAGTACCAAAATCACTGTTTAAAATCACGATAGATACTTCAAAGTAACTCGATGTGGTCTTAGCAAATAGACGCCATTTTTCGTATATTTTTTACAGGAAAATTCATTTGGTTGATAAAAGCGAAATACAAAACAAAAACTATTAGGTATACAAGTTCGCCTCCACCGTTTTTTATTATTTTTTTTATTTTATTTTATTATTTTTTATTTTTTTTGTTTTGAAAAATTCAAATCTTTATTATAATAAACAAATTGAACGAACAAAAAAATATTTATTCTCTTCATTGAGCAAATGCATAATTTTTCATCTTCAAAATCTGCATTTTCCATCTTCCACCACTATGCACGTTTTTTTATGCAAAAATCACAGCTCTTGAAGCGTTGAAACTACTCAGGACATGTTAATGATCTCATAGCAGCTTCGCGTTATGCGTCTGAGACCATTAGGTGAGCTTCAGCCGAAGATTTTTTTAATATTAAAAATAAATTAACAATTCCCGCAAATGAGAAAAATTCGGCTCATAAGTTGATATTTTAATTCGAGAATAACTATATTATGTAAACACAAATCAACTACTGATTTTATCAGATTATGTTCACAAGATACTAAGCATTATTTTAAGTCGTATATAATTAATATACTCGACGTCTACTTGTCAATAACGTCATCTATAGAAAAGCGGCGGGAGCAAAGTTGTATGCGTAATAAAAAAAAAAAAAAAAAAAAAACAGAGGCAAACAAACTCAAGGAATCGGTTATAAAAGAGGTAACCAACTATTTCGTCGTTTTATGCAGTTATTTCACCGACACCGAGAGAATACTGTAAGCTTTCGAAAAGTTGTATTTGATGTTTTCGAGATATTTGATAAAAGTAAAACTTCCATTTGACAAACTTGATTTCCG
Organism: Gonocerus acuteangulatus; assembly: GCA_946811695.1. Classification (NCBI taxonomy): domain Eukaryota; kingdom Metazoa; phylum Arthropoda; class Insecta; order Hemiptera; family Coreidae; genus Gonocerus; species Gonocerus acuteangulatus. Next base: position 28,794,619 of record OX328132.1, read on the forward strand.
GCCTGAAAAGCCCACTTCCGGTACAGGCGGAAGTTGATTTTACGGCCTATCTGTAGAAAATATACATGTAAACATGTGTCGGTAAAGAACACATCAGGTTTTGAAAAAAAAAAATATGTATTTAAATTTTTAACTTCCTTTTTAATTAACTAAATATTTTAGGACGGGTTATCCCTTTTCTAGCCAGGATAGGACTGATGACTTTTCTTTTTTCCAAAGAAAAGCCACCACCCCTAATGGGAAGTGCTCACGCCTTAACACTCACGGCCACCTGGCCTACTAAAAAAATAAATAAATAAAATGTAAATTTCTAGCAGTTGGAGATACGTGGTTTTGGACACCGGGTTTATATAAATAATTCAATTTTTTATATATTCAGATGGAGTAATTACCAAATGAATTTTTGTCCTCCATGATCCCGTATCCTTGCAATGTGTTTCAAATGACTGCTATTCCAAGTGTAAAATTAGCCTTGAATGAAAGACTCTCTTGAAATATGAAATGCAACATCTCCACTAACTAGGCTATTACAGTCATCCTATCCCATTATACTTGTCCACTCAACTGCTCTGCTATTCAGCAGAGATTTTCAATCCAAGTCCTTCCTCAGCAAAAGTTTAACACTTCATGGGCGTATATAAGGGCGGGAGGAGGGCTGAGGGGGCATACAAACCGTAAAAATAAATTTAATAAGATCACTTACAAGGGTAGTATACAGCGATGGGGTTACCGATTTGGACCAATTTTTTTCTGGTGATTCTACATCGAAAAATAGTCGACATGTGTCCGAGCGTTCCGTCCAATGCGCCTTAGGAGCCGAGAAATAAAATAAAATAGGTTGAAAGTGCTTTATTTTTTATATCGAGTTTAGAAAATGATATCGACATGATTCTTTCACCAATTCATTTGTTTTATAGAGTAGATTAAAAGAAAGATACAATCGTTAAACAATAATTTATATTTCATCAAATATATTCAAAAATATGCTTACGTTTTCAAGTAAACTCGTATTATACATTTTTTTACACCAAAAATAATATCAGATTTAAAATCAGCACCCCAAGAAACAACATTTTTCAACATTTTTTTTATAATCGATAACTTTTTAAATGTAGGTATATGGAATATTTTGGCAGAATAATGACTTCTATAGAGTCGAGTATGTAAAACAATGTTTGATTTAAAAACAGATGTCAGATTCGTTTTTAGCACATTGAAAACCCCCTAAATTCAAATTTTGGGAACATTACAAAAATTAAAAAAAAAGTATTTTAAATTTTGCTAAGAGGGGACCCTTAAAATTTTGTTAAAGATTCAAGAATCCGGCCATATTTCAAAGAATATTTACCCGATTCAAACCAAACTTGGAGGGTCGATAAAGGCCATAATGTGACACAATTGTTTCCAATCGGGGTGTTTCTACGTGTTCTAGAATTGACGTTATATGCAAAAAAGTTTACATTTTATTTTTATTTTGAGAACAATTTTTCGCAAGTACCTTTTGAGATAATACATTAGTCATTTATATGGTTAGAAAAAGTCTTTCTTCTTTCGAAAGATTTCAATGACGTAAAAATTGGATTATCTCAAGGGGAGATATTGAATTCCAAAACGTCACATTACTTTTTCGCTTACAAATATTTAGCCTCTTCCAGACTGGGAAAAATCATTATTTTTTGCTTTCAATGATATTCATTATATTAGGGTTTCTTGGGGTGCTGATTTTAAATCTGCTATTATTTTTGGTATAAAAAATTGTATAATACTAGTTTACTTGAAAATGTAAGCATATTTTTGAATATATTTGATGAAATATAAATTATTGTTTAACGATTATATTTTTCTTTTAATCTACTCTATAAAACAAATGAATTGGTGAAAGAATCATGTCGATATCATTTTCTAAACTCGATATAAAAAATAAAGCACTTTCAACGTATTTTATTTTATTTCTCGGCTCCCAAGACGCATTGGACGGAACGCTCGGACACATGTCGACTATTTTTCGATGTAGAATCACCAGAAAAAAATTGGTCCAAATCGGTGACCCCATCGCTGTATACCCCCCTTGTTAGTTCAGATTTTTTTTTTTTTTTTTTTTTTTTTTTTTTGGGGTGTAATAGCGTTTTAATTGGCTAACTATTCCAAGTTCTAGATTGTTAGTATACCATACCGTCCAAATGCTCCCAGCCACCCTGAAATTATTTTCTATATACTTCTATGAGTCACTTAAATTATTAGGATTACACACAACATTCCGGGAGCAATAAATGTAATAATAATATTAACGCACGGTCTTCTAAATATATTGTCCCACTAAAGATTGTGAGGCCAAGAAATTAATTAAGCAACATTTGCTTTATACCGAATAATTCAACCATTTTTTTTTCGCTTGTTTTACATAACATTTCGGCTCAAGCCATTACACAAGAAGAAAAATCAGGTCTGTAATATCACGTACAAAAAGTCTAGAAGTTATTTTCAAAGAGAGTAGTAAAAATTTATTCTGGGGGTCATTTATTTATTAATTAATTTATTTTATTTTTTTTTGTTACACATTTATTTTGTTTTATATGTTATACTTTTATTTGATGCAGGTGACGAGATATACCTCCATGTAGTTACAGGGACTCTGTTTTAGAGGATAAAGTTAGAAGAGTTGACTTCCATTGGCTACAGTTTAGTATTTATTATTATATCTTAGATTACTGTTAATTTTATTTACTTATTATATATTTTTTTATCAGTTATTATCAATTATTATTATTATTATTTTTCTTTTTTAAGTTATTTCTTGTTAAAGTGTGGTCATATTTAACTAATTTAAGGTCTCACAGCAAATAGGCTTGGGTTTGCAAGCCCTAATAACGAGGGTGAAGGAGACGCCCATTTGTAAAACTGACTCATATGTGTATATGTAATATGGATAATTGTATGAAAGTGCTCTGAATCTCCTAATAAAAATATATATATATATATATATAGAGAGAGAGAGAGAGAGAGAGAGAGAGAGAGAGAGAGATAGAGGGACAACACAAAAAAATATTTATTTGAGAATTTTATTCTTAAAGCTCGGGATAGCTAGAGGTTTTGGGGAATTGTAGCACAACCTGTTTTTTTTTTCGCATGTTGTAAACATTTTTAATCGTAAATGTATGTTCTTGTTCTTCCATTCATTCTAAAATTGTCTGAAGATATTCCTGCGTCTGAAAGGAACAAACTTTTAAGAAGAACGTATCCAAATTCTCATCTGCCCCTTAAAAATTCCAAAATAACGTAACTTTCCTCATAACCACCGGCTGTTTGGCTAGCGGGATAGATGCCTTCATTAAATCTATTTTTAATTTGGACTAGTAGATGGAGGATTCCTGGAGACGCGGAAAAACGAGACAGATAATTATTATTCAACAGGTGGAAAGGGCGGGAAAGAATTCTAAATTCGTCTTCACTTTAATCTTGGACTTTCAGCGCGTTTCCTCTCTCCAAATTGGGAATAAACCTACCCATGACGTCAGCTTAGTAACAAATATTATATTTTCTGTAATATTTTATGAAAATAGGCCGTGAAAATTTATTTACATAGATGTCTATGGTGTGTATACCGTGTGTCCAAAACCACTATATGCAGGGTGTCCCGTAAATGTCTAGTCATATTGTGGGAGGTGATAGAGGACCCTTAGGGGAACAAGAAATGTTCTATGACGATTTTCCGAATTCTCACACATAAGGGAGAAAACGTCGTTTTATTGTTTTTTCGAGGCAAACGTGGTTTTTAGAAGTATAATCGTTGTAGCTCCGTCCCAGGGGGTCTACTAGAAAGGAAGTGACACCAATCGAAAGCTGAGTAAATTTACTATAAAACTAGTTGGGAGGAAAAACAAAAATGAATGAATTTAAGTATGTCTATCTAACCAAAAGAAAGCTATTCTAAATTTCCTGACATTTTCTTGATATTCCTTACCATCGTTACTCCTCAATGGGCAGGATCTGAGATTTCCGGGTTTCAGAAAAACTTCCCCATTTAACCAGCTTTCCATTCATGTATTAAAATCCTGTGTTATTGAAGTATGTGAACGATTTAAGAAGAAAAGTTTAAAAAAAAAACATGGATCTGTGAAAAGAAAATTAAATTTTTTTCTTCAGTTTATTCAAAAAGATTAAAAGAAATATTTGTTTTTTATAAATATTTACTTAATTATTAAGTAAATATTTACTTAACACAATAAAAAAAAATCCTTCCACAAAAATTATAAGGAATATTTAGTTACAACAACAAACACACATGGGCTCACGAGAATCCCAGGGTGGTTCACAAGCGCAGCCATCAGTATCAATTCAAGGTAAAACATTTGTTTTCTAATTATAAATACCAGTAAAAATGTGTTCAAATAGGTTATCTAGGTAAAAATAATTATTTTTCAGTTCCTGCGATTCGGACTTTTTAAAAATAATATTATTATTAAATTTTTACGTCCATTTATTATAAACTACGAATTTTAGGACTGGTTATCTATAGGTTACCACCATTTTCTAGCCAGCATAGGGCTGATGCCTTTTCTTCTAATGAAAAGCCACCAACCCTATTGGGAATTGAACCCACGACCCTTTGGCACTTTAATAATATTATTATTAAAGTATATCTTTAATAATAATACTTTGTTGAAATAAACTACTACTACTATAAATTTAAAAAAAAAAAAAAAAACAAAAAAAAAAACAGATTTACTAGAGTTTCTGGATAATAATCAGAGTGTCCGTTTTTTGTTTTTTTTCTTTGCCTGCAGGGTGTAGATTTTTCTGTCACTCTTTAGAATAAGCGTAATTTACTTAAAAAGGGCACCAGATTTTGCAAAAGAAAAATACCTTGCACTTTTGGGGAGTGGATAAGAAGTTTTGGACTCAACGAATTCTTTTATATTAAATGTAATTTTTATAATAAAGCATTTGATTCCTTGGTAATTTTTCTGAGTTCATCTGACAGGTTCCGATGGAGTATCCTATAAAGCCCGATCTTGCTTATTAATGGATTGTCCTTTGTTTTAGCGTGTTGACTTCCTATAAACCGTCTTATGACGTCAATTCGATGACGCAAGTCCTGACGACAGATATATAAAGATATTTTTTATACAACAATATGACCAAAACAGGAGGCTATTCTGTTGATTATTTCAAAGCCCTTCTGAAAATAGTGATTGTTGCACTGGATCCTTGGAAGTAGAATATCAAAATATATACGCCCATCTTGGCTCGGAAATAATGTTTTCCTGTTTAGAAGGATTTCGAAGAGGAAAAGACTGCTCGCGTTCACAGAAATGTTGACTAAAATGTTTCTGTTTACTTCGAATTAGGTTTGTCTCAATTTAAAAATGAATTGCCGCCATTAAAGCTTCATTTTGGCGCGGTTCCCAGATACAATATTAGCAACCTTTCTTCAGTTTCAAGGGAAACACATTTTGGGAGAAGCATTTATTTCCTGTTCTTAGGCTTTGTTTGAAATGTAATAAACCTGGTATTTCTTTGGAACGTTAAAAATGAAATTTGTTAATATTTTTATTTCTAAAGAAAGAATATTTGTCCTATCTTGAGCTGAAATGTTAAATTGATAAACGTTTCGAGATATTGTCTTGAAAGCTCTTTCATTTGATTCCCCGCGTCAAGTAGCATATATATAGTAAACTTAGATAGATAGAAAAAATTAAAAATCGTTAATGTTTCAATTTATTTCAAGCGAAAAGTTTCTACGATTTCGCATCAGGTGTAACAGGTTTTATATTACCCCCCCCCCCCCCCAAAATCAACGAGATGAGAAAATACCTGCCGCCGCACAGTGGGCAAAACGTCTATTTTACGGCGACAAATGTCAAAAATATAATGTGGTCGTAAAAAGTCAATTTAGGCGTCAAAACGTGCTGAAGTCTTGTATTCATTGAAAACAGAACACGTTTTTCATCTAGTTTAATCCAAACCTGTTTAAGACAATAAGGAAGGCAACCATTGCTAGTCACTTCCACTTCCTCTGTTTAGTCTTGTTCCAACTAAGGTCTTTGTAAGTTGTGTTTAAAAATTATGTGCAAATTTTATCAATTCTTTTCAGAATGGATTTATTACCTAGTGGTATGTTCTTTATAAATATATAATATATATCTAATAACAGAAAGGCATATCAAAGAAAAAATATATTAATGAAATTATTACTAGATTGTTCATATTTTGTTGATTACTCAAGTTTGAGTAAGGTTTAAAAAAAAAGTTCCACGAAGTTCCAGTTCCAAATATTTTTTTTCGAAAAGCCTTAAGCTTCTACGTTACTGTCTTAACACTTTCAGCTCCCCCTTCTTCCCCCTTTTAATGTAAATTTAAATTTAGTTTAGGCAGTCAGATAGAAGCTGAAGAATCCGCGGCGAACAGCGGGCGAAAATCACCTTTTAGGTGATTTAATTATAGCTTCCCAAATAGTTTGTCTTACTTTTAATACCTGCATCAACTGTTGCATATAAAAGAGAATGCGCCTTATTCTTTGAAGAAATATTTACGGCAGCTATAAGGAAGCTGTTGTTGATCGTTGTGATGAGAATATTTCGATAATCTTGTCATTACTAATCCACGCTTTACTCTCCTGTAATGAAGTCATTAGGTTTCTCTGGGCGATACTTTCCTTGAGGATTTTATGATCTTCATTTCCCTTCCAATGAGATAATCCCTATAAAACAAACCTATAAGCTGCATATTTGTGAAGCGCTCTTATTTTAAGTTCTGTTGTCAGAATTTGATATCTACCTGGTTCAAAAATGAATATTTTGCAATTCTTTATTTTTTTATAGGGGATCTTAAAGTATCCAAAAAAAAAGTTTCAATTCTTCAACAAAATAAAATTGCAGCGATGTGTCTGACGAACGGAAACACTTTTTTTCACGGGCGATAGTCTGCAGGCGGCAATTTTTAATCTAAAACGAAAAATTATTTCGAAAGAAGAAGGTTAAATCTAGTAATGTACGTAGAATTTTTAAGAAATATTAATTTTTTTCTAAAATGGTAAACAATTATTCAGTTTCTATTTAAAACTCTGCCAAAAATCGGTCACAAAATCGTTATAATTCAATGAATCGAAAAAACCCTGTGTACATTACTAGAAAATATCATAAGGAAGCTGCAGTTAAAATTTGAATTTAATCGGGCAAAAATTGAAGACGCCAGATTATTGCCCGATTTGAAAAAAATAGGTTTGAGAAAACTACTTTAAAGTTTAATGTTCTGAAATGTTCATTTTTTTCTTATATATTTTTTTTATACTTTCTTGTAATATAAATAACAAAAATGATTTTTAATGTTGAAATTTATTGAAGAAAGACAAAAAGAAAAACGCTCAACGAATTACATATCTTCAAACAACAAAAACTTTTTTTCATTTTACGCATTATGTTTTACTGGCAAATACATTTTACTACCTGCAAGCAAATAAAAAAATATCAAGCAACGAAAAACTAAGGGAAACCCGTTCAAATAAACAAAACCAAGAATTTTAAAGTTATAAGCACATATTTCCCCGGATGTGACCGCCCCATCGAAAATGACCTCAGACACATTTATGTAGGACATTTATTAGATGTTCGAATGGTTTCCGACCATTTACCACAGCCCATAAAACAACCATAAAACAGTTTTCCGGTAGGTGGTTTTTGCTGGTAAACGAACTTGACCTTTTAAATTAGACAACGTATTTTTCACCAAATTTAATCAAAATCGGGCATATATATATATATATATATATATATATATATATATATATATATGTGTGTGTGTGTGTGTACTGGTCGAACCACATCCATCGCGAGATGATAGTTTTGGTCAAAACAATTTTAAGCGTTTTTAAGGTATTTAATTTTTTTTTTGTCACTGTTGCTTAGGTTTTGGGTATTTCCTCCATTGGGAGGAACCCCGCTTACAAGTTTGACCTTATGACACAATCCGGAAGTACTGACTAGAAAATGTTGCATTTCAGAAACCCTAGAGAACGAAAATAAGGGTGGTTCAAATTTGTGTATATATATATATATATATATATATATATATATATATATATATATATTTGTGTGTTCGCGGTCTAGCACAGCGAATAATGGTCCGATTTTGATGAAATCTGGTACAAAAATCTTTTGTTTTATTTGAAAGGTCAAGTTCGTTAACCAGGAGAATCCGCCCACAGGAACATGGTTCTTGGAGCGACATTCGCGGGATTTTTTTTTTTCACGAAACGTCGAACCAAAATAATAACTGTTTCTATTTTGATCATTCCAAATGACACTAGGGATAAGAACGGAACCGCGTGTCGGACTTTTTATTTTATTTTTACCATTAGAGCTGAACTAGGCAACGGATGGTACGACGAAATAACTAAAATTTAGTCTTTTTTCCAAAAACCTGTATATTTTAAAATAATATTTTTTTAAAGAGAGATAGGGTTGTATTTACAGGTTTTAGAAAAAAGAAAAAAAAATAATGTAAATTTTAGCTATTGGGTCGTAGCAGCCGGTGCCTCGTAAAAAATTGCTAGTTTTATTTAATTAATAGTTTATTCTGAATGTCTTAAATACAAAAACAATAAATAATTTCAGCTGAAATGTTAGAAATAAAAAAAGACCAAAAACCATAGCAACAGTTTAAAAAAGCCTAAAATATTTTATATCGTGAAAACGGGTAACTTTTGGATAGGACAATATGGGCTTAAAATTGTTTGTTTCAATCAAAACTCGCTATGTGTGTGGGTCGACTTACCAGTGATCCCGTTTATAAACATATATTATCTGCGATTATGCATAATTTATGAATCACGGAAGAATTAATTAATTTGTCAATTAAATGGTTTAAACTCATGCTAAAATTCAATAGAAACTGTTAGATCCAGTGGAGGTAGAGTTTCGGAGTAGTTTCCAAGCAAAACGTCAAGAACCTTACAATGGAGGCTGTAATTTCCCTTAAAAGCGTAGCGTAGAAGCTATATGAGTTGTGAGAGCTAATTACATTCGAGGTTCGGAGAATTTGTTGCGTACCAGCGGAAACCAAGTGAAATTCGAGAACAATCCATTATATGAAGATGTAAAAGACGGACAATAGATTCTATACAAATTGAGTAGTCTCCTATTTCTCATTCATTAGGTATACATACAAAATTTGTTAACTCCGCTTGCTTGTAAACTGCTCCCCTAAAGTCTTGAAGCTGTCCGTGGAAGGGTTTTTAGCGCGCTTCCTTCCCTCTAAAAGGGATGTAATCTGCTGATAAACTGAGAATTAGTGATGGGCGATTCTCGAATATGAATCTTTCTTATGAATCGATACGAATCGAAATTAAAAGATCGACGAGTTCAAATCGATTCAAAAGTTCGATCTTCGATATGGATCGATTCTCGATATGGCTCGATCTTCGATATGGATCATTTCACGATTACTTACAATTACCTACGAAATTCGTATTTAATTTCGATTCGAATCGATTCTCATTCGAGAATCGCCCATCACTACTACGAATCGACCTAAATAAGTCGATTTGAATACTTGATAATTTAAAAAATATATCTGTAACCTAAAAGTAGAAATAAGACTACTTTTCATCAAAAATAATGTACAGGGTGTCCCAGTCTTAAACCGACAGGCTTCATATATCGATGCGGAATCAAAAAACTAAGTCAAAAATTACTTTGGTAATTTTCTCGTTTTCACTTCGTTTTCGAGTAAAACGCAAAAAACCGTGTTTTTTTGGACAAATCCCGATTTATAGTTTAAACGAAGGGTTGCACGAAAAAAACACTCTAATAGACAAGTTGTAGCTTATTAAATTATCTTTAAGATGAGACCAAGTTTATTGTCTTGGCTTGAATATTGTACGAGATAATCGTGTTTGAATAACCCATCGGAAGGACATTTTGTTCCATACAGAGTTACTTTAATTACTCTATTAAGGCACCGATTTTCCGAATGTGATGGCTCTTATAAGAAGCGTATTTGAACGAATTTTAATAAGGTTGATTCACTTCACAATCATTGAACACCTTACAAGTACCAGTCGGGGACGAAATATTCCGAAACGTCACATTTGAAGGACGGCATTAGGCAATACTGAACCCCAGGGCATAAGAGCAAGACATTGAATCGACAAGGGGTAAAGCTGATGCGGAGCGGAAACGGAATGGAGGAATTTATTTTGAGTACAAAGCAGACCTATGTTAGTCCTTAGATTGGAGCCTATAAACGTTTAATGTTTTTATGAGCATGCTAAGTGTTTGTGCTTGGATCCCCTTCGAGTGCTCAATGGATGTGCACACAGTGCCTGATTCGCATCTTGTTAGCACCAGGATGTCATTTCCTCAAGGGCAATTAGTGAAATCTAATGCTCGGTGTTTTAGGCTGTGCTATGGAACCATACAAAAGGTCTTCCTGGAGATTTCCAAAATGAGAAACCTAAATCTAAACAAAGTTATTCCTGCTGGCTTTCAGGATGCCATAACCTATGGCAAACAAAATCTATTTTTGTACAATTGTAGGATGCTATAACCTATGTAATAAAAACAACTATTCTAGCAGACTTTCAGAGGGATCAATCAACAGCTATTCTTTTTCTGGAAGAGTAACCCCCCCCCCCAAAAAAAATGTATATATATATATATATAAGCACTTATTGCAGATATTCAATGGGCGATGACTAAGACTGCATAAAATCTATTCTATTAGTCTTTCAGAAGGCAATAACCAAAGCCAAAAAAAAAAAAAAAAAAAAAAAAAAGCTATTCTCTCAGACTTTCAAGATACGATAATTAAATATAACCAGAATTAATTTAAGAATGAGAGTATCAAACCAAACAAGATCTATTCTTGCAGACTTTCAGGATGCCTTAATCAAATATAATCAGAAGCTGTTGTTAAAACCATGAGGATGAGATTATTAAATCAAACAATATCTATTCTCTCAGACTTTTAGCATATGATAATAGAATATAATCAGAAGCTATTCTTGCAACCTTAAGAATGAGAGTATCAAACCAAACAAGATATATTCTTGCAGACTTTCAGGATGCGATAATCAAATATAATCAGAAGTTGTTGTTGAAACCATGAGGATGAGATTATTAAATCAAACAATATCTATTCTCTCAGACTTTTAGCATATGATAATAGAATATAATCAGAAGCTATTCTTGCAACCTTAAGGATGAGAGTATCAAACCAAACAAGATATATTCTTGCAGACTTTCAGGATGCGATAATCAAATATAATCAGAAGTTGTTGTTAAAACCATGAGGATGAGATTATTAAATCAAACAATATCTATTCTCTCAGACTTTCAGCATACGATAATAGAATATAATCAGAAGCTATTCTTGCAACCTTAAGGATGAGAGTATCAAACCAAACAAGATATATTCTTGCAGACTTTCAGGATGCGATATTCAAATATAATCAGAAGCTGTTGTTGGGGTTTGGTTGTGCCGTGGCAAAATTTATAGAAATAAATAAATCCATATAATTCTAGTCACTGTTTATATTGTTTTTAGGATGAGTTTTATTTCAAATGAAATACATATAATTAGGGAACGGATGTTATTGTATTTACATAAATATTTTTTTCCGATTTTTAAATCGAAATTTTTGATGGAATTCTGCACGTTTTAGGTGATTTTAAAGCATTTAAACAGGTTTTTATTTTACATATTTTGTCAAAAATCCATTTTTTTTTACATATTTTGCCATAAATACATATTTTTGCTACATATTTTGATATTCTTTCTATTTTCTAATTGAAAACATAAAGGGGAAACCGAGAAAGAATGCTTTACCCATTGAATCTACGTAGATCACTGTGTCTTTTATAATTGCAAGAAGCAAAGGTGACTAGAAACCATGCTTCCCCGGCGCTAATGTTCTTGGACCAGATGCGTTTTAAAAAAATATATAACAGATTATTGTTTAACAATTGTATTATTCCTTTAATCTGCTCACTAAAACAAATGAATAAGTGAAAGAATCGTGCCGATATCATTTTCCAAACTTGATATATAAAATAATGAATTTTCAACCTATTTTATATTATTTCATAGGTCCTAAGGCGTATTGGACGAAACGCTCGGACACATGTCGACTATTTTTCGATGCAAAATCACCAGATAAAAATGGGCCTGATCGGTGAACCCACCACTGTATACTCCCCTTATGAGATCAGAGCGGCGTCATTTCACGTTAGACAAAATGCATTTTGTTGCAAACAATTTTCCAAAATAATATTCATCTGTAAAAATGAGTTCCTAATTTTTATTTATGCTTTTTTTTCAATATGTTATAGAGTTTTAGTCGTTCTGTTCTATATATTTTTAACTTTTGTTCTTTCCATGTATAATAACAGAGTTCTTACTAGTTATCTATGCTTTTCTTTTCAATATTTTATAGTGTTTTTGGTATCTTTTAACTACATATTTTCAATTTTTTATTACATATTTCATTATAAATACAGTTAAATATATATATATATATATATATATATATATATATATATATATATATATATATATATATATATATATATATACATAAATACATATTTTGAATTTTATTTTACATGAACATCCGTTACCTACATATAATCATACAAATCGGTTATAACAAATTTTCTTATGTGCTGTAATTATTAATAAAACAATTTTTTAAGCAAAAAAACAGTAGTTTTATACAGAGCTTAGTTAAGATTACAATAAAATTATCGAAAAGACCTTGATGGAATACATTTTAGTCCTCTGACTTTTTTTATAATACAGCCCATAAAGGAATTTATATTTAATATGCATACAAATGGCCCATGGCCATAAAAACTACATTAAACATCATATTATATACGTCAAATATCATAAATATTACAGTTATTGTGTATGTTCTATCTTGCGTGTTGGTAAAATCGGCACTTCTATTTATATCCGTCCTCCCCAATTAGAAAAATTGAGAAGATTAATTTGTAGGTTTAGTTAAAAAAGTTGTATTTCAATTGACATTAAATCTACAAAATAATAGGAATAATATTGAAAATAATGTGAATTAAGATACAAGGTAAAACCTACGCTCTTCTAGAATTACCTTCGAAACAATGACTCGAAATATGTCAGAAATCTACTCAATTCAATAATGAGAGCATTCCAGTCATTAATGAATGAAATAAAATATGAATGAAAATATTCCAGAAGCTCTATATATTTTTTCCTGGATTTTTTCATTCATTGAATCCATACTCATTAGTTATTTAAAAAAAAATAAGTGAATGGTCTTAATATATATGTATTTACAATCTGTACAAGATAAAAAATTACTATGTCTTGGTCTATCTGCCTTATAGGATTCTATTTGAAAAATAAAAACAACAAAAGGAAATAAAATTTGAGAAAAAATTACACAAAGCTTCGAGGCTGCTACGTTATTTTCTTAGTTTTCGATAACGAAAAATAAAATAAAATCATAAATATTTTAGAACATGAGAAATTTCATCATAACACTAGATGAGAAAACCTCTCTCTGACTCTCTCTCTCTCTCTCTCTCTCTCTCTCTATATATATATATATATATATATATATATATATATATATATATATTGGAACATGGATAATTCGAATTTCCATAATTCGAAATAGTCTTTAATTCGAATATTTCTCTCGGTCCCTAGAATTTAGGGCATAAACAATGTAAAAAAATCGGGGTTAATTCGAATAAAATTTTGGATAATTCGAATTTTTTACGAGTCTGTACCTCCAATGGGAAGTGGACAGAGAGGCGGTCAATCTTAAATCTTGTGGAAATATTCTCTCCTCGGGTAAGGTTGATAGTATAAGGATGTAGGGGTTCCGGGACAAGAAGCGCGGCGGTCTCATAGTCTAGTTCTTGGACTCTAGTTCTGCAAAGTGGTGGGTCGCCCTTCCTCCCTTCCAGGGGTTGTAGTTACATACACCATCCTGTCGTTTTATCCTAGAATTCCCTCCCATCATCCCTCTGATCTTCATTTCTTATTCAGTTATAAGTCAGTCAGTGCCTAGATCTGTTGTATTGTTTGTACCTTACATTTCTGTGACACTTCAGTGAGTTGTTGATTTAAGATGTGGAAGCCTAGAAGTTATAAAAATTTAACGTTTATTATGTATGTATTTTTTTTTTAATTAAAAAAATGTGAAAATATGAAGTTCGTTTTTTTAGCCCTTTATTTTCAAAAAACTTTTGTAATTCGAATTTTGGATAATTCGAACTTTTTTGTTGGTCCCTAGGGGTTCGAATTATCCAAGTTCTACTGTGTGTGTGTGTGTATATATATATATATATATATATATATATATATATATATATATATATATATATATATATATATATATATATATATTTTGTTACCATTTGATTCATTCGTTTTTTCTCTCTCGAATCCTCGCATGACAGCCAATCCAAAATGAATTACCGAGCTCAAAATGCACGATTTGCAGGCCCCTTAACGTCTTTCCGTGTAATTCTTAAAACTGGTGTGATTTCTAAATCTTAGAATAAAATCTCATAACATTTTGCCTTCAATTGAATAAAATTGAAATTCAGTAAGTTTTCGAATAGCCACCTAACACTTACCACGACTTCTCAATACCACAAAATATACGAAAACCAAACGGCCCAAAACGTAACGGTATCATAACAATACTCTTTTTTCGAGTGTGGACCTAGTGAAACAATACTACTTTCAAGTCCTTTCAGTGCACCAATATTTTATGCATATATTTTGTAAAACTATATACATATATTCACAAAAATTTGAAGGACCAGTTTTTTGTGACCTATGGGTTTCAAAATATCGACCTTTCCTGTCATCACAAACGTATTCGTTATCCTCCGCTTTTCTCCAACGGAAAGGGAAGGAAAGCGTTAAAATCTTACAAATTAAAAAAAAAATGACCATATTATGAGAAATTTTGCTAATGTATGCAATTTATAAACCCCCCATAATTAATATATGTTATATTATCGTACATAATAATATTTATATAAATGCTGAGGACAGATTTAACTTGTTTCTCGGATTTCTGTGTTTTTTTTAATGCGAAACAATACTTTTATTCCCACAAAACCAATTATTAATGAAACATACTGGAAGACACGCCGCACACTGGGCAAAACGACTATTTTACGGCGACAAAAGTCGAAAATGTGATGTCGTCGTAGAAAGTCAATTTACGTATCAAAACGTGCTCAAGTCTTCTATTCATTGAAAACAGTACATTGTTTTTAGCTAGTTTAACCCAAACCTGTTTAAGACAATAAGGAAGGCAACCATTGCTAGTCACTTGCTCTCCCTCTGCTTAGTCTTGTTCCAACTACGGTCTTTGTAAGGTGTTTTAAAAATTGTGTGCAAATTTTATAAATTCTTTTCACAATGGATTTATTACCTAGTGGTATGTTATTTATAAATACATAATATATATCTAATAACAGAAAGGCATATCAAAGAAAAAAAATATTAATGAAATTATTACTCGACTAATGAACTGGAGGACCAGGTTCAAAACCCACTAAAGATTTTTTCTTCTAGTGCTGCCGTTCGAGGGTTGGATTTGGGGTCCCAGATCGTCCCTAGGCTCACCCAGCCTTTAATTAATTTAATTAATAATGGGTACTTGGGTGCTAATGACTCTAGCAGTCGAAGCAGCCAAGGGGAAAATCAGGCGGCCGGAGCATAGTATTGAACACACTATCTCCCTAGTGTGCCGTATGGTCAAGAATCAGATACCTCTACAGCATCTGCCCCTCTGGGCCCTTGTGGCCTGTTACGGGACTGATTACTAGATTGTTCATATTTTATTGATTACTCACGTTTGAGTAAGGTTTAAAAAAATGTTCCACAAAGTTCCACTTTCAAATTTTTTTTTCGATAAGCCTTAAGCTCCTACTTTACTGTCTTGACACTTTCAGCTCCCCCTTCTTCCCTCTTTTAATGCAAATTTAAATTTAGTTTAGGCAGTCAGATAGAAGCTGAAGAATCCGCGGCGCACAGTGGGCGAAAATCACCTTTTAGGCGGACGAAATTCACAAAAATATTTTACAAATCATTTACTAAATACTGTCTAATATTAGTAGGATTAAGGTAAAATGTAAATATTTACTTTCTTGGATCATCAACAGGCGACGGAAGCGAATATTAATCGGTCTCTAAGAAAGGGAACATTTTTCCCAGTGTTTATTGCAGATTTGTTCTTGTAATTACTTTTCCAGTTTTTGACGTGTTTATTTAAATTTCATGTTACCGATGTATATGTAATTAGCCTATTGAAGTGTAGTTTACCACATGATCCACTTCAAGAACTGTCATTAGAAAATGAGGCAGACGATACTGACTCGTCAGAAGAAAATGCTGAAGGATGTAGCAGTATTGAATCAGACGATGATTGATGGATAATTCGTTTTTAGTGCATAATATAATTGTATATATTTGTTATTATTAAAAAAAAAAAGTCAGTATAATTAGTTTTTTCTTCAAGTTGTTAGTCTATTTTTGTTATTTATTTTCGAATTATAGCCAATGTATTATTTTGTATGAATATATGTATTATGTTTATGTAAATAATAGATGCAAAAAGGTAAAACTTAAATGTTCCATAGATTTACAAAAATTTGTCCCAATTTTTATCTATTATGTCAAAAAATTTGTGTGTCTACAACATTTGTATGTTGGATATACTAAAAACTATGGGTCAACGATTTTTTTAAATATTTTTCCCTATCTCAGTGACCTCAAAAATATTGAAAAACACAAAAAAATAATTTTGTCTCCCTAAAAGTGGATTTTTGCCCAGTGTGCGCCGTTAGAATTTAAGGCGGCTGTTACAGAATAGTATTTTGCTTATATATATATATATATATATATATATATATATATATATATATATATATATATATATATATACATATATATATATAAACGTTTATATGCTTATCTAGTAAAAACATAAGTTTCTTGATTATGACACAATATACAAATTTCGAATAGAGTAGACTCGAGGACCATGGTTTTAATTTACTGAGTTTCGATGAAAATACTCCGGGTTTCTTGTAAATGTTTTTGAAATTATTTTAATATTGAAACAAACATTATATAGAAATACTGAAACATTGTTTATATTTTTATGGATGAAATATCCAGCGCTTTAGATCCTTAGGGTGTCCATAAGCGTTGAAGAATATCTCAATATACGTGTATATATATATATATATATATATATATATATATATATATATATATGTATATATATACATATATATATACATAAACATACTATGTTTTTTCTATTTAAATATATATTAAGTTCATATGCTACCTAAGGTTTCTTTGCTGGGGAGAAATATGTAAAAGCGAAAAAACGTATACCGGCAAATGTAGGTACTTGGTAACAGCTTATTCAGGCTTCATTTATTTTATAGTTTATATTAAATTTTTGTTGTTGTAGAAACGTTTCGACTATAAGCCAATTTCAATCTAATTATCTGTATAATTTTCCATTATTTTTTATATATTATAATCTTCAGATTATGTAGCTTGTAAAGTTGATGTTATTTGTTTTGAGGGGGAAATTTCATTTTTTTTTAATTGTATGGTTCGTGTCTCTATTATTTTACATGGATGATATTACACCTCAATTATCACATATTACTTGAGCCTGCTTCTGTAAAGGAGGACTCTGTCTTGCACATCTAGTCCTCCTCAAATTTCCTCATCTCTAACTAAATAACATCAACTTTACAAGCACATAATATGAAGATTATAATATATAAAAAAATATTGCAAAATCATACAGATAATTAGATTGAAAATGGCTTATAGCCGAAACGTTTCTACAAGAACAAAAATTTAATATAAAATAAATGAAGACTGAATAAGCTGTTACACACACACACACAAATATATATATATATATATATATATATATATATATATATATATATATATATACAGTATCACCGGGTTTGTTATGCAGTGTAAGTTTTTTCGCTTCAAGCATAATAACCAGTAAAGAAGAAGAGATTTTTATTTAAAAAGTGAATATACAATATGTAAATTTAGTTTTACATTTTATTATATATTTTACGTGTCATTTTATTTTTGGCTACCTACATACACAATGATCATTAATATTGTTGAAAGTTTGGGAAAAACCTTAGGTAGAATATGTACTCAATATATATTTAAATAGAAGAAATATAGTATGTTTATGTACTTAAATATATAAATATATATATATATATATATATATATATATATATATATATATATATATATATGCACTTATTAGATTTTAATATATTCACTAATGTAATATTTTTAAATTTTATGAAACAAGTATACATTCTTACACGAATTATTATTTTTGTTTCTATTTATATACAAGAAAGCCTAGTTATTCTCTATAATTCTGTATAAATTGTATCAATTGATATATAATTATCTCATAAATATTGAGCAGAAGACAAAAAGGCAAAGTTTTATTTATTGCAGAAAATTATTACTGAAGCTTTGGCAATTCTAAGAAGAGGTTTAATTCAATTTTTAATAAAAAGCTGTTAAAACACTTACATATTGCCTTCACTGATTCCTTGAGTCTTGTATCCAGTGAGGGACTCGCGAGTTGCAGAAGAGACGTGAGAGATGGTGAGTTGGTGAGACGGAGAGAACGGTATCCTGAGAGTGCGGACGCCGAGGTTGGACTGGTGGAGAGTAGGGATGCAGTCCCCACCATGGATGTTCCCCACCCTCATCAACCCTCATGGCTATTCCGTTCTTCGGGGGCAGAAGCAGCAAAGTCGCTTCGGGCCGCCGCACAGTGGGGCGATCCAACGGTAATTTTGGACATTGAGGGAAAAAATTAACTTTTTAATTTTTTTATTTTGATTCTATTGTTAATAACCAATAAACCCTTTTCTGTTGAGAAAATTAATTTTTAGCCATATTATTGCATTGTTTTTTACATAAAGCCTGGTTATAATTGCTATGTCGAAAAACACCTTAGCTTATTAAATTGGTCGTGTCCTCTTATTTTATTGTATAAAATTATTTTTGGGTCTTTTTGCGAAGACCACATCCAGTTACTTTTGAAGTAGCAGTAGTGATTTATAACAGTTACTCATACTCGCTGATAAGCTTACTGATTAGCTTATAGGTTCTTTGCTGGTTATCTACTACTTCTTGACTCGTTATCTACGGTTATAATTCATATTAGATAATGGCAAGCAATATTTATTAATAAAAAGGTTAATATGATCACAATCAATTCTCTCAACTATGAAATAAGTTATTAAGCATTAAAGTTGACTGTTTTGCAGGTTATGAAGGATAACAAACAAGGTTATTTGTAAACGAACATATTTTATTCCTTTTCTCTCTCTCTCTTTTTTGGATATTTTACATTTATTAGGCATTACATGCTATGCGTTTCCGCTCGCTCAAGAAGATATCAAAACCCTAGTCAATCCAACTCACAATTAATAGAATTATATTAATTTTAGCGACTCTAGTCTATCCAACTCGCTAAAATTAATAGGATTCCATTACTTTTTCCGAGTAAGAAACCAATCCCTTTTTCTTCGTCAGGAACATCGCGAACTAATTGTAGAAGACTCATTTTTCTCACTAACATAAGCAGAGCTTTTTCATAAACAAAAGCTAATTCACTGTTGAAGGTTACTTTACTCCCAGCAAGAACCAATGCAATTGGTCATCGGAATCCTCCAATAGGAAGGCAAAGGAGTTATGCGCATGCGCTGAATCACTGATACAATCACTACTGCTACTTCAAAAGTATCTGAATGTGTTCTTCGCAAAAAGACCCTTATTTTTGCTTTCAGTACACATTAAGGATATCAAAAACCATTAATAAATCAAAAACCGGCCAAAAAAGGTTTTTAAAAAGTCCGTCACGCAGGAGCTGCATAACTAAGCACTTTCCTCAGAATTTGGGTAGTGTAGATTGCTTTCCAGAACAATTTGCTTAAAATATCCTACATAAATAAAATAAAAACATGAATAGTTCTCTTTTAAATTTGTAATGAGTAACTGATCAATTAATAATTTGCTTCCAGAGTTATGTTTACACATGGTACCTATTACACTTCGTAATAAATACAAAAAACCTCATATTATCGTATTTTGATCTAAGGCAGGAACAGGATACAGTCACTCTAGTGGTAGAAAGCGCTCCTTACGGCGGCTTTGTGAACCTACGTCTGACGGGCTTTTCTATTGAAATATATTACAAATTAAACCCCCGCTTTCCGATTGACCGATTCAGCTCATTTCTACAACACTTCTTTCTCATGAGTTACCCACGACGTATACCGCGTTTTGTTACAATACAGCAGAAATTACGACCGGTATGAGTATATTAAGAATTTGGGTCAGGAGTAAACCCCCCCTTCTAATGAACCGATTTTGTTTATTTTTACAACACATATTTACCTGTAGATTACCACTACGAATGCCGAGTTTCGTCGAAATATACCAAAAAACACTGCTGGTAGTGGCGAATTGGTATTGTGGGTCCGGAGTAAACCCCCCCCCTCCTAATGAACCGATTTAGTTTATTTTTACAACAGTTATTTACCTGTGGATTACCACTACGAATACCGAGTTCCGTTGAAATATACCAAAAATCACGGCTGGTAGTGGCGAATTGGTATTGTGGGTCCGGAGTAAACCCCCCTTCTAATGAACCGATTTAGTTCATTTTTATATCTCACTTTTCTCTCTATATTACAACTACGAATACCAAGTTTCGTTGAAATATAACAAATATTACGGCTGACATAGTCAAATTAGTGTTTTGGGTTCGGGGTAAACCCCCCCCTTCCGGTGGACCGACTTTGGTGGTTAACGAACTCGTTCAATCGTTTGCTAATTGAATGCTATATACCAAGTTTCGTGACGAAAAAACAAAAACTCTGGCCGCTATCGTGTTAACAGACATATATATATATAGATATATATAAATTTTAACGGGGGTCATTTTCGGTGTCTACTAGGTAGGATCGATAAAGATTTGAAGAAATTTTTCAAAAATTCCGTCATGAGTCCAACCTCAATAGCTACTTTCCTTCGGAGGAAAGTGCTAAAATTCACTTCTTTTTTTTTACGTTAAAATGAAACATTTTATTTAATTGATTTCGCAAATCGCCGGTATTTTCCCCAAAAAATCGACTTGGCACTCTTTTAGGAGTATATTGTCTAATTTACAGCGTTTTCAGATCCTGCCCAAACTTGCCTATTCAGTAGATATTTTATTTTTCTGTTGATACCTGCGCGGCTTTATTAATCCAATTAGTGGTTGCTACCGTTCCTTCTAGGAATCAGTCTGATTTCTCCCATCTCGACACAATGGAAAACAAAACAAATTATGATCAATTTTAATTTTTTTAGATCCAACAATTTCAATTTTAAAGATTATGACACGGCTTCGGAAAAATGGACTAACTTATTTGGTTTTGCGATTACAAACAGTTCGAAGAACGGGTTCCTGGAGAAATTAAGGGAATGGTGCTACATTTTCAATTTAAATGGATCGATGTAAATAGATCTTTGGATCTTTTGAGGAAAAATCACGAATGGCTTAAGAGGGACTTAATTTTTCCAGAAGCATATTCTAAAAAACTTCCATCTCCGTCCACTCTAGTACGTATTCCTACTAGATCAATATCATTCGAGCATTTGTCAGAAAGACAAAAACGTATTTCATTTAAATATATATATATATATATATATATATATATCAGACACCTGGCGAGGATAACCAGGTAGTGTCTGACTCCAACCGACTAAAAACCTCCCTCCCTTATTCTTCGCGACCATGATGGAAACCGCTCGCGCATTACTTCCTCATGATAACTGTCTAATTACCTTTGTTTGTTTATTTCCTTCTCACTCGTCTCCACGATTGTCCTGTCCACGCTGTAGGAATAGTTCCATGCTTCCTCTGAAGTTAAGTCCCTCATTATATTGTCCATATCGAAAGTCTTGTGGGTAACTTTAGTATAGTCGTGCCTGATACTTGTCCACTTCGGGCACACAAAAAGCACATGATTGACATCATCGACCTCTCCACAGTAGATGC
Organism: Gonocerus acuteangulatus; assembly: GCA_946811695.1. Lineage (NCBI taxonomy): Eukaryota > Metazoa > Arthropoda > Insecta > Hemiptera > Coreidae > Gonocerus > Gonocerus acuteangulatus. Next base: position 28,816,766 of record OX328132.1, read on the forward strand.
ATACTTCACTACTTGCTCTTAGATGACTTAGAAAGTATTTACATGATCGGAAAAGAGCAAGTAGTGATATATATATATATATATATATATATATATATATATATATATATATATATACATTCATATCTGAAAATCCTCGTTGTAAATAATAAAAATTAAAAAAAAAATTAGAAATAATATAAATTCTTACAGCTTAAGATTCTCATTATTATGCTGAATACATCGATTTCTTTTAATTTTTACGGCTAGATATTTTTTTTGTTATAGTTTTAGTTTTGCATTTATGAACTTATTAAAAAAATAAAGATACATATGTATGTATGTACACATTTAAAATTCATCCTACCAGTTATATCGCTACTGGTGAAATTGCTGATCATGTAGTTAAGTAGAGCATTGGATTTGCTTTAAAATGATTCCAGAAGCAATACTCTAGGGCCAGTAGAACCGGAGATATTAATGGATTCCATGGTCCGGCTTAACCTGTCACTCGCCCCACTGTGCGCCGCACAGTGGTGCCGAGTGGGAAAAACGTCCAAAACAGAAGGTGTTCAATCGTGTTTGAACTAACATTTTTTTTATACCTAATTAGTTGTAGTATACTGCTGTAATATTGCTTCTCAATTTTATTAAAAGGTATGCTAACAAAAAACCTTTTTGTTGACCGTATTCTCGCTGAGTAAAAATCTCACAGTTTTTAGTGAAAAGTAAAACAATATTTTATACAATTTATTTTATTTCTGAAAAATTGATACTACCCAGTCTCATGAGTATATGTAGCTTTTAAACGAATTTTCTTTTTTGCCAAAATGTACCATGAATTTGATGCATTTAGGTCGTGAAGATATCTGTAATGGAACTCAATTATCCCTAGTTTATTTGGCTATGTTTTTCTTCAAATTTTAACTTCAGCTCATGATATTTGCTAGTAAAGTACATAGGATTTTTTTGACCGATTTTCGACGGGTTTTTTAATAGAAAATTGTTCGCCATTTTCGAAAAAATAATATTTCTTAAAAATACTACGTACTTTACTAGATTTATCCTTCTTCTTTCGAAATAATTTTAGTTTTTCGTTTTAGATTAAAAATTTCCGCCTGCAGACTATCGCCCGTGAAAAAAGAGGGTTTCCGTTCGTCAGACATAGGGCCGCAATTATTTTTTTCGAAGAATTAAACGTATTTGTTTAGATACTTTAACGTCCCATAGAAAACGTTTGATATAAAGAATTTAAAAATAATGATTAATTAATTATTTAGAATTTCAAGAAAATTACTTTGATTTTGATCGCACAAGGTCCATGCCTGTTCAGTTAGACGGAAAAGTTCAATTCCGCATGCACCAAATTTTGAGGGAAAACTTCCTAACGGTACCACCGTGTGCAAACTCCCATTTCAAGGAACAACACGATACGTTAAACATTATAAAAAATTTATTCTGCCTCGTTTAAGAATAGGTAAGGCATTGAGACACCAAACAAATGAAATAATATCTAATATTTATCAATACTTATCCAAAGCTAAGGCTAAACAAATTTTAAACCTCCTAGTGATAAGGTTATAACAGAGAGAATGTCTACTGCCAATTTCTTGCGCGGGGAATATAGGCCATTTTCTCTCCAACTAAACCATCTATTTGAACAGGCTAGAGCTTAAATTGTTTTTAGCCTTAGCTTTGGCTTGTATGTACTAATAAATATTAAACACTATCCCCCTTGCCTGACCTCTCAAAGCCTTCCCTGGTCCTAAACGAGACATGAAAAAAAAAAAAAAAAAATATATCAGTCCCGTAACAGGCCACAAGGGCCCAGAGGGGCAGATACTGTAGATGTATCTGATTCTTGACCGTACGGCACACTAGGGAGATAGTGAACACTATACACCGGCCGCCTGATTTTCCCCTTGGCTGCTTCGACTGCTTGAGTCATTAGCACCCAAGGTACCCATTATTAATTAAAGGCTGGGTGAGCCTAGGGACGATCTGAGACCCCAAATCCAACCGTCGAACGGCAGCACTAGAAGAAAAAATCTTTAGTGCGCGCTCGGGTTTTGAACCTGGTCCTCCAGTTCATTAGTCGAGTGCTCTACCACTGAGCTAACCTCGCCCCCAAACGAGACATAATCAGTTTTTAATAAGTTTAAAGTAGCGTGTTGTTCATTGAAATGGAAATGCAAATGGCGGAACTGTGAGGAATATTTCCCTCAGAATTTCGCGCTTGCGGAATTAGAACTATTCAATCTAACTGAACGGGCTGTTCAGGTTAGGTTGATTCTTTTGGCCGAGGGTGTATTTGAGTTTTGTATTGAATCGCTAACACGCTTACATTCCAGTAGTAATTGACAAGCGTTATCGCGGCTTTATATATAAACACAGGATAACAAGAGGTTATGTGGAGATAAGAATCTAGGAGAGGGGTAGATAAATCTGAGAGTACCGAGCATGGGCGTATATAGAAAATAATTTCGGGGAGGGCTGGAAAAATTTCGGGGAGGGGGGGCTGAGACCATTTCCGGTGTATGGGATACTAACAATTTAGACCTTGGAAGAGTTTTAGCCAACTTAAACGCTATTACACCCAAAATAGAGTATTGAGAAGATATGGTCGACCGTTCAGAAGTAGGAAGCACTGTATTCGCTTGGATACCATATACATGTATATTTATTTATATTGCTATTATTATACTATATATATATACATATATATATATATATATATATATATATATATTTATATTTGTATTTTCAAGCATATAGGTACTCATATTTATGTTAATGTTTCTAGCAATAGGTATGTCACTATACAGTTATATTTATTTATATTGCTATTATTATACTTTATATATATATATATATATATATATATATATATATGTATATATATATATATATATATGTATATGTATATATATATATATATATATATATATATATATATATATATATATACATATATATATGTATATATATACATATATATATATATATATGTGTATATATATATATATATTTATATTTATATTTTCAAGCATATAGGTACTCATATTTATGTTAATGTTTCTAGCCTTTTTTTTTTTTTTTTTTTTTTTTTTTTTTTTTTTTTTTTTTTTTTTTTTTGTTTCTGTTATTGTTTCTGTCCTTACGATTGTTACACCATATATGTTTTTACAGCCCTGAAGATGGCTTGTATAGCAAGCCGAAACGTTGGTGGCAATAAATATACATTTTAGCAAATAAAATGTGTTTTATTGAATAAGAACACAAAATAGAGTATGTTTTATGAACTGAATGATCTTATTGAATTTATTGTTAAGGGTTTTATGAAATTTTTACCAAACAAATCAAAATTTCGGGGGGGGGCTGCAGTCCCCTCAGCCCTCCCCCTTATATACGCCCATCGTACCCAGCACTATATTGATTTGCATTTACACAGCACTTAGTCTATGGCAAACATTAATGAACAAACGAATTGATGGTTATCAACCACAAAAATCTATGTGCGTTAAAAATATTATAAATAATTCGTTTTATTTATAAATTCTCTTTACGTGTCTCGACTACTACGGCCATTATTATTTTCTTATAAATAAACAAAATCTTATTTAAAAATGATATTTTTAAACATTTATATATACATGCATATATATATATATATATATATATATATATATATATATATATATATATATATATATATACAGAGGGTGATTCAGGTCTATGTAGCCAAACTCTAGGAGGTTATTGTAGACATAATTTCCAACAAAAATGTTCATTTCAAGTATGGTCCGATTCTGAATGCAAAAGGAGCTATGTCCACGTAGTCATGTTTTTTAATGAATAAGAAAGGATTTCTCAAAAACTGTTCAAGATAATTAAATTCTAATTATGCTATCATAAAATAGACAAAATTTCCTTTAAAAAGACAGTAATTTAATTCACTAAAATCATTATTAAAAGATACTTTCTGGACGTCCAATAATGCACTTCTGTTTTTATCACTGAATCAGAGTTTTTTTCGCGATTTATTTCCTCAGCCCCCTAACGGACTACAGATTCAATAATTACACAAAAACTTCTACATTTAATAAGCATTAAATCTATGGAAATAAAGATTGGCTCCCTTTTGTAAAAAAAAATGTGGAATGTAGTTTTGTTACTTTCAAATACCTTGTGTGAAAAAATTAAAAATTATTCTTTTTTTAATGTCCAAACTGTGGGTATCCATTATCCAGTTCAGAAGCAATAAGAAGTAACTGAAAGAAATGATTGGAAAAGTTTTTCATTTGGGAGATCTGTTACTTTTTGTGTTTAACAAATTTTCATTGATTTACCTTTTACATGTTGTCGTTGGCACTAAAATATTTGCTAATATATTTGAAAATTTGCTAAATTTGAAATTAGACCTTTATGAACATGGGCAGTGGATCCATCCACAGTCTAACAGCACTGCTGCTATGTGCAGGACAGCAATCCATCAGGAACCATGAATCTATGTGCTAGCGGAACGTCTTCCAATGCAATAGGTCGGTCTTATTTAAATCGGGTGGAGGTTTAAAAATATGTTGAATCGAACCTGTCAGGAATCAGGATTGGCTGAAGAAGATATTCGTCCTAAATTCTGCACCACATGTTATCTTGGAGCTGATACTGATTGTGTGATCTTCACAGGCATAAGAATTAACATGAAACCAAGTATGCGAATTGGGACTGTTAAATATCCATTCTATGTGAATGTGGCCTTGTATGTGTACAACATGTTGCGGCCGAACTGAGGATTAACATTTTTCCTCCCGCAACGTTTTGCACAATTTATAGCTTTATTTCAAATTTTATTTGACTAAATTTTAAATTATGGGTAAATTCTGGATTACAATTATTCAACTACCTACCCTGAAATATTTTTGAATTCTCCGCTCAAAATTTCTAGTAAAAACTGGGTGCCAAATACATCATGTAAAACATAAATCAATGAAAAATTGTTAAACACAAAATGTAACAGATCTCTCAAATGAAAAACTTTTCCAATCATTTCTTTCAGTTACTTTTTATTGCTTCTGAACTGGACCATGGATAACCACAGTTTGGCCATTAAAAAAAGAATAATTATAAACCTCCACTTTATTTACATGGATTTAATGCTTATTAAATGTAAAAGTTTTCGTGTAATTATTAAATCTGTAGTCCGTTAGGGGGCTGAGGAAAAAAATCGCGAAAAAACACTGATTCAGTGATAAAAACAGAAGTGCATTATTGGACGTCCAGAAAGTATCTGTTAATAATAATTTTAGTGAATTAAATTACTGTCTTCTTAAAGGAAATTTTGCCTATTTTATGATAGCATAATTAGAATTTAAGTATCTTGAACAGTTTTTGAGAGATCCTTTCTTATTCATTAAAAAACAGGACTGCGTTAAAAAAACAGAAAATTGGACATAGCTCCTTTTCCTTTCGGAATCGGACCATACTTGAAATGAACTTTTTTGTTGGAAATTATGTCTACAATCACCTCCTAGAGTTTGGCTACTTAGACCTGAATCACCCTGTATATATATATATATATATATATGATTTGTTGGTGAGGCTGCGTCACGGAATTTTGTTTTGAGAAATATGTTTACTAAAATTGCACCTTGGAATGTGTAGAGATAAATCGATGGGATTTTTCAGATAGAAGTATTTGAAATATCAATTAATATTCAAGCGATATGCGGAATTATAATTACCTTCCTATAATTGCATGCAAGAATAAGTATTTGATATTCACTGCACTAGTACTTCAGTATTCAAATGATTTGTTTCCTAGTATTATTACGCATTTGAATATGCTCTGGTATGCGGTTGTTTTGACGTAGTGAGATTTTTCTAAAATATGTTCTCAAAGTGTCCTTTCAGTATTTAACGCTCATATATTGGTTCGTCCGGAAAGTCTTTTTTTTTTTTTTTTTTTTTTTTTTCTTTTTTTTTTTTTTCTTAAGGTTATATAATACAGCATTTCAAGAAAATAAGAGAATTTTATTAAACAGTATAGGTATTCAAAATGTTGTAAGACTTAAAATTTATTAAGAGTATTATTTAGAAATGAAAGTTTTTTTGGTTGTTTTATAAATTATGTTGAACTTACAGCTTTACATAGCGTTAGTTTATTTTTTCGACCGTGAAGATTTTTTTGGGGGGGGGGAGGGGAGAAATTCTTTCAATGATCTTTATATAGCTATTGTGAAAGACCTATATAAAAATATAACCGTACATAATATTTCAGCTTTTTTTTTTTTGCGTTTTTCTCGGAAACGAATCTGAAACGAGATATATGCCAAGAGACTTTTTTCTTTCTATTTTTATCCTCAATCGATTCCCGAATTTTTGTCGTTCATTTTGGGGACACCCTGTATATTCATATACTAGGTGTAAAGTAAATGTTTAGTCATATTGTGGGAGGTGATAGGGGACCTCTAGAGGAACAAAAAATGTTATGTGACGATTTTCTAAATTCTCACACATAAGGGAGAAAATTTCGTTTTATTGTGTTTTTTTTTTCGAGACAAACGTGGTTTATTACATTTATTTTAAATTTTTTGATTATAGTAACTGCTCAAAATTACCTCCACCCTCTGCCCTGCATAGTCTACTTCTTCTGAGAACAGCATCTCCTGCTCTTCTTATTTGCATTTCCTCCCCCTTCATCTCCTCACATTTGATAATGATTTTATTCTCTAAATCCTCCCTGGTGTCCTGGTGGCGGTGTCAACTTCCTCGCTGTAGACGAATGTCTTATATTTTCCCCATAAATAGGAATCCATAGGGGTTAAGTCAGGGCTTCGGGAAGGCCACCTTACCGGACCATACCGCCCAATCCACCTGTTTTCATAGTTTCCTATGAGCCATGAAATCCATCTAATATATACAGAGTGTCTCAATAAAAAACAGCCAAACTTCGGGAATCGAACCATGATGAAAAAAAAAGAAAAAAAAAAGAAAGTCCTTTGGCATTTATCTCGTTTTTGCTTCCTGTCCAAGAAAAACGTCAAAAACTAAAACACAATTTTGAAAAGGCACTCTTTTATAATTCCTATATAAAAATCATTAAAAATATATGAATTAACAAAGAAAAACGATATATATGCCAAAGGGCTCTTTTTCATTATTTTTTCATAATGCATCGCTATTTGATGGATTTCATTTTCTGAAAAATTTCGATTTTTTTAAGTACCAATATAAAGTTATTAATTAAAATAAATATAATCCCATTGAGATCCCAGCTTGAAATTTACACAAAACTGAGATAAAAAATCAAATAAAAATTACAATTTTTTTGAAACTTTTAAAACATACGTTTTGAGAGAAATTTAAATTTTAAAGTTTTAAAAATTACCTAAAAATTTCAAATTGTATAAATACGTCATGCTATATGTATAATTTTAATCAGCATTTAATACACTGTCGAATGCCTTTTACTCGACCTTTCTAGCTCATTTTGTTTGGGAGTTTTGGTGAATTTTATGATCAAGTGTCTGTCAAAAAATGTGCTTTTTCAAAAAATTAAACTTTCATAACTCGAAAACCAAAAAAAATAAGTTTCTAAAAATTTGGATTTTTAATTGTCGTATGGGGTACTATTAATGAGCCAAATTTTAAAAAAATCAAAAAATATTAGGGAAATTTTTTCCTTTATTTTGGATCACTTGATATGGAATGACCCATATGTATGAAATCTATGTATATATATATATATATATATATATATATATATATATATACATATATGTATATATATATATATATATATATATATGTGTGTGTGTGTGTGTGTGTGTGTGTGTTTGTTTGTTTGTTTATGTATACTTTCTGCATTCATTTTTCACGTATTTCAAAATGCCAGAAACATAAACAAATGTCTGTCAACAACATGCCTTATCTTCTTTATATCCATGAAGTTCCAAATTCATAGAAGTATATGTATCTTGCACCTTGGGGTTTTTGAGTATAATTGGAGGAAGGATTGTGAAGGAACTGAGCTGGTATGAAAGAATGTCCTGCCAGAGACCTTAGGGGCCTGTAATGGATTAAGTGCCTCACGGAGAGCCGGTGAAATTAGGCTACTTGTTATATTCCTCAGGGTATATTGAGCACTTCCGCCCGCCGCCGGGCAGCAGCCCTAGGGGCGACTTATGTCTGATTTTTAGGCCCTTAGGGAGGAATTTTTAGATGAGCTTTAATTATCAGAGGAATTCAGAGCTCTACGTCACACACTGGACCGTTTCGCAAATCTAGGCGGACAAGCTCACAAGATGATTTTAAATTGAGTAAGTCAAGAAGTTTGTTTATCTTAGTGTTTTGTTCTCGTCGTCAGCACTATTTCTAGAGGAAACAATTTATGCAATTACAAAATTTAAATCTGCAATATCTACTGTCTTCAAAATTTTGGTAGGGTCTAAATGTCACGACTGGGATGCCACAACTAAACTCTTCCATGCATTGGCTAGATCCAATTTAGTGTATGCAGCTCCAGTTTGGTCTTTGAGGTATCTGAGATATTTGGAGCAAGCAGAAACTGGGTTTTACAAGAAATTATTTCAACTAATTCGAAGTACTCCGAACTACATGATTCGATTAGAGGTTGGAGGTGACTATGTTTCTGTACAAATTATGAAATCGATGCTTTCGTGGCTCTATAAAATTTTATCTATGCCCAATGATAGATTACCAAAAATATGTTATAATCGACTATTAGCACTAGACCAAACCCCCACAAACAATGTTAAATTTAATTGGGTATCTCAAGTCAAAAATATATTTCATTCATTGGACCAAATAAATATCTGGTTAACGCAGGATCCAAATGTAATTAAAGGAAACATATGTAATATCCTGGATGCTTATAAAACTGCTGCACAAAATAGAGATCTCGATAAAATGAGAAACTCAGGATATAGTCCAATATATAAATTTATTACACCATCCACGGGACATCCTCATGACTTTTTAACGTTAAGATTACCTTTTGTAACTCTCAAAATTATTGCACAACTCAGGACTACTAGCAACTTTAATATTAAATTTTGTATTAAAAGTGTTAATTATAGCATTAATCCTAAAGAAATGTGTATCCTTTGTAGATCGAATGCTTATGAAGATTTGTATCATATTATGTTGCACTGCCCAATTTACACGCCTATCAGAGAGCAATATCTACCATTGAATTACCCAGCAGATAACGCTCAATTGCATGAGATTCTAAACAGAGCCTCAAAAGAGGATTATTTCAAAATATTTCTATACCTTAAGAATATGTTAAAGCTCAGGGCTTCACTGCTCGGAGAATAATTCTACTTTGTTTTGTTATTGTTTGAATATTCCTATTTTTCCTCCTGTTTATCTATTTTTAAATATATTATAGAGTATATAAATATAAATAACTAGGCTACATACAATATTTTTTATGTATTATGATTGCCAAAACAATATTTATTTAAATAAATGTAAATAAGTTATTTTTGTAAATTATTAAGTTAAAAATATTATTAAGATATTGGTGCATGTTAAATAAAAATTAGATTAATGCATGACCCTAGTAATACTAACATTAGTTATACTAATCACATTATATAAGGCCTACTCCTCGCTATGGGGAAACCTTGTAAGCGATAAACAAAATAAAATAAAAAAAAATAAAAAAAGATGATTTTAAATATTAGCGTAAAATGTTTCAGACTGGTGTATATAATTTAATTTAATATTTTTAGCGCGGTTCCTCCCTCCCCCATAGGGAGGAACCCCGCTTATAAGGTTGATACAATGAAACAATCCGAAAGTGCCGACTAGAAAATTTCGCATTTCAGAACCCCTAGAGACCGAAAATAACGGTGGTTCAAATTTGTATATATATATATATATATATATATATATATATATATATATATATATATATATATATTATATATATATATATATATGTATATATTTATATATATATATATATATATATATATATATATATATATATATATTGTCTGTTCGCTCATTTCTGGCTTCCGATGTGATGAATGGTCCGATTGTGATGAAATTTGGTACAAAAATCCGTCGTCCAATTTGAAAGGTCAAGTTCGTTAACCAGCAAAATCCGCCTACTGGAAGATGGCGTTTGGGGCAAAATTCGCGCAAAAAAAATCGTAACGCTTACGTTTTTGAGTTCATAAGCTTCTAAGTACTCGTTTTATATGATTCCTAGGCTAGGAAAACGAATGAAACCATTTTCAAGGCGATAGCTTTAACCGTTTTCGAGAAAATTGGAAAAATATTTTTTGAATACCGTTTTTGGTTTGGGTACTTAGAATCATGGGATTCAGTTGAAACATTTTCTGCATGTTCTACTTTCATCAAAACTAATATGTTGAAATTTTGGTTACGTTTGGAGTTAAGAAAGGGTTAGAATAAAATATTTTATTAACAGACATAAAAAGTTTTAGTAACTTTGTTTACTTTCCTTAATATCTCGAAAAAGGTTGAGAATCTTGGTAATCGGAAGAATACCATTATAAAGCTTATTAAATGCTCTAAAAAAAAGGTTCTAATGAAAGTTTTGATTAGGCGATGTCAACCGGAGAAATAAGAGCTTAAAACTTTAAAGTAATTGATTTCGCTTATTCGAACTGTTCTTTTTGTCTGTTTTTTATTCCTTGTTATTTTTTAATTGCTTATTGTTGGATAATGTATTTGAAAATAAAACAGGTTAAGAAAAATAAGAAAAACAATTGAATGTTAGAGATATGGATTTCCAAGATATATAGCTTTTCAACTGCCTAGCGTCCTTCCTAGGGAGGGTTCTTGTTCTTTGATTTTGGTACTTAGAATTATGGGATACAGTTGAAACATTTTCTGCATGTTTGAGTTTCATCAACACTAATATGTTGACATTTTTGTTACGTTTAGAGTAAAGGAAGGGTTAGAATAAAATATTTTATTAACAGACATAAAAAGTTTTGGTAACTTTTTATACTTTCCTTAATATCTCGAAAAAGGTTGAGAATCTTGGTAAGCGGAAGAACACCATTAGAAAGCTTACTAAATGCTCTACAAAAAAGGTTCTGATGAAAGTTTTGATTAGGCGATGTCAATCGGAGAAATAAGTCCTTAAATCTTTAAAGTAATTGATTTCGCTTATTCGAAGTGATCTTTTTGTCTGTTTTTATTCCTTGTTATTTTTTAATTGCTTATAGTTGGATAATGTATTTGACAATAAAACTGGTTAAGTAAAATAACAAAAACAATTTATTGTTAGAAATATAGATTTCCAAGATTCCAAGTCCTTGTCACTAGCGGGTCCGTTTCTAGTGTAGCCGACCCTTCCAGGTAAGATTGTAAATCATGGCCTTTCAAGACTTTACTACTCACAGGAATGGCGTTAGTGACCTTAAGGGCTGACACGCCATTATAATAATTAATTAAAAAAAAAAGACTGGTGGAACCAAAATAATAACTGCTTCTATTTTAATCTTTCCAAATTAGACTAGGGATATGAACGGAACCGCGCTAAGATGATGCAGTCCTGCGAGACGGACTTTTTTTTAATTTATTGCGGAGAAAAATGAATTCAGTACTAAAGTTTTTATATTGTTTGTAAGGTATTTTTTATTAGCAATAATATATATATATATATATATATATATATATATATATATATATATAGCTGCTTCGACTGCTAGAGTCATTAGCACCAAGGTACCCATTGATAAATTAATTAAAGGCTGGGTTGGCCTAGGGACGGTCAGGGAGGCCGAATTCAACCCATGAACGAAGACACTAGAAGTCTAAAATCTTTTGACTGGACTCCAGCATATTAGTCCAGTGCTCTACTATATATATATATATATATATATATATATATATATATATATATATATATATATATATATATTCCACTTTTTCTTGTTTGTTTTTCTGGCAGGGGGTCGATAAAGCAGTACACTCTTTGTTCACATTAACTGCTTTATTTGTTATATTTCGCCCGACATGTTTCGTGCCTTTTCGCACCTCTTCAGGGGCTTTCCTATGTAACAATATTTCTTTTGTAAATCCAAAACTTTAAATTGTTTACACTAATATACATATCCTGTCCCTAAATAATTTACATTTCCACATATAATTTTTAAACTTAATCTTATTCCTACCTTATCAAGAAGTCCTCTCGTCATGTTGTCTAGCTTGAGTCAGGCGTAGTACTGAAAAGTCATCTGTAGTAATTTATATGGCTGTTTGTATCGATTCTTTAGCTATTTTCATGGTATCGATTATTGGTGAAATTTGTTTTGTGAGGTTTAATTTATTATACTATGGAAAATTTGGTGCACATTCTTTAAATCTGTTTTTTTATTTATGGCAGTGTTGGAATTTTTAAAATTTTAAAAAAGACAATCCTGACGTTTTAATAATAAAAGCTGACAAATCAAACAAGACAGTTTTAATAGACAGACATACGTACAATCTTAAAATGGAAAACTTACTAAATGATACAAACGTATATAAACAAATAGATTACAATCCAACTACTAGTATAAAAAATAAGGTTATTAAATATTTGGACAAGTTGGTACACAAACGCTATTTAAATAAATTTGACAAAACCAAATTAGTTAATCATAATTGCTTGACTCCCTTAATTTATGGACTTATTAAATTGCACAAAACAGATATGCCTTTACGACCGATTATCAGTGGCTGTGAATCCCCAATACAAAAATTAGCAAAAATGTTAGCGACCGATTTAAAACCATTTAGTGAAGATAACCCTTTTGATATTATCAATGCGACGCATCTTATTGACAATTTAAAGAACACAAAGATTTTACCAGGTTTTAAATTAGTTTCATTTGACGTAGTTAACATGTTTCCAAACATCCCAGTAGATTTGGCAATAAAAATCATTAGTAATAATTGGACGCAGATAGAAAAAAATACTAAGATAAAAAATAAAGAGTTATTCATTGAAGGGATCAGTTTATGTTGTAAATTCGGGTACTTTCAATTTAATAAAAAGATATATAAACAACTGTACGGAATTCAGATGGGAAACCCGCTCTCAATTGCTGTTAGTGGAATAGTGATGAATTGGATTCTTAATGAAATCATTTCAGAGGTTCCAATTAAGATTCAATTTTTGTACAGATATGTAGACGATCTTATTTTATGTGTAAAGGAGGAGGAAGTGGATAAGCTTTTAGAAACGTTTAATAACAAATATAATAATATACAATTTACCAAAGAGTTGGAAGCTGATAAAAGATTAAACTTTTTAGACATGGAACTAATCAGAAATGAGGATAATTTTATTGAATACAAATGGAAACCAAAGACGTATCATTCAACAAGAATGATTAATTTTTATTCCAATCACCCACTTAATTTTAAAAAGAATATTTTATACAATCGGACATTATCAGCTTTGTACAGAACTTCCTCTAAGTATTTTTGCGAAATAAAAAATAAATTGCGAAATATGTTTCAAGAAAACAACTATCCTAAATCATTAATAGAGCAGCAAATAAAAAGGGCAGAAAAACGTATATTGTATACAAAAACACCAACTGAACTTCCGAATAAGCATGACAAATATGAATTTAAACCTGAAATTTTTAGCATATCTGACGACTTTTTTAATGACATAGAATGCAAAAGGAAAAGAAAATATTCTGATACTATCACAGAGTCAATGCCACCTAAAAAAATTAAATTAGTTTCAGGTTTGCTTAATTATGATACTGAAAATAAAAACAAGCGCAAACGAGATCAAATCGATAAACCTCCCGAATCACAGAACAATTCAAAAAAGCGAAAGTTATTACAGACATGTATTCAAAAATTCTTTATGAAAAATACGAATTTAAATAAGCAAATAGCTTTGAATGAGCATTTATTTTTACAAAAGAGAAAACAGGTTTTAACAAAAGAAAATGACAAAGATGTGAATGAAATAAATCGATTTTTTACTTTTCATTACCATCCTTCAATAGCCAATAGACTTAAACAAATATGTAAAGACGTAGGGAAAATAAGTTGGAAATATGGGAACAAAATAGAAAATAGTTTTAGCAATATTAAAGATAAAATTAAACCAACAAGTACAAAGAACAATATATACAAAATTCGATGTAACGAGTGCAACGCATGCTACATTGGGGAATCGGCACAGCTATTGCAAAAGAGAATCGTGCAACACGCAAAAAGCATAGACACAAACGAAAACAGGACAACATTGACAGAACACGCACTAACTTTAAAACATAACTTTAACTTTAAGGACGTTCACATTTTAAATAAAGAGAGGAACACTTTAAAAAGAAAAATCAAAGAAAATATTTACATAATCAAAAATTCCAACACTGCCATAAATAAAAAAACAGATTTAAAGAATGTGCACCAAATTTTCCATAGTATAATAAATTAAACCTCACAAAACAAATTTCACCAATAATCGATACCATGAAAATAGCTAAAGAATCGATACAAACAGCCATATAAATTACTACAGATGACTTTTCAGTACTACGCCTGACTCAAGCTAGACAACATGACGAGAGGACTCTTGATAAGGTAGGATTAAGATTAAGTTTAAAAATTATATGTGGAAATGTAAATTATTTAGGGACAGGATATGTATATTAGTGTAAACAATTTAAAGTTTTGGATTTACAAAAGAAATATTGTTACATAGGAAAGCCCCTGAAGAGGTGCGAAAAGGCACGAAACATGTCGGGCGAAATATAACAAATAAAGCAGTTAATGTGAACAAAGAGTGTACTGCTTTATCGACCCCCTGCCAGAAAAACAAACAAGAAAAAGTGGAAAATATATATTGGGTCATCTTTCACAAGAATTAATATATATATATATATATATATATATATATATATATATATATATATATATATATATATATACACACTCCTCCTAACTTCTTCCTGGAAAATTTCGATGGGGAATATTCCAGGAAGAAGTGAGGAGGAGTACCACCGCCGGTGAAAAATGCCGTTCTAACGAAAAATATCATCCCAGCGACGAAAAATAAACATAAAATATGTATATATATAATTTGTCATTTATCGATGGATTCATGACGTATGTAGCAAAATTGGAAATAAATGTGTAAAAGTGTTATCACAATATATAGCAAAAAACGGTTGATGATGTTTGAAACTAATTATTTTAAACTATCATATGACTAAAAAATTAGTCTGGCATTCTTTGGCTATCAGAAAGCCGACCAGTTTTTGCCCACAGAAAATTAACTTTCTTTATTTCTCTTTTAATAAAAAAGTCCCCCCGTCCTAAAATTCGGAGTTAATTATAATAGACGTTAAAATTTAAATAACTATGGTTTTTAAATGGTAATTTAAATAAATACCAAATTTCATCAAAATCGGACCATTGTTCACTGAGCTAGAGCGCGAACAGACATATATATATATATATATATATATATATATATATATATATATATATATATATATATATACGAATTTGAATCAACGTTATTTTCGTTCTCTAGGGGTTCTGAAACGTAAAATTTTCTTGTCTGCACTTCCGGATGAGGTCAACCTTATAAGCGGGGTTCTTTCCTATGGAGGAAAGGAAGAACCGCGCTACAACTAATTCTGATTTCTATGGACTCGTGATACCATATCGTTATCATTTCAATAATGCTAATATATTTATTATTTTCGTCAACTATTAGAGACTTCTCCCTAACACGTATCAGTTTAAATGACGGATACATTAAATGACGAACAGTTGTACGGCTGGAGGGGAAGGTTTGGAGCAGATGGCAGCAGGAGGGCGGACATAGCTTGAAATGGAGTTTTTTTCCTTCGGGACCCCAAGTAACTTACCTTCTTCTTATCTTGTACCGCTCCTCGCACCCTCCAACTCAATCAAAATGACTCCTGTCAAGTTTTCTTTCTGCAACTCTTTAGTTCATGGGTTCTTTTTAACTTTTTTTTTTCTAGCATTAAGAAGATGTTGCTTGTAGAAATACTACATTGAGCGGTCAATGAAGAATTTTAAACAGGAATATCCATTATATGCTGAAAAACACTAATAGTCGACTGTTGATATTGAGAAGCTGTAGATGACCAGGGTTAGGCAATATGTTTAATAAAACTACATTTTATAACTAAAATGAGTAATATTTATTTGCCAACGTTTCGGCTTGAATTAAAAGCCATCTTCAGGGCTATGCAGCGAAGAGATAGTTACGATCAGAAATGTAGCCTCCAGGATACGGAACAGTCTCACTCTCCATAGCCCTGAAGATGGCTTTTGATTCAAGCCGAAACGTGGGCGAATAAATATTACTCTTTTTAGTTATAAAATGTAGTTTTATATAACATATGACCGAACCCCGATCATCGCCTTCTCAAAACGAACGAGTCTCTATACTACTAATATATCCGTATTTCGAAATCAATTTTAATACCTAAACGCTCAACAGGCTATTTTTAATCTGACTTCTGAATCTTAAAAAAAAAAAAAAAAAAAAAAAAAAAAAAAAAAAACTTGTATAGTGAAGATGGAGATAGTTAGCCGTTGCAGAGATACGAAGACAAGGTATAGTTGGGATTCGGCTAGGAGAAAAACGTCAGACCTTCAGGAAGAAATCTGTATTTGGACGTTCAGCTGCACATTGGCAGCCTTCTTCAGCTAAAAAATACAACATATAAGTAAAAAAAATATATATACAACTTGTAAGTAAAAAACAGGCAGAAATGAGTGTAGTATATACATCTAGACAATAAATTTTAACCAATCTTATTTTTAAACAATGAAAATACGGTAGTTGGAAAGTAAACAGCATGTAGAAAGTAGTAAGTAAACAGTACAAAAAACTAATCAGTGCAAAAAAGGAACATTTTTCATATAGTGAGAAAAAACAATCTATTCTATAAGTGAATACAATTTATAATAATTAATATATAGATATTATATATTTATATTTATATTATTTATTTATTTTCAACTTATTTATTTACTTTTTCTTCTATTAATATATATATATATATATATATATATATATATATATATATATATATATATATATATATACAGGGTGTCCCAGTATATGTGTCCACCCCCTTTTCCTCCTAGAGTTGTTGGAATTTCGAAATGAAACTTGGTAGGACTTAGTTATGTTGCATGAGGTTTCTTTTAAAGGTTTAGTTGACTTTGTAACATTCTCCAGTTTTTCTCCAGAGCATCTAACTCTTGATTTTCCATTGGCGGCAGGTATTTTTTATGACGAATTCTGATAGAAAATTTAATTTTAAGACTAATTTATTCCGAGACATCTTTTGATCCGACGCACCGTTTGCGTGTAAAACGCAAAAAACTGAAAAATATCTTTTGTAGACAAATTCCTATTTATCACTGAAACCAAGCCTTTTACGTAAAAACACCTCGATACAAACGTTGTAGCCTATTAATTTTCCTTTCATACCAAGATCAAAGTTGTAGGTTTAATATTTAACGGGATATTATGAATGAAAAATATACCTTAAACGTTTTCAAAAGTAATAATTCAGAAAATCGATATGAATAGGAAAAAAAAGTAGCTGACATGAAAAAAATTACATAAAAATGATTATAAAACAGAACAGAATCAATTTATTTTTCCATATGAAATTATTATATCATAAAACTAAAAAAAAAAGTTGCCTTTGTTTTCATTCATAATACCCCGTTAAATATTTAATCTACAACTTTGATCTTGGTATCATCTGAAAGGAAAATTAATAGGCTACAACGTTTACATTGAGGTGTTTTTACGTACAAGGCTTGGTTTCAGTGATAAATGGGAATTTGTCTACAAAAGGGCGATTTTTATCAGTTTTTTGCGTTTTACGCGCAAACGGTGCGTCGGATCAAAAGATGTCTCAAGATAAATTAGTCTTAAAATTAAATTTTCTATCAAAATTCTTCATAAAAAATACCTGCCGCCATTGGAAAATCAAGAGTTAGATGCTCTGGAGAAAAACTGGAGAATGTTACAAAGTCAACTAAACCTTCAAAAGTAACCTCATGCAACATAACTAAGACCTACC
Source organism: Gonocerus acuteangulatus (assembly GCA_946811695.1). Lineage (NCBI taxonomy): Eukaryota > Metazoa > Arthropoda > Insecta > Hemiptera > Coreidae > Gonocerus > Gonocerus acuteangulatus. The sequence goes on from OX328132.1 coordinate 28,834,849, forward strand.
TAGTTTCATTTCGAAATTCCAACAACTCTAGGAGGAAAAGGGGGTGGAAACATATACTGGGACAACCTGTATATATATGTAAGATTCGTACTCGGGATAAGAATCACAATGATTGCATCTGTAAAGAAGGTTTATTAGCGCGGTTCCTCCCTCCCCCATAGGGAGGAACCCCGCTTATAAGGTTGATACAATGAAGCAATCCGGAAGTGCCGACCAAAAAATTTCGCGTTTCAGAACCCCTAGAGACCGAAAATAACGGTGGTTCAAATTTGTATATATATATATATATATATATATATATATATATGTATATATTTATATATATATATATATATATATATATATATATATATATATATATATATTTGTCTGTTCGCGGATTTCTGGCTTCCCTGATGGTCCGATTTTGATGAAATTTGGTACAAAAATCTGTCGTCCAATTTGAAAGGTCAAGTTCGTTAACCAGAAAAATCCGCCCACTGGAAGATGGCATTTGGGGCGAAATTCGCGCAAAAAAAATCGTAACGCTTACGTTTTTGAGTTCATAAGCTTGTAAGTACTCTTTTTATAGGCTTCTTGGGCTAGGAAAACGAATGAAACCATTTTCAAGGCGATAGCTTTAACCGTTTTCGAGAAAATTGGAAAAATAGTTTTTGAATACCGTTTTTGGTTTGGGTACTTAGAATCATGGGATTCAGTTGAAACATTTTCTGAATTTTTTACTATCATTAAAACTAATATGTTGAAATTTTGGTTACGTTTGGAGTTAAGGAAGGGTTAGAATAAAATATTTTATTAATAGACATAAAATGTTTTGGTAACTTTGTATACTTTCCTTAATATCTCGAGAAAGGTTGAGAATTTTGCGAAACGGAAGAACACCATTAGAAAGCTTACTAAATGCTCCACAAAAAAGGTTCTAATAAAAGTTTTGATTAGGCGATGTCAATCGGAGAAATAAGTGCTTAAAACGTTAAAGTAATTGATTTTGCTTATTCGAACTGTTCTTTTTGTCTGTTTTTATTCATTGTTATTTTTTAATTGCTTATAGTTGGATAATGTATTTTACAATAAAACAGATTAGGCAAAATAAGAAAAAAAATTCATTGTTAGAAATATAGCTTGCCAAGAGAAAGAGATTCGATGACGACTTTTGAATATTTTCAATTGCCTTGCTGTTGGTTTTTTCTATTTTATTTTTTAATTGATTTTATTTGTAGAATTATTACTATAGTAAAATAACACAGGAATATGTGAAACATTTTGATATTTTCCAATTCATTGAAACGTATGGAATGAAGTATCGGTAGAAGAGGATTCTAGAGTCTGGCGGACCCGAGCAGGTAATGCCATAAAACCCTTTGAACAAAGGCCGAGGAAAATATGATCTGTTTCTACTCTAAGCTTTTCATATGACAATAGGGATATGAACAGGAACCGGAGTCTCCCGTGGTCTAATGGCTAGTACCTTGGATTCATAAGAGGGAGATGGTGGGTTCGATTCCCAACCTCCGGCAGGAATTTTATCATCTCACGGCTCGCTGGTAAAATTCCTCGCTGCACCCTGGATGTCGGCGCTAATGACCTAGATGTAGATGCGCCGTAAAGAAAAAAAAAAAAAAAAAAAAAAAAAAAAAAAAAAAAAAAAAAAAAAAAAGCTATGAAGAGGAACCGCGCTAAGATGATGCAGTTCCTGCGAGTCGGACTTTTTTTTATAAAGGATATTACATGATTACAGAGTAATAACACTATAGTATTACAGTATGTACAAGAGCAATAACAATAACTGAACATACTTGTAAAGAAGAAATCAAAATTACATGATTATTGGAGTAGGAATCTGATAACTTACATCCATCTAGGTGAGGAGTCAAACGTACACTGATAAAAGGAAACAGGAACAGGGGTTGAGGTAAGAACGAGACAGGCATTGCTCTGTTGGCGGGAGATGAAACAATTCTTTTCCTATTATTATGTAGCTATCTCAAGTTCGAAGCAATCGAACTATATATATATATATATATAAATAAAGTCCGTCACGCAGGAGCTGCATAACTAAGCACTTTCCTCAGAATTTGGGTAGTGTAGACTGCTTTCCAGAACAATTTGCTTAAAATATCCTACATAAATAAACTAAAAACATGAATAGTTCTCTTTTAAATTTGCAATGAGTAACTGATCAATTATTAATTTGCTTCCAGAGTTATGTTTACACATGGTACCTACTACACTAAGTAATAAATACAAAAAACCTCATATTATCGTATTTTGATCTAACGCAGGAACAGGATACAGTCCCTCTAGATACAAAGCGCTCCTTGCGGCGGCTTTGTGAACCTACTTCTGGCGGGCTTTTCTATTGAAATATATTACAAAGTAGACCCCCGCTTTCCGATTGACCGATTCAGCTCATTTTTACAACACTTCTTTCTCGTGAGTTACCCACGACGTATACCGCGTTTCGTTTCAATACAGCAGAAATTACGACCGGTATGAGTATATTAGGAATTTGGGTCCGGAGTAAACCCCCCCCCTTCTAACTTAGTTTATTTTTACAACACATATTTAGCTGTAGATTACCACTACGAATACCGAGTTTCGTCGAAATATACCAAAAATCACGGCTGGTAGTGGCGAATTGGTATTGTGGGTCCGGAGTAAACCCCCCCTCCTAATGGACCGATTTAGTTTATTTTTACAACACATATTTACCTGAGGATTACCACTACGAATACCGAGTTTCGTCGAAATATACCAAAAATCACGGCTGGTAGTGGCGAATTGGTATTGTGGGTCCTGAGTAAACCCCCCCTCGTAATGAACCGATTTAGTTCATTTTTATATCTCATTTTTCTCTCTATATTACCACTACGAATACCAAGTTTCGTTGAAATATAACAAATGTTACGGCTGATATGGTCAAATTAGTGTTTTTCAAAAATTCCGTCATGAGTCCAACCTCAATAGCTACTTTCCTTAGGAGGAAAGTGCTAATATATATATATATCTATCTATATATATATATATATATATATATATATATATATATATATATATATATAGATATATATATATTCTCAAGGGTTACTGCTTTTCTCGATTTCCCGATTCTTACTTTGTCTAGTAGCTCATTATAAAATCTTTTATATGCCTTCTTCACAGTATTTGCTTAACAACTTATTTTACTCCTTCTTCAGGAAGAAATTATAACAGACCTTATTTATTACTACATTAACGAATGTACTACATTAACTGACTTGTTCCAAAGTATTTTGTCTGATATTCTTAAGAGTTTTTTTTAACATCTTTTGACTTCTCAGTAAGTTTAGAATGTACATTATTTGTAACAATTTGTATGTATTTAAAACTGGAAATGTATGTGTATAATTGGGCTGAGCGAATCGCCTTAGCTGCAGGTGCTCATAAATATATGAATTAAAAAAAAAACAAAACGACACGAATGTATGGATTTGTTAAATTGAAGCCTTATTTGTTAAAACGGAAATACGATAATTGTAGTAATAATGAATTGTAAGGGCCCAAAGAGAATTTTAGTTATATAATTTATTTGGAGACTCGTAATGGCTGACTCTTTTGCGTATATATATATATATATATATATATATATATATATATATATATATATATATATCTTTTAAAATACACAAAAGATTGAGTAGCTCCTCTACATTTTCAGATAGAACGCTCATTTTTGCGCCACTGAACTACAAATGGGAAACAGAATAAACCCCTAAAATTATGGCATCTCAAAGCGGGACACCCAGTATAATATCAAAATTATGTGTTAATTTATATGCTTATGATTAGGGACCGGATTCTTAGGTTTTCACATTTTGTTTTTCCATTCTCCTAAACATGATAACGATTATTTATATGATTCGCGTCTCGTAGTATTATTCACGCAAATTTGGAAGAACCTAAAAAAGAACGATTAAGGATGATATGACCTATACAACGATGGAATGACTTAGACATAACCTAATCTTTAAAATACAAAGAGAATTCGGTTTGAGAATTTTTCTATTTGTTAATTCTTTGCGTTGATTGGAGTGTCTTTTCTCCCCTGTTTTAACCTCTTTAAGGTTATAGGTATGTTACAGAGTTATAGAGTTATTGTCAGTTCTATTCTATTCAAGGAGATCCTGTTCTGTTCAATTGTTTGTGCTTAAGTACCTTTCTATAGGCAGTGAAATTCTTCCTGATGTTGCTTAGAAGTTGGAACTCGTTAGCGGAGAAACTTAAAAATTGCCTTGACATATTTATTTTAATTGTTTTGTTTTATGTTCTTATTTATTTTTTTATTATTAGTTCTTTTCTTTTTTTTTAAATGTGTTTTTTTATTTATTGAAGGAAATCTATATATCCTTCACTTTTTTTTAAATAAAGATTTTGTTGAATATTTGGACTACTTATTCATTAAAAAAAAAACTCATATTTCTGTTTTATTTTATTTTTCCTTCTCAATAAGCTACTAGGTATATTAATGAATGTTATTTGTTGTTTATTTTTATGTCACTAGTATAAATAGTACAATACACATTAATTTATGAATGACCAATTAATCAAAATTATTAATGATTAATTATAATTTTTTTTTTTTTTTTCTACGGCGCATCTACAAACTTGGCCATTAGCGCCGTATAATTGGTTGTTAAACCTATAATTATTAAAAAAAAACCTATAATGGATTTTTAAATAAAAATCTAAAAAGACCTATTATGGCTGTTGCAAAAACCTAATTGGATGCTCATTTTATCCTAAAAATCCCGTCTCTATTTATGATTTATATGCTTATGGTTTACATGCATAATCAGAATACATTCAACAATATTAAAGAAAAGTGTTCCTCAGGACTGTTCCACACACATTGTTCTCAATGCTTCTGGTTTCAGAGCCTTTCAAATTGAAAAATCTACCCTAGCCCCTTAAGCGGCAGCCGTTTATTTATGGGTATATTTGTATAGGCATAAATCTGTGGTGATGAGCGGAACAAGAGCACCTTCATGAAAAAGACAAGGAGAGTCAAACTAAATTTACGTGGTTATTTTTGTGATGGTGAGGGAGTTCCGGTAAAATGTACGTCACTTCCTCCCAGAGGACAGGACACCTCCATCTGCTTCTGCCCGTTAATCTCTCCTCTCCCCCCCCCCCCCCTATCCGGGGCAAGGTTAAGGTATTTCCGACAGCCGGATATCGCTCCTCATCAGCTCGGTTTGCCTTTAGCACGCGCTACGGGATACAAAAAATCTAGGCACGCGACACATGTGTACTTCTCCGAGTCTCCAAGCTATTATTGGGAGGCGATCGTTGACCGTTGGGAGATATTGGTTGAGAGTTCAGTATTGGTATCAAAACTACATTTTTGAGTATTTTTTCGAAGACCACATCCAGTTACTTTTGTAGCAGTGATTTTTAACAGTTACTCGTACTCGCTGATAAGCTTACTGATTAGCTTACAGGTTCTTTGCTGGTTATCTATTACTACTTGACTCGTTATCTACGGTTATAAACCATATTAGCATAATGGCAAGCAATATTTATTTATTAATAAAAAGGTTATTATGATCGAAACCAATAGTAATTGTTAAAAAGTCATTAACCATTAAAGTTATCTGTTTTGCAGGTTATGAAGGATGACATAAACAATGATATTTGTAAACACACATATTTTATTCCTTTTTTTCTCGCTTCGCTCAAAAATATATCAAAACTCTAGTCAATCCAACGCGGTAAAATTAATTTTAGCGACTCTAGTCAATCCAACTCACTAAAATTAATAGAATTCTATTAATTTTTGCGAGTAAGAAACCAATCGGTTTTTCCTTGTCATCTTGAAATAATTGTAAAAGACCCATTTTTTCTCACTAACATAAGCAGAGCTTTTTCACAAACGAACGCTAATTCACTGTTGAAGGTTACTTTACTCCCAGCAAGAACCAATAGAATTGATCATAGGAATCCTCCAATAGAAATGCAAAGGAGTTATGCGCATGCGCTAAATCGAAAAAATACCCAAATTTTTAATAAGAAAATGTGATTTATTTTTGGCAGAGTTAATACTAATTTATAGGCAGAAGACATTATATATAGACTACGGTGGACGATACATATGGCAAAGGTGTATAATAGCTTGAGCTAAAACTAAAGGTAGGTTAATACTTATTTAAAACTTAAATTTAAGATAGGAATAGATATAAAATTAATAAATACAGGGTGAAAATAGACTTACCGATGAGAAAAAGGAGAAATATACCTCATGGATGTGCATAATTTCTGAGTCTGGTAGACCGCTGTCTGAGCGGGGGAGGGGCTGAGGGGGCTGCAGCCCTCGCCCCCCAAATTTTGATTTGATCGGTAAAAATTTATAAAACCCTTAAAAATAAATTAGATAGTTCATAAAAAATATTCTATTTTGAGTGTAATAGCGTTTTAGTTGGCTAAAACTCTTCCAAGATCTAAATAGTTGGTATTCCATACACCGGAAATGGCCTCAGCCCCCCCCCCCGAAATTTTCCCAGCCTCCTCCGAAATTATTTCCTATATACGCCCATGGTCTGAGGAAAAAAAGCGAAGGGGGATGAGAATTAAGGTAAGTGTGGTCTAAGATGACAGGCGTGCGGAAGGAGGTGTCATAAAAGTAAGTTGATTATAAAATGGAAGGAAGACAGGTATGAATGGTTGGACTTGTTTATTGGAGCCGGTGGGGATTTTAAGCGGGGTGTTTTTAATTAGAGAAAAATGTTGGATTAGATAATCTAATTATAGAGGAGATGAATTCATTATGTATTTTGTCAATTATTTAGTTTTTAGCGCGAATCCTCCCTTCCCCATGGGTGGGTGGGGAACGCGCCAAGGAACTTGACTCGATGACACAATCCGGAGACACAAAAAAAATGTTCCACGTTTGAGACCCCATAGGTCACGGAAATACCGTTGCCTCAAATTATTTTTTATTTATATACATACACATATACATACATATATATATATATATATATATATATATATATATATATATATATAGTTCTCTACTCCAACATTGATGCATGGGAAGGGTGACAACCCCGGCGGTGATGGCTTAGACGCTGATGGGCCTTAACAAAATTGTTAGCTTATGTAATATTTTTTAATAATACTTAAAAATGATGGGTACCAGTGGCTAGCAGGACGAAGTTGGGATTTGTGGCAGATTGGCGAGTATGATTGGCGGTAATCTGTAGATAGCACGTCCTAATGCCCTAGACACATTAATAAAATTATAAGAAAGTGTTATATTAATTTTATTTAATAAATATATTTTCACTATCTTTAAGATTCTCTTTTTCTAATAATTTTTTGATATACATTAGAATGTTTTCCAATCGGCAGCATTTGTGACCCAATTCAGTATATTAACGTTTTTGGTTGTACGTCGCGTTAGCCATCGAAAATAGCACTTCCTTTTCTTTTTCTTGAAAAGTTTGATATTTAAATATCAACATGTTTCGTGGCCAATTTACCCCTCTTCAGGAACTAATAGTCTTAATATGGGTTGCGAGCGCACTAGACATTCTAATGTCATCTAAAGACGCGGCAAAGAGGCCTTGAACAATTTAGGTAATTTATACAATAAAGTAGTACAAATAAAAGAAAAGGAAGTACTATTTTTTGTCTATTTATTATATTCAATTGTATATTCACTGAATCGAATAGTCAACAGTAACATAAGTAGCTTGAATTGCCTTAAAAAATAAGGATAGGACATTGTATTATGCTTATCAGTAAGTTGTACGAGTGAAGATTGTTTGGTTTCGCTAAATGAAAACACTCCTAAAAATAAGCGGGTTATTAGTTCAGTCAATCGCCAAATTCGAACATATTCAAATGTGGCATATTAACGAATTGATACTCGCATGTCAGTTTATTCTGTTTAACCTTAATCTTTCTGAAGTTTGTTTTTCTTTTGTTGGCCAAACTAAACTAATAGCTGCCCCCGTAAACAGACTAATAGATTACAAACACGACGCGACCCGACAAGAAAAATTCCCTTTGACAAAGGTCATATCCCCCCGTACAAATCGGGCGTGGGCGCGGTACACATTCCAATGTAAATGTCCTCGGGTTGACTTGATTTAATAAGTGCCAACGATAACACGTCTGACATCTCGTGCGAGACCAACTATATAAATAAAAGACTATGGTTTGCTTCCCACACGACAAAGTTAACAAGCGAAGAGGTCCTTAAAGAGCCCTGCCCCAACGAGGTGGCGGGCCTGCGAAGGCGGTCGTCACGACGCTATTACTCAGATAGAACTCATAATGGGAGAATTTAGCAATTTGCAAATCACTGTATAAGGAAGCATTAACAACCACTACTGTCACGCTACAGTCTTAATTTCTAGGCTTGAAGAGACTAAAGTCCATTCGAATGGTCTCTTCGTAATACGAAGACAAGGAAAGACATCATGCACTTAATTGGCATTTGTCAGGTCTATAAAGTGTTTAGAATGATCTATTTCTAATGAGGGTCTCCTAATCATGAAGATTAGGAGATCTTCACGAAGATTAGGAGATCTTCACGAAGATTAGGAGATCTTCACGAAGATTAGGAGATCTTCACGAAGATTAGGATTAAACACAATACTATCTTACTTGCAGGACACTAAACTACTATACACCCGCATTTGAAGACATCTGCTGAATAACCAGAGGCTTCCAGGCATATAACAGACATTTCCAAACTTCATGAAATAATTGTATCAAATGTTCATCTTAATGCTGGTTCATTGGACCATACAGGTACCACCTTGAAGGGGTGAAATCACAGTAGTTGCGAATCACTTATAAATAAATAATCAGGAAGAAGTTTTTTTTTTGTTTTTTTTTTTAAGCTTGTGATATAAATATCATTTTTATTTACTAATTCGTGTGTAAGCATTTCTGTGATGTTTTTGTCACATTTTGTTTTGTATCTACTATTAAGTCTTGTCTGTTAAACTTATTATTTTTTTTTTTTTTTTTTTTTTTTTTTTTACGGCGCATCTACTTCTAGGTCATTAGCGCCGACATCCAGGGTGCAGCGAGGAATTTTCCCAGCGAGCCTTGAGATGAGAAAATTCCTGCCGGAGGTGGGAATCGAACCCACCATCTCCCGCTTATGAATCTAGCGCGCTAGCCGCTAGACTACGGGAGACCCCACTTATTGTTATTGTATATAATTTTATTTCTTTAAATTTTGAGAAATCCTTTTTGTAATAGTTTTTGGTATCGCTTGTTGCACATAATAATGAAGTGAAGTTGATTCTCTTAATTTAGCAATAGCTGTTCCTATAAGAATAGGAGTGCAGTTTTGTGTTCATCAGTTTTTTTTCTTGTGGCGCCTTAAATCTTCCTTCTGTTTGAGATGTCATTTTATATTTTTTACGAAATATCAACTGCTTCTACTCCTTTGCTTCCTATCTGCACATCCCAATCCCAGAGCTCAATCCCTCTCCTCTCAATCCCACCCCGAAAACCCTTTTAGGAGGCTATAGAGATCTAGCACTCGTGATCAACTTTGCAATTAAAGGACAAATAAAACCTTTCGACTGGGAAGTGTCAATTATGATTGGCTCCTTCCAAAGTTCTATTTAAACAATTATTTATTATCATTTTATTTTTATTTTTAATATTATTTTAATTATTATAATTTTTTTTTCTTTTAGCTATGATTTTTGTTATATATTTTTTTAATTTAATTTAAGTACTTCTTTTTACTGTAATCTCATTACGTGAAATAATAAAAATGTCTTTAACATTTTGTTGATACTGAAAATATTAGAAATTGCTAATTAGTTAAAATTTTTGAATATATCAAATCCTAACGGGATTGTGTAGGACATTTCAATGATGTTATTGTGCTAGCACTATTAGGACCACCAAATCTTTTTTTTTTTTTACTGTAAGTGGCATACATATACATATGTTTGTGAGTGAGTGTGTTTTTGTATGACATCATATCCAAGGAGCTTTCCCCTATACACCTTCAACCATATCGAGCTAGAAAAATTGCATTGAGAATCACTTTCTGTGGTTTTCTCTTGACATTTAGGATGAACTTTCTTTTGCGAAGGTCGGAAAACTTCACATTTTCTCTATTGATCTTGATGAATAATAAAAGCGACAGCCTACAATCATAACGCTGAAACGGGATGCTGTGTCCCTTGTCAGCGCTCCTGGTGGTAGAAGATAGAAGAAACCACCCACATAAAGTATAACAATGTAGAGAGGTAACCTACGTTTGGCGGCTTCATTCAATTTAAACATAGTACAAAGTAATCCTCCTCTTCTCATTGACCGATTTAGTACCACTGGAGAATGAAGCCGTTCCATGTAAATATATATATATATATACATACATATATATATATATATACATACATATATATATATATATATATATATATATATATATATATATATATATATATATATATAGGATTTTCCGTATTGACAAAATATCGAAAGTGGAAGTTACTGCAGTAGAGGAAAAATTAAAAATCGATTAATCAAGAAAAATAAAATAAATTGCTGAAAATAAAATATATCTAATAATAATAATAACTAAAGTTCGTAAAATGAAAGTAAATAAATAATGAAGGTAATTAAAATGTTTCGTATTTTAATATTTGTTTTTTCTTTGCTTTTCAATTAAGCGGATATTTTATTAAACAGCTCCTTAGTTTACAAGAAACTTAAAGCTCTCCGGCTCAATTCATGGCTATCTCCAAGATTATAACGAAGAGGAGCTTGAATGCCAATTTTTTTTTCAAGCGGTTTCGTAGGTGCCAAACTTGGTGTAATTAGGCCATCATTTGCAATTTCTTTGAATTTTCCAGACAAAAATATTATTTCAACAGGACTTTTTTTTAAACACTTTATCTATTTATTTACAGAAATATTACAGTCCACAATCATGTGTATTATGTAATTTGATATAGGTAGCTTGACCAAGCCTCAGATGTCCTCAGTTGTCGGCAGAATTCTTTCCTTTTTAGGAAGGATTCTAGGATGACCTGGAGATACCTTACGCCATCCAACCACACCCTGTGACTAGCAGGGAGGATTGGAGGCGAATGCGACCTGGTCTGTGATATCCTGAGGAGAGAAAATATCCATCGATATCACTCTCAATTAATATAATTAGATTGAATTTTGACCTCTCCACGAAACTTCACAACCTTAGTAGATTCCTATTAAGACGTCTTGGTGGAGAGGAAGGATGATTGGTGCTAAAGGATTGGGCTATAGGATTAGGATGATGGATTATTTTACCATAGAAAGATGTGAAGCGGCTAGGGATTATATCTTGAATAAAAGGGATATTTAGGTGATTGTGAAGGGTCCAATTCGAAAACAAATAAGGAGCATTGACTATGGTACGTAGGACTTTGGATTGAAATGTTAGGATTCGGTAGTTGTTGGAATGCTAGGCTGTCCCCCAGAGTTCTATTCCGTAAGTCCATACAGGTTTTATTAGTGAGTTGTAACCAGTTAGTATTTCAGGACTAATACAGAAAATCTTTGATCTAACACAATCTCACAGACACAAGCTTCGACCAAGGTAAAACGTGTTAAAAACAAGAAATTGCTCACGAGATGAGGAGAACTGCGACAATACCTTCCCGGACGTGAGGAACAATAAGATGGCGGAAGTGGCCGATTAAAGTTGCGATAACCCTTGTTGAACAATAAACATACAGCAGCCAAGGAACTGAAAGGCGAGTGCGGTGCATGCAAATGTAGCCGATGTAAAGAGGAAGTGGGTGGACAGGAGGGGTGGAACAATAAAGACAGATTGGACAAGAATCGCTAATTCTTCAAAGAGAAATGGCGGGTTAAGACACGAACCAAACTACAACAATAAAGGTCAAAATGCCGTCTCTTTATTGTTATTATGTTATCTCTTTACATTACAAGACCTTAAAACATTAAATAACTGGCAGCGATATTGGCAACTTACACGAGACAACAAACTCAGAGAAATTAAACATACAGTTCAAGCTTGGTCATCAAGCTCACGGGATGTGAGACGAGAAGAAGTCGTCTTATGTCGTTTAAGAATCGGAAGTACTTTACTCGCACACTCGTTCTTAATGACTAAAACTGAAAAACCTGCTTGCAGACAGTGTAACTTACCTCTAAAAGTTAAACACATATTGACAGAATGTAGAAGACGTGATTACTTACAAATACCTCACGACATGACTGAACTTTTGAAAGAGGGGAGCCAATTGATAAGCACTATTTTTCAACATCTAAAACACACACAGCTATACAACAAGATTTAATTTTAGACTCTAAAGCTAGTTATGATATCTGGTAGCATTGGAGAAAAGATAATTTTCATTATAATTATTTGTTAATTTAAATTAATTTTATTTTAAAATTTTATTTTCACTTAATCTTGATTTATGTGCGTGAGTGTATGAATACGTATGTATGTACATGTGTATAATATGAGTTACACATAGTGTATATAAAGCAATGTATTTTCGTTGTGCACTTGCACATAGATCTGTAATGTATATAAGAATGTTTTAATATACATAAATATAATAGTGTACATACTTATAACTGTTATATTAATTTGTAAAATTCTTTTATTGTACATTAATGTTTTTATTTATTTATTTAACTGTTTACTAATAAGAACAGATTTGTAATTATCGAGCGAATCATCTGCGTTATGAGATTCTTGATAATAAATAAATAATAAATGAAAAACAAATAATGTTATCTAAATTTATGTCAGGTGGAACGTCAATAGCAAAATATACACACTCCATCCATTGATTTCATTCTGCTCTGCATGCTTCACACCATTCCAAGTGCCTCTTCAGGAGCCAAATGTATAATTCAATAAAAATACAAAATGATATACAAAGGCAAACCTTGTCGCGCAATGGCCTCATCAAAAGTGAGATTTGTTTCAACGTATGGCGTCAATCGCCTCTGTAATGAGTTTTTTTCTACAAATACACACAAACACACCCACACACATATGTGTATCTATCTATATATATATACAGGGTGTCCCAGTCTTAAACCGACAGACTTCTTATATCGATGGGGAATCGAAGAACTAAGTCAAAAAGTCATTTGGCGATTTTCTCGTTTTCGAGAAAAACGCAAGAAAACATATTTTTTTGGGCAGATTCCGATTTATCGCTTAAACAAAGCGTTGTACGAAAAAAACACTTCAATACAAACGTTGTAGCTTATTAAATTATCATTAAGACGAAATCAAGTTCAGCGTCCTAGCTTAAATATTTTAAGAGACAATCGTGTTTGAATAACCCATCGGATGGACATTTTGTTCATAAAAAAAGTGAACCAGATTATTTTTTCCAGTTACGATTACCGATATTCAAGCTAAGACGCTGAACTTGGTCTCATCTTAAAGATAATTTAATAAGCTACAACGTTTGTCTTGAGGTGTTTTTTCGTACAACGCTTCGTTTAAGCGATACATTGGGCTTTGTCAACAAAAGAAACACGGTTATTTGCGTTTTTCTCGAAAATGAAGCGAAAACGTGAAAATCGCCAAAGGACTTTTAGACTTAGTTTTTCGATTCCCTATCGATATACGAAGTCTGTCGGTTTAAGACTGGACACCCTATATATGTATATATGATTTATGATTGAAATTGTATTAATCTAACATAAACAGCTCTGTAATCAGCAAATGAACTTAAAACGAAATTTGAACGAAATAACCGTTAAATCCTACCCCGACCCCTCTCCTATTTTGATAAATCTAACCAAAAA
>OX328132.1:28851157-28883841 GCA_946811695.1 Gonocerus acuteangulatus
AATGAACTTAAAAGTATTCCAAGACAGGTTTTAGTGTTGTGCATTAATCAGAATGGCATGAGGAATACAGTTGATTTAGAGATTTTCACAAGTTCTTTTCGAATAAAGTTAAAAGGAGTCACAATTTGGGATCAGTCTGCCTTTAAGTTCTTAGAATTGTAGTATTTTTGATAGGAAATAGAATTTCCTTCCAGACGATTCTCGCTGGTTCCGCGAACGAAAATAGAAGCAGTCCAGTAATGCTGGTTAGGCTATACTTAACGCCTTTTGTGTCCATTTAATTTAGTTTCTAAAGGTTCTAGCCTTGAGATGCATTTTATTGCCGCAATATTCTTGCAGTATGAAACCCTTACGAAGTCAAAGCATCTGGAAGTCTATAGATTTTTTTATTAGTTCAAAGGCTAAAAGGGTAATGGACTAACTGATCAATATCTGAGATTTACTAAATAAAAGTCCGACTCGCAGGAACTGCATCATCTTAGCGCGGTTCCGTTCTTATCCGAAGTGCGATTAGTAAAGGAATAGTAGCAGCTATCGGTAGGTTTTGATCTTTCGTTAAAAATATAAAATAAAATCTCAAAAAGAAGGAAGCTTAAAGCGCCACATATGGAAACTGACAGTTTTCTAAGCGGATGGGACTCTCCCGTCATCTCAACGCTCACTCTAGGAAAACTCTATTACCAATAGTATTCTTATTTTCTCAGCTTTAATGAAATACTCATTCCACCGTTAAATAAACTTAAAAAACAAAAGTGAGGTAAACAGTGACAAAAACCCGTTTAAAATAACAAAACTAAAACTTTCGTATTTTTAAGCACTTACTTCTCCGACTGGTATTGCCCCATCGAAATTTTCTTCAGAATCTTTTTTTGTAGAGAATTTAGTAAGTTTTTGAATGGTTATATCGTACTTCCCACTGTTTTGAAGATATTAAGGGGGGAAAATGGTGCTAATACCTACCGATAGCTGCTATATTCCTTCACTAATTGCACTCGAGATAAGAACGGAACTGCGCTAAGATGATGCAGTTCCTGCGGGTTGGACTTTTTTTCAGACAAATTAATGTATTATGTTTATATTATAATATAAATATTATATTTGTAAGGAGAGCAAGTCACTTTAATTGCGGTGTAAAATATTGTCGCTAGCTAAATCTAAGTATTATATAAGCTCATAAGGAAAAAATGGTGCTAATGGCTCATTTTCGATGCACCATAAAAGAAATAAAAAAAAAATATAAGGACAATATACGAAGATTCCGAACCATTTCATGTCTGTTAATAAAATATTTTATTCTAATCCCAATAACGCTACACTTATACACAAATAATTTTTTTTTAGGTATCTATTTAATACGAATAAAATAAGGTTATAATGAACGATCCGCTGTGGCATACACCAAGTACTACCACCGTGTGGAGTGCAACTAGTATAGACCGGTACGTCAGTACCACTGTGGTATGTAAAGAGCGGCTGTTCTGATACTGCCAAAATTAGAAATCCTACATTCCTAAAGTTGTTTGGAGGCTTATCTTTATGACTCTAGAAAGGGACTTACAGATGACGAGGGTTCACTGGGCGCCGCTACCTGGGGACAGGGTAAATGCCCCCCACCCTAAGCCTCCTAGCTCCTCACCTTCGAATTCCTATGATTTTGTTCAATGAATTTAAACAAAAAAATTAATAAGTAGATAAAAACTTCTGAAAATTGGGATTACCAAAAACAATTCTAAAGAACGAAATCAACACCAGTACAGTAATCTAGATATTCATAGGGCATCTTCGAATTCCAAGATGCCGTTGAAACAAAATATTGTTTCTATTTATACGTATCCTGTTTTATTGAATAATACATTTGACTACTATAAGCAATCACAAAAATAACGAGCAGTGAAAAAAACTGTAGGAAACACACAAAAAGATTCGTTCAAATGAACGAAATTACCTATGTTTTAAGCACTTATTTCTCCAAATATGACCATCCCATCGCAAATGTCTTCAAAACATTTTTTTGTAGAGAATTTAGTAACCTTTCGAAGGGTAATCTTTTGCTTGCCAAGATTCCGAACCGTTTACGTGATATTAATGAAAATATACGAAGTTCCCAAAACTTTTCATGACTAAAAATGAAATATTTTATTTTAATCCTTCCTTTACTCCAAACTTAACCAAATTTTCAACATATTAGTTTTGATAAAATTTAAACATGCAGAAAATGTTTCACCTGAATCCCATGATTCTAAGTACCAAAATCAAAGACAAAAAGAACAGTTCGAATAAACGAAATCAATTACTTTAAAGTTTTAAGCACTTATGTCTTCGATTGACATCGCCTAATCAAAACATTCATCAGAACCTTTTTTGTAGAGCACTTAGTACGCTTTCTAATGGTATTCTTTCGTTTACCAAGATTCTCAACCTTTTTCGAGATATTAAGGAAAGTATACAAAGTTACCAAAACGTTTTATGTCTGTTAATAAAATATTTTATTCTAACCCTTCCTTAACTCCGAACGTAACCAAAAGTTTAACATGTTAGTTTTGATGAAATTCAAACATGCAAAAAATGTTTCAACTGAATCCCATGGTTCTAAGTACCCAAACCAAAAACGGTATTCAAAAACTATTTTTCCAATTTTCTCGAAAACGGTTAAAGCTATCGCCTTGAAAATGGTTTCATTCGTTTTCCTAGCCCAAGAAGCCTATAAAACGAGTACTTACAAGCTTATGAACTCAAAAACTTAAGAGTTACGATTTTTTTTTGCGCGAATTTCGCCCTAAACGCCATCTTCCAGTGGGCGGATTCTGCTGGTTAACGGACTTGACCTTTCAAATTGGACGACGGATTTTTGTACCAAATTTCATCACAATCGGACCATTAGGGAAGCCAGAAATGAGCGAACAGACAATATATATATATATATATATATATATATATATATATATATATATATATATATATATATAAATAAAAATATACATATATATATATAAATATATACATATATATATATATATATATATATATATATATATATATACAAATTTGAACCACCGTTATTTTCGGTCTCTAGGGGTTCTGAAACGCGAAATTTTCTAGTCGGCACTTCCGGATTGTTTCATTGTATCAACCCTATAAGCGGGGTTCCTCCCTATGGGGGAGGGAGGAACCGCGCTAATAAAAACTATAAAAATCATTGTAACAGCAATCCCTCAAAAGATAAAACTGATAAAGAGATCCCTCACATCCTTTCCGAGTATTCCAGAATTTTACATGATTTACATTCACCTCTTTAGAGATGGGCCATCTGAATCGGTCTTTTTGACACGATGTATCGATTTTTTGAATCGATCTTCAAGGTCCGATCTTTTCAAAGAATCGATCTTCAAGGGCCGATCTTTTAAATAATTGATCTATCTAGAATGTCGTAAAATGAAACGTTATTTTATTTAAAATATTCTAATAATTAATTTCACCTCTTGTAACTCAATCTTATTTCTAAAGAATTCTCATTTATTTAACTGAAGAAGAAATTTACGTAAAAGTGTCCTAAGTCCAGTACAAGACTTTTAATACAACAATAACATTACAAAAGACTCACGTTCTATTATTACAGAAATTTATTATATAACGTGAGTCTCAGTTATATATATACATATCTGTATATATATATATATATATATATATATATATATATATATATATATATATAAACAAAATATATATGTTTATACATATATTTACATATGTAAATGTAAGAATTAATAACATATTTACATAAACATGTAATTAATAATGTACATAAACATGTACATAATTAATTAATTAATAATGTACATGTTTATACATATATTTACATTTCTTACATTTACATATGTATATACATATACTGAGTCTCAGTTATATGTATAATAAATTATATAACCAAAAATTATATATTAAACGTGAGTCTCAAGTTCTATTATTTTTTTTAAAAGCTAGCAATTGCTAGAACTAGGTATTTTCCAAGCAATTGCTAAGGGCCGAGTGAATAAAAAGGTTAGCTGCAGCTAGGGGTATCATTTGCTTAGTTTAGAGCTCTGACTAGGTTCTAAGGTTAGCAATTGCTAAGGAAAAAGCTAGTCTGGTCTGGTTCATGCCAGCTTTTTATTTAGTCGTTTCTTTAGTTTCTACTCAATCATGGCGGCGTTTACGCATGTTCGTAAGGAAAAGGAGTATTATATGCGCCGGGACGTCTTCACGTTTTATTTTCATCTACTTTAGCT
The DNA here is from genome assembly GCA_946811695.1 of Gonocerus acuteangulatus. Lineage (NCBI taxonomy): Eukaryota > Metazoa > Arthropoda > Insecta > Hemiptera > Coreidae > Gonocerus > Gonocerus acuteangulatus. Next base: position 28,855,423 of record OX328132.1, read on the forward strand.
ACGTTTCCTGCAGTAAAACGATTCTTTGAAGCTCTGGAGTTGTCGGATGTTTTTTTTTTCTTCCTTACCGTAAACCTCAACCATTTTCGCACTTTTTCAATGTTTTATTTGCAATTTGTTGTAGCAGTGCTGGGTTCCTACTTCCTTGTTAGACGCTTGTCGGTGAATCCATTTGAATTCTTCCTGGGATTTTTGCCCTGGATCAATAATTTGTAAAAATCTGTTCCCTACTGCTTCAATTTTATAGGCTTATTGCCGGTGGCTTTTTGGTCGTTTTTCTTCTTTATGCTTGATTTAATGTTACTCAGCAACTATTTAACTGTGCAACAGTGACCTTTCGCCCTATGGAAAATTCATTACTAATGCTGTCCCAAGCAGGTGTTCTTTCTTTAATATTAGCTAGTAATTTATATTTTTTCCATTGCCACAGAATCATTGAATAATACATTTATAAAAAGTGACCGATCCAGGTCGGCATGGGCGTATATAGAAAATAATTTCGGGAGAGGCTGGGAGTATTTGGGGGGGAGGGCTGAGAGCATTTTGGGGGGTATGGAATATTATCAATCTAGATCTTGGAATAGTTAGCCAATTAAAATGATATTGCACCAAAAATAAATTATTTTTTCTGACCAAAGTGGTATCATTTAATTTTTTTTATGTTTTTTTTTGACAAATCTTTACCGATTTCGGAGAGGACTGCAGCCCCCCCCCCTAATAGGGCCCATGCGTGTCGACAGTTGCATGAGGAGAGAGAGACAAGCAACAAAGCCTGACAGGAAGGAAGGGGGATGAGACAGGGGAGGTAGGAATCCTAGCTGCAGCTAGGGGTTAGCAACAGCTACCCTTAAAATTTCTTTAGTTTATCAGGAGATGAGACTAACTTACTTAGATCTTGCTACCTAGAAGTAGCTCTCGTTTATGCTCTCCGTATTGAGGAAATGCTACATCTAAGGGCAAGATTCTAGCTTTTGTTCACTCCACCCAATACCCCCACCCAAACGGTGCTCTAATTTGTATAAACATTTTTTTCTATTTTTATTATTTTATTTTACTTTGTTTCTCATTGGATAAACATATATATGTAATAATAACCATATATTTCAATGTGGTGTAACAGTAGTAGTTTCATTATATATTATTTTTGATGAAAAATAGTATTTTTCTACATTTAGGTTAAAGATATATTTTTTTATGGTATTAAGTATTCAAATCATTTTATTTGAATCGATTCGAATCGAAATGAAATACGAATTTCTTAGGCAATTGTAAGTAATCTTGAAATCGATCGATATCGTAGATCGATCCATACCGTAGATCGATCTTCTGAGCCTAGAAGATCGATCTTTTGATTCCAAAAATGATTAACCAAATCTTTCTTGTGGATCGATCTTTTCATTTCGATTCGAATCGATTCATATTCGAGAATCGCCCATCCATAACACCTATCATTTCGAGGTCTGATATGATCGCATTGCGGGAATAGAAGTTCTGTAACGAAAGAAGAGAAGACAGAGAGTCTGTGTATATCACTGAGTTACTAGTATTATGATTTAAACTATTTACTGCTTTGCTTAATGCAAGTAGCTCTGCTGTATAAATGGAACTAAGATTCGGTAGGGATAACACCTGTATTCTGGCATTATCTACCATCGCACATCCTACGCCATCATGAGTTTTGGAGCCGTCTTTGTATATCTCTGTTGCTCCAAGATACTTCAATCTGATTCTATTGAATTCAGCCTGAAATATCGTAGGAGCGGTATCTCTTTTGATGTATCTAGTAAGTGAGAGATCGATTTTAGGAGCGTGAAGAGTCCAAGGTTCGAGATTTGGAAATGCCAGTTGATGAAGTTTGCTTAGATCGAAATCCAGATTGGACAGCAATCTTATGGATCTATGTATAAATTGGTTGCTGCTACCAAAATTGTTTTTTTTTTCTTTTTTTTTTACGGCGCATCTACCTCTAGGTCATTAGCGCCGACATCCAGGGTGCAGCGAGGAATTTTACCAGCGAGCCGTGGGATGATAAAATTCCTGCCGGAGGTTGGGAATCAAACCCACCATCTCCCGCTTATGAATCCAAGGCGCTAGCCATTAGACCACGGGAGACCCCTACCAAAATTGTTGTGTTGATTAAAGTACAAGTCCCTAAAATTTTGGTTTAAAGGGTGATACGGAGATGTAATTGTCTTTACGAAGTAAGATAAGGCCAGATACTGTAAAGGGGGCTCACCAGCATCTACCATTATACTAATTACTGGACTCTTCCGAAAAGTACCCGTTGCTATTCTCAGACCAGAATTATGAATGACATCTATTATTTTTAAGGTTCTGGGACTGGCAGATCCATAAGCCACACATCCATAGTCCAATTTCGATCTAATCAAACTTCTAGAAAGCATTATCATACTCTTACGATCAGCTCCCCATTTAGTGTTGCTTAGAACTTTTAAAAAATTCAAAGAGTTCAAGCATCTCTTTTTTAATTCTTTTAAATACGGTGCCCATGAAAGTGTGTAGTTGAAGGTTAGACCTAAGAACCGAGCTTCAGGTTGAATCTGGATTTCCACCCCATCTATATTAAGTGGAGGCAACTCCAATATCCTACGTCGGCTAAAAAGTACCCCCACTGACTTGCTTATTGATATTTTGAAACCATTCTCATTGAGCCAGGAAGAAACATTGCAAAGGGCTCGTTGAACTTCAGTAAAACAGTAAGCCACACTTTTATGAGCACACTATATAGTTAAATTATCAGCATACAACATTCCGAATACCGGATCGTGTATCTGATTTAGGACATGATTAATGGCAACGCAGAATAGTGTTGCACTCAAGACACTGCCCTGTGGAACACCATTCTGCTGTACAAAAATGTCAGACAGAGTTGAACCGCATCTTACATAGAAAGATCGGTTTTTTTAAAAAATTTTGAACGACCATCAGTCCCGTTCGTTTTTAGCGAATTTATAATATGTCTTCTCCAAGTGCGATCAAATGCACTTTCTACATCAACAAAGACGGCTATGAGCCTCATTTTATCTTTAAAAGCATTATGAATAGCATTTTCCAGGCCCACTAAGTTATCAGTAGTACTCCTGTTCTCCCTAAATCCACTCTGCCAAGGATGGAGTAAACTATGTGTTTCTAAGTACCATTGAAGTCTTTTAACTACAAGTTTCTCCAAAAGCTTGCAGAGTGAAGATGTGAGAGATACAGGACGATAACTAGTAACTTTGTCTGCTGTTTTATTAGTTTTCAAAGTCGGGACAATAATGGCAAGTCTCCAATCGTTCGGAAATTCACCTTGTGAATAGATACGGTTAAAAACTTTTAAAATAATAAATTTACTTGGCATAGATCAATTTTTGATCATAGTTGTGCATATTTGATCAATGCCGGGCGCAGTTTCTTTGCGAGAATTCAGAACTAAGTTGAATTCATTGATTGAAAAAGAAATGTTAAGCGGATTATTTGGTTCATAATTAATTATTAATTGCACAGATTGTAACAAGTTCAATAGAGGAGATTCGTCGTAGTTACTCAGAAAGAGCGTCAAACAACACGTGAAAAATGTGGACCATCAGGAAAATAAAACTCCTCTGGCTAATCATTCCATAAAATGAGTGAGCAAGACTCCTTAATATAATTCATTTGGTGAAAGATACTTGGGTTTTCGGTTCGTCTCACATCCCAATATAGTCCGCCTGTAAACAAAAGAACTAGGTAGAGCGCACGCGCTGCACCCTGTCCCATGAGTGGGATGGCCTAGCTCCCCCTTCAGCCACGCCCCTTCTGGCTCTTCTGTTTGCGGGCGGACTATAGTGGGATGTGAGGCGGACAGAAAACCCAAGTATAGAATCCAAGGCTACTTCTACCAATTGAATTATATGAAGGAGTCTTGCTTTCTCCACCACAACAATTTCACAGCAAAACAACATAAATTGATTCGTTATCTCAACCAAAACTTAACTAAGCCCTGTCCTCATATCTCTCAGCCGGCTACCAATCTTCCCTTTAGTGCATATTCATCAACCGGCCACTCTAATGAGCTACAAATCATAGCGCTCCTGTTGAGGCTGCTATAAGACGGGTTGTTTGACAAGGGTTAGCTTCCATTACCAGCTGCTTTTAAGGGCGAGCTAGAGAGGGGATGTGAGGGAGTGAGGATCGAGCGAGCAGTAATAATAACCTAACGGATTGACAATTAAGATAAAAAATGTCCGTTTCCGACGGATCTATTCCGGTGCCCACCCTCACCTCTCCACCCCTGCACCAGGAGTATGTACTGCCTAAAACAGGCCATCCAAAATCGGAAACCAACATGTTTACAAGGGATGAATCCGACGTGTTTTGAATTTTCCAATCTAACATCTTAGAGAGAGCACGATACAGTAAGATTGTAAATGCTCAATCCAACCTGTTTAGAGGAAACAAATCCAACATGTTTGGAATTGTCCAATCCAACATCTTAGAGAGTGCCTGATACAATAAGTTTGGAAATGCTCAATCCAACCTGTTTAAAGGACACAAATCAAACATGTTTGGAATTTTCTAATCCAACATCTCAGGGAGTGCATGATAAAATAAGTTAGGGAATGCTCAATCCAACATGTTTAGAGGACACAAATCAAACATGTTAATCCAACATCATAGAGAGTGCCAGATACAATAAGTTTAAAAATTCTCAATGTAATTTGTTTGCAAGTTCTGTTCATAGTCAATTGCGTGAATATGTATGTAAGGTGCAATTATTTCCTCCAGAGTGGGGCACAATTTGCGCACTAAACGATTAACAAATCGATTAAATTTTACTTATGATTAATCAATCATGGGATGAAATATTATCAGAATTGTAGATGGAGATAGTTAGCCGCTGCAGAGATACGAAGACAGGTATAGTTGGGATTCGGCTAGGAGAATCCCAACTATACCTCCTAGCCGAATCCCAACTATACCTGTCTTCGTATTATCAGAATTAGTCATGATTAACATATTCTCGTTAATCATTAGTCATAAAACATATTTATCATTGCTCGCATGTGAAATTAGTCATCAATCTATCCGTTAGTCGTCAATCATTGACAGTCTGTAGTAATGATTGACATGACTAACGTTGTAAATACTTTCGGTATTAGGCTAATACCAACTTGTTGACAGATATACATTGGGTATTAGAATTCCATCATGAAGCAATTTTGTTTTATTTTTTGAACAAACTGTTCAAACGATAGAATTTTTTAGAGCAGTGAACGAGAAAAATGTTGAGCCTTGTTCTTTAAAAATATGATTATTGGTGTATGATTACTATTACGCTCACTGAACACTGAAAATATCAGTCAAAACCTTGTTTATGATAATTATTTCGAAATGTTATGAAGTTAATCCATAATCATAAAACTAGTTTTTTAGTCTTTAAAAACCAATCTAAGTTTAGTCATTAGTCAAAGCCTCTTTTAATCGCTAATCATTAATCACAAATCATTTATATAGAAGTAGTTCGTCGTTCGTCATTAATAATGGATAAATATGATTGATCCATTAGTCATTAGTTACAAAATTAATCACAGTTTGCCCTACTCTGATTTCCTCCTTCCCTCCATAGCACTGTGCCACGTTTCAGATCCCTTAGATCACAAAAGTAACGATGGTCCAAATTTATATTTGTCTGTTCGCTCTCTAGCTGGCTCAAAAATGGACCAATTTTATTGAGAAAAAAAATACTTAGTGTGATTTCAAAGGTGCAATTCTTAAACCAGCAGAATCCGTCCACCAGAACATGTGTTTTGGGCAAAGGTTTTGCGTTACTAGGCTTTTAGATACACGTTTTGTAAGTAATTGTACGTTTTAACAATTTCAGGGGGGGGGCTGAGAGGTCTGCAGCCCCCCCCCCTTATATACGCCCATGTCTTCGTCCATTAGTTCATTACAGGTCTTTACAGAAACACGTTAAGAAGACGCCGATTCAAAGTGGAGGTTTTATTCTCAAGTTTCCTTCTTCTCATTATTTCTGTATTATAAGATGCCTCATGACTTCATGAATCTGTAGTAAGCAAAGCACTTAAAACACGGAGATTGTTTACGATTTGATCATGCACTCCCCATCACATCTGCTCTCGGCTTTTCGTCGTTGGCCTCCAACTATATTTAGAACCTGTCCACTACGCTGTATCTTTCTATAGGAGAAAGAGGATTTAGCAAGTTCCCTTTATAGTTTGGGGATGGAATAAATACCTCAGCTTATTAGGTTTTCCTTAAAATAGTAGCAAATCTTAAATAAATGATGTCGTTCTAATAACTTAATGAATTATATTTTGATGATATGACACGCAAATTGGAAAACCTTTATTTACTTAAAAGAATTAACTTGATAGGGAATGGTTTGAACCTAGATCATCCCGTTTTACGCTCTGGTCCATTGTCTATTTCGCCACAGGGCTTAACAACCATGGAAAGTTTATTCATGCAAAGGGGACAAAGCTAATTTCTAAATAACCAAGATATTGTCATATATATATATATATATATATATATATATATATATATATATATATTGGGGTCGCAGATCGTCCCTAGGCTCACCTAGCCTTTAATTAATTAATGAGCACCTGCAAAGGGAAACATCAGGCGGCCGGAGCATAGTGCTGACCCAAAATTGTCCGGCCAGACAAAAATAAAATAAAATAAATGAAGTATAAACCGTAGGTAATAGGACAGAGATCTGAATGATGCCAGATTCGTATATGTGTTTAACTTTATATACGTATATATATATATATATATATATATATATATATATATATATATATATTTGTGTGTGTGTGTGTGTTTGTCCTCCTGTTAGATAACTATTCTGTTACTAGGAATTTTTAAGTTTGATCCTTGACGATGCGGCAATAAGCAGCCAAATGTTCATGGGGATGCACACAGAGCAGAGATTCCCGACAATCAGGCAGATGGGCTGAGGTAGCAAATCCCAAACACTATTATACAACTTTTACGACCGGAGAGCCACTGAGCACTCCCACGGGTGACACAACGTAATTGTGGCTTCACCAGTAAATCTAGTTTTACGATTGGGAAGGTCACCAATTCGTGCCTTAGAATACAAGGATACTCAGAGAGCAGATGGCCCGCTGTTCACAATCGAAAAATTTTTATCTTTTCAAATATCAATTCCAATGAGATCTAGAAGAAACGGGCAATTTTAGTGGCCACCATGCGCAGAAAACGACAATGTATTATTCGCTTTAATGTTTAAAAAACACAAAATTGATAGGAACCAACTCTAAGCGTAAATTGCTCAATTGAACCCATCAACCTTAGCTCATTCTAAAGAAAAGCTATATTGCAAACAACATACAATACAAGGGTTTTCTCATAGACTTATCTTGTTTTAATCAACATAATAATTTTAATGCTACACGCGATTAAAAAATATCATACAATAACTGAGGAAAAAGAGATCACACACCAAAGACAACACAATTCAAAGTCTCTTAACAAACACTTGAAATTTTAGATATCGATTCAACCATCTGAGACCGTGCCATTAAAAATTGCATGAGAACCATATTGCAAAAAAATTAGTAAGCTTTCAATTATCACGGTTTTCCCGCCCGTTTTCGAAATATTTAAGAAAATATACGAAGATCAAATGTGCTTATGTCTGTGAATAATATATTTTCGATTTTATCCGATCTAATTTCCCTAACCATAGATAGAGAACCACCCTCGTAGGCACGCTTGGTAATTCTGTGCTCTTGGTAGCTTCGTGGTCTTCATACGCCCATATTCTTTATTTTTTTGTCATTAGCACTGTCCAAAACTATTTTAATACAAACAAAACTGAGAAACAGCTCTTAATGTTAGAAACATTTTTTTTTTTTTTTTTTTTTTTTTTGCGTATTGAATATTTACAATCTGTATACATATGACATATAATACAATAAGTAAATAGGTGGATACATAATAACTATTGCACAAGGAAGAACAGAGGGGAGAAGGCAGCCATTGCTGACACTCCTTAACGAAACATAAAATTAAAACTACTTGTTTGATCCTTTCTAAAATAAACTGGAACAATCATTGATACTTAAATATATGTATGTCTAAAATTAAGGGTGAAAATGACCAATGAAAAGGACACATAAATGATATTAACATTTAGTCACGATAAATAAATAAAATCTGAAAATTACCGCTAGACCGATTTTGACCAAACTTGACGCACAGGTAGGTCTTGATCCGGCAAGGTTCGTAGGCTAGGTCAAAAAATTCTACCAGCAGTTGGTCTGTATGTTTGTTCCTTATAAAAATCCACACCGTTTGACCGTATTTGACCAAACTTGGCACACATGTAGGTCTTGATCCGGGGAGTGTCATAGCCTAGGTTAAAATCGTCGAGGACTAACAGTTCCGAGGTCACGAGTTCGAAACTTTGAACCCGAACAGTTGATTTGAGTTATTATATGTTAATATTACCGATTTGATTTCTATTTTATTTGGGCTTTTCTTGATGCAGAACGTAGGTGTAGCATGGCACGCCGGGTAACAGCTTGTAATAAATAAAAGTACACTTTTAGATTTCCTGTTCATATTAATAAACTTACGATAGCCTAAGCTAGGTTTAAAGGGTTGTGTATTTTCAGAATTTCAGGTGGCGTAATGTGGACAGTGGTCTTTCGCTCTTTTTAAGTCGGTGAATTTCGCCAAAATGTGGACCAAAGTTAGCACATCCTCACACAGCATGCAAGTGGATGACGCAAAGCTGTGGCCATGGGTTTGTGTCCAATATGGAACCTTGTAATGATCACCCAGTCACGTCGATTAACGTTATCGTGGACGATGGTGGAGAGGATGGAGGAATATACTGTTCGCAGGTGAGTTGTCCCCCCCCCCAGCCTACTTCTGCAACAGCTCCCACATCGTTCCCTCTATATGGCGTTACAGGTATCGGGGATATGAGCTGGAATTCACGGAAAGCGCCATTCAACTTGCTTCCTTAGCTAGGATTTCTGCTTTTTCATTTCCTAGAATTCCTGCATGCTCTGGAGTCCATAAGAAGAAGACCCTTTTTTCCCAGTAGTGGCAATGCCTCCAGCGAATCATGAACAGCTCCAAGGAGTGGCTCCCTTGTGTACTGGTCATAAGTCGCCAGAAGTAAATGTGATAGCAAGATGATCAGTATTATTAGTGCAAATCGAGTTAAAATTGAGGAATTTGTAAATAATGACCATATTTACGTCCAGAAAAAAGTCCTTTTTGCGAAGACCACATCCAGTTACTTGTGAAGTATCTGTAGTGATTATAACAGTGATTCAGCGCATGCGCATAACTCATTAACATTTCTATTGGATGTTGCTGGTAGTAAAGTAACCTTCAACACACTCCAACATCCAACTCACTAAAATTAATAGAATTATATTAATTTTAGTGAGTTGGATTGACTAGAGTTTTGATATCTTCTTGAGCGAAATAAATGTAAAATATAAATATGTTATAGAACCACCGGACAAAAAAAAATCGGTGAGGAGGCTCCTAATCTTCAAAATTACAATTGATTTTTATAATATTAATCTTTTTATTAATAAATATTGCTTGCTAAAATATATTTTGCTTATTTTCATTTATGTTTTACAAGCCAAAAAGTATTACTTACAAATGAAGGTTATCTACGGGTTAATTAGAAACCACATTATATAAATATAGTCAAAAAAAGCTACTTTTAGTATTGATTGCAGTGATTTTAAATACTTTTCATTACTATATTAACTTTAGATTACTATATTTATGTAATATGGTTTCTAGCCTTAGGTAACCTGTAAAGAAGAAAATAGATAACCTGCAAAAAATATGTAAGCTAATCCGTAAGTACCAAAATCACGACTGATACTTCAAAGTAACTGCATGTGGTCTTCGCAAAAAGACCCCAGTTTTGAATTATATAGCAGAACTTCTGTATATCGAACTGCTATACATACCTATATTATTGTGAAAACGTTCGATGTGAAGATCCTTTAAAGCCAGAATGTGTTATATTAATAAAAGCTCATCATGGTATAATTTTCTTATCCTGCCTAGGGGTTTTGGATAGAAATGTCTGCCCTCCTTCCGGATAAGTAGCTCCCATTATCTGGTTATCAGAGCAGCTGGAATTGGTGCGTCCTGCAGGTGGGTTGTGCCTGTTATACGGAAATTTCTTCAAACCTCATGGGAGGGTAAGTTCATACAGGTGGTGGATACCTGGGATTGCTATCTTACACCCACTCTTTATCCTGGAAAGTGGGCCTTATCTTTCAAAGGAACCGCGTCCCTCCTCACCCATCCTTGCTATCTCTCCCTATCTTCACTACAAATAACCCTCGATTTTGGAAGATTACTGAATGTCACCTGGAAGGAAATCCGCTTATCCTTTATGACGTCGTAATTAAGATAAATTACACAAACTACTAAAACTCCTGTTTTAAATTAAAAAAAAGAAATCAGTCCCGTAACAGGCCACGAGGACCCTGAGGGGCAGATACTTATAGAGGTATCTGATTCATGACCATACGGCACACTAGGGAGATAGTATGGTCAGTACTATGCTCCGGCTGCCTGATTTTCCTCTTGGCTGCTTCGACTGCCAGAGTAATTAGCACCCAAGATACCCATTATTAAATTAATTAAAGTCTGGGTTGGCCTAGGGACGGTCAGGGAGACCGAATTCAACCCTTGAGCGAAGACACTAGAAGAAAAAATCTTTAGTGCTTGCCCGGGATTTGAATTCAGGACCTCCAACTTATTAGTCCAGTGCTCTACCACTGAGCTAACCTCGCCCCCCCCCCCCCCTGTTTTAAATACATATTTATTATATATATATATATATATATATATATATATATATGTATATATATATATATATATATATATATATATATATATATGTGTGTGTGTGTGTGTGTGTGTGTGTGTAATCACTCATTGTTACACCCTGCAATCCTTGAAAGACATTGGCCTCTGCCCCCAAGTCTCCCTCTACGTCATCTAAACAGCGAAGACTTTTTTTAAATAAGGGAAATTGCTACTATTATAAACAATTTTAATTACACGAAGGGAATGTATATTTATATTTTTTTTAAATAAACTAACTAAAAAAGAAATTTGAAATTATTTTCATCCTTTTTTTTTTATTTTATTTATATTTTATTTTCAATTTAAAATATCACGTAGACACAAATATTATTGTTCGTTAATTTATCGTCTCGCGTCTAATTGAGGCGTTCAATTTAGATTGGATAATAATTTGTACAGAAATTAGAATTTCGTTTACACATTTTTTCTTCCGTTATGGAATAAGCAAGAATTTGTCAAAAAAAAAAAAAAAAAAAAAAAAAAAAAAAGGAACCGCGATTAGCGATTATTTTTTCCAGTTTTTGCGTTTCACGCGCATACGGTTCAGCGGATCAAAAAATGTCTAACTCTCTATGAAACAAAATGTATATACGATTATATCGTAAAGTATTCAAGCTAAGACGCTGATAATTTAATAAGTTACAACATTTGTATTGAGGTGGTTTGTATCGTACAACGCTTCGTTTAAGCGATAAATCGGGATGTCCAAAAAAACGCGTTTTTTTGCGTTTTTCTGGAAAACGAAGCGAAAACGATAAAATCGCCAAAGGACTTTTTGACTTAATTTTTCGATTCCCCATCGATATACGAAGTCTGTCGGTTTAAGAATGTGACGCCCTGTACATATGTGTGTCTGTGATTTGGATATTAGTGATAAGTCGCGAGATTTTCTTACCTACGCTTCCATGGAAATGAATTGCATCTCCAAAAAGAAACACATTACTGATTCCAGGCCAGCAAAAGGTGTCTAATAACCTTAAATCCCTAGGTTCTTCTCTCTTAATGTTAAGACTTTCGCATTTATGGTTTTGTGTTTCAGTGTTATCCCGCAAGGATCTCTTCCTTAGCCGTAGATAGTAGAGGATTTAATCACCAAAAGGAAGGACAGTCTTTCTTAAAGTTAGGCCTTTACAGTAACGGTTTTGAGCCTTAGAGAGAATCCGCAGTGTTTTCTTCCCTCAACAACACTCGAATATGGTAACGGATTTGCTGGAGAGGTCGGCAACTGACGGTAAGGCGAGGGTGGGCCTCTTGCCAGCATCCTTCCGCCCATTGTTGGAAACTAGTTAGAATTCAGGTCCTACTCCCTTAGAACCCGCCCTAACTTCATCTAGCCACCAAGGAGGTCATAGATAAAGCGAATACCTTAAGGAACTGGTTCTCCGATTATTACAGGAATATCATCGCTTTCCATTGTCCCTCTCTGATAGGAAACCTTCAATCTATGTTTCAGCTGTGCAAAAATGGACCACCCTCAGGTCAAGAGGTGGTTGAATGTTTGGCTGGCAATAAGGCACACTCGAAGTCGACTTCATGGTCGTATATAGAAAATAATCTCTGGAAGATTTCGGGGGGTGGGCTGAGAACATTTGGGGGGTATGGATTACTACAATCTAGAACTTGGAATAGTTAGCCAGTTAAAACCGTTATTACAACAAATAAAAACTATTTTTTCTGATCTAAGTGATCTTATTTAATTTATTTGTTAGGTTTTTATGATATATTTTTACCCATTTCGGCTGCAGCCCCCTAGCCCCCCACTTATATTCGCCCATGCACTACTCCACTAAACACTCACATATGAGTATTTAGAAATTTGAATATTGTGGCCTCGTATAGGTAATGTAAGATTGGCTTAGACACAAACAAGCCTTTGCGTACTTACAATTATATAATATGCAATTTTTAATTTCTACATATGTACTTTTAAATAATATTTTCAAAAACTCGCGTTTTGGTTGGCGACCTATAAGAGAAAGATAAGCTAAAAATTAAGTACTATTAAAGGTTTCCTGTTTACGTAATAAATGCACGTTTAACAAGTAATTGCTTCGAAAACAAATAAAATATGAAAACAGACATCACGATTGCACGATTTTAACATGTGAACGTATTTAATATTTTCCTATTAAGAAACATCCTTAAATGAAATGGGTTTTTCAAAATAAACTCTGTCTTCTTGATTGCCGTGTTGCAACATGCCAATTACAGCAAAACGAAGGCCGCTAATCTTTTTCCAGATCCTTATTAAGTTACGGATGATGATGAATCTTGAATAACTATGAAACAGGGAGGGTAATAGAAATTTTCTGTTGCATAACTCGTAGACAGGAAGCAAAAACCTCTTATGCTGTGCTCCGTACTTAGGTGAAATATTTTGGCTCAAAGCCCTGAGGTTTTAAAAACGATCGCCATCCTTCGCCTTTGCTTAGGAACTCCAAACCATTTTAGTGCGGTTCCTCGTTCCCTTCATAGGCAGGAAACTCGCTTATGAGGTTATAACTCATAGATCACGAAATAAAAAAAAAAAAAAAAAAAAAAAAAAACTAAAGACAATCGTTTCGATTATTATGTGTGTATTTATTTAAATCGAGTGGCTCAGTGGTAGAATGAGCTGAAGAAGCCCATGAGTTTAAAACTCGGGTGCGCACTAAAGATTTTATAATCCTGGTGTCGTCGTTCAAGGGTCTCATACTTGGACCTAGGCATACCCAGCCTTTGCCCTTGCAAAGGGGTAAAACAGGCGTCGTGTTGACCAATCTTTCTTCCTGTGTACCAAGAAGCAGATACCTATACAGTATCATTCCCTCTTGACCAGCTAAGGGGCTGATTTATTAATATATGTCTGTTCGCTCTCTACTGTCCGCAAAAATAGTCCGACTTGATCAAATTTAGTATAAAAATTCACCGTGCAAAACGTTAAGCAGCAGAATCGGCACACTGGAACACTTTATTTAGGCAAAAATCACACAAAGCAAATCTTCAGTTTTCGGTTTGGCATTAATATGCTTCCAAGTACACTTTCTAACGGTATTTTCACGTGGAGAATCGAATAAACCAGCTTTCAAGGTAATCATTTCAACCGTTCTTGACAAAAGTGTAAAAGCTAGAATTTTAGTTTTGGGTACTCCCCAAGTCTATCTCTTGATTGTCATGGCAAATGAAAACTCCATGACAATCAAGAGATCAACCTCATCTCATATAGCTAACAACCCTCCAGATGCTATGGTCTCTGATAATCCATAAAAACAAAAATCCTTTGCGCCCAATCATTGCCAATATTAACTCACCCTCCTCTAAACTGAGGAAATTCCTCCTAACTTCCCTTCAAACCGTAAACCACAAATATCCTCGTGACGTACAGATTGCACATGACCTCAAAAAACAACTACCCTAATCCTTTTTAATCCCTCCGAATTTCATTCTACCCTCTCTAGACGCCCAGTCCCTCTTCATCAGCATTCCCATAGATAAGACCCTAGAAATTATTGACAAATATTGGACAACCCAAAAACCACACACCAAGCTATCTCGACCCTCCTATCTTGAATCCCTATCCCTCTGCTGTAAATCCGGATATCTACTATTCCAAGAAAAATTCTTCAACCTGCCATGGGTAACTGCCTCGCTCGTGACCTATCCGAACCACCCTTAAGGCCCATTTACACTTTGATTAGTGCGAGTGCAAGTGATAAGTGATTAGTGGTTCCTGTGAGTGATTAGTGCTTAGCGTTTAGTGCGAGTAGTGTCCACTGTACTGTTTAGCGTCCACTGTTTAGAACAGCAAGCATTATGGCCGAACAACCTCAAAAACCTGTTGAGGTCCGCTTGCAGTGGCAAGAAATCCTTAATGAAGTTTTAAACGCGGTGGTGTCTGAATGTGAAAAACTCGTGGAAAAAGAACAGTCAAGACCAAGAAGACTATGGGAACGAAAGTGGATAAGTAGAAGAGTCATTCATGACGCAAGGTACCAACGCCTTATGGTATTTGCCTCTAAAGACACCATGGGATATTACTATGCTATCAGGATGACTGTAGAGTCATTTGATGCATTATTAAACCTCGTCGCACCCGTCATACAGAAATCAGATACATTTATGAGGCCTGCTTTGCCAGAAAAAGTGAAATTTCACGCTATTTTATACCTGTTGGCAGGTATAAAATATGCCCCAGTGTGTTTAGTAGGGACTACTAAACAGAATAATAGAACGTGCTTCTATTCACTGTTTAGTAATCACTTGCACTTGATGACTAATCACTCGCACTAAACAATTGCGATCCACACGTGTTTTGTACTAATCACTAAACACCTGCGCACTCGCATTCGCACTAATCAAAGTGTAAATGGGCCCTTAATGACCTCCTCATCCAAACCCTCCCCATGTTCCCTGGCGATATTATTTTCCTTACAAAATAAGTTGGCAACCTCTTTCTCAAACCGAGTTATTCTGGACGACTCCTCTCTACCAGTCCTCACACCCCAAACATCAAATCCTCAATTCTGCCAGCAACTTAATAAATCGAACCCTCTCACATTCTAAATTCCACCCCGCCAACAAATCCCGACTCCTCGATTTCCTTAAATCCAATGGATTCCCCACAAACATCATCACCCACCTCACAAATTATTTAACTATTTCTGAAGCAAACAAGTAATTTTCAAAAATTATAATAAAATCCATTTCACCCTTGTTTGAAGCAGCGTTTTAATGTTAGAATCTAATATTTTCAATAAAGTCGCACGAAAAATAGAATTCAGTTTGAATCTAGTGTTGGCAAAGAAGACATGGTATGGCCCGGGATGAGACAAGAGGGACAATGTTCCCATTGATTGGTTTACGTCCATTCATCCTCCGTCCGTAGTACTACGCCATTCATAACGCCCTACTATACTCCCACCGCCACCTGTTGTTACTCGTACCTTTACAAACCCCATTCATCCCAAGGATTGTTTCATCTCAAAGGAACGACATTCTCTTTCTATCGAATTCAAGGTGAGTGTAGCAATTGAGGTTAGACCCTTGATACAATTTTAGAAAAAGGCATTCAAATCGTCATCAAACATGTCAACTATAAATAATATAGTATACTACCTGATGTACTTGTTTTTGACGTATATATAAAAAATTAAAAAAGTCTGACTCGCAGGAACTGCGTCATCTTAGCAAGGTTCCGTTCATATCTCATGTACTATAAGTAAAGGAGTAGTAGAAGTTATTGGTGGGGTTTGATCTTCGTGCGCAAGTAATAGCATAAGATACATGTAGTATGAGCGGGGTGGTAAACTGAGAGCGTATACGAGCGGCGCTGCGCTACAATACTAGGATTCATGGAACCTCCTAAGGATGGACTCGTCGGAACAACTAATTATTCTTTCCTTTCTTCTGTTTAACTAGTGTTATCTATTTCCTTGTCTTTACCCCAACAACATTGCATATTTTTATTTACTCTCGTACTTATTTATTGGTTTCTCCACGCTGCATGGGAGTATACAGGGGGGCTGCTGCCCGAAATTTTCAAAAATGTGTGTATTTCCCCCCCCCCCCCCCCCTTGCCATGGTATCCATATGACAAGTGAGTTTATTTTTCAGCACAACGAATGCCGTGGGGTCTCCCGCGGTCTAATGGCTAGCGCCTTGGATTCATAAGCGGGAGATGGTGGGTTCGATTCCCAACCTCCGGCAGGAATTTTATCATCCCACGGCTCGCTGGTAAAATTTCTCGCTGCACCCTGGATGTCGGCGCTAATGACCTAGATGTAGATGCGCCGTAAAAAAAGAAAAAAAAAAAAAAAAAAAAAAAAAAAGAATGCCGTTTTTGGTACATCTTGTGCGTATGAAATATGTTACATTTACACTAGGCTCTCCCTTAGGGTGCACCTACACTGGACCTGTTCCGATCCGATCCAATAGCCACCGACTGTCAGAAGAAAAACAAACACGCGCATCTCAATGGAGGTGCCTACATTGGTCCCGATCCGATCCAATCCGGTTCAATCCAACGGCCACCGATTCTTGGTCATTCAAACTTGTTTGTTTCTAGACCGATTTCGGAACGACGAAGCACAGGTTCTAAATCTTAACCGATTTCAATGCACTTTTTTTTTTAAATCAAAGGAAATAAAATTTAGAACAACTTTGTCAATTCACATTTCTGTTTTTAGCGCGGTTACTCCTGTCTATCTTTATAGGGAGAACCCGCTTATGAGGTTGACCTCACGACGCAATCCGGAAGTGCCGACTAGAAACTTTCACGTTTCAGACCCTATAGATCACGAAAATATAGGTGGTCCAAATTTGTATATATATATATATATATATATATATATATATATATATATATATATATATGTATATATATATATATATATATATATGTATATATATATATATGTATATATGTATATAATATGTATATATTTAGATATATGTTTGTCTGTTAACGCTCTAGCAAGCTCAAAAATGGCCCTATTTTGATCAAATTTGGTACAAAAATCTGTCTTCTAATTTGAAAGGTCATGTTCGTTAACCAGCAGTAACCGCCCACGGGAAGATAGTGTTTGGGGCGAAATTCGCGCAAAAAAAATCGTCACGCTTAAGTTTTTGAGTTTATATGCTTGCGGGTACTTGTTTTATAGGTTTCTTAACATAAGAAAACGAATGAAACCATTTTGAATGCGATATCTGTAACCGTTTTTGAGAAAAGTGGAATCAATGTTTTTGTAAGTCATTATTTTTTTGTGGGTACTTAGAATCGTGGGATTCAATTGAAATATTTTCTACATCTTGGAAATTAATCCCAACTAAGATGTTTAAATTTTGGTCATATTTGGGGTTAAGGAAGTATGCGAAAAAAATTATTTTATTAATAGACATGAAAAGTTTTCGGATCTTCATACATTTTTTGTTGTAAATATCTCGATAACGGTTGGGAAATCGTGGTAAGTGGAAAGTGACCATTTGAATGCTTACTAAATTCTCTACAAAAAAGGTTCTGAAGCAATGTTCGATAGGGCAACGTCAATTAGAGATATAAGCGCTTAAAACTTAAAAAAGGGTTTGTTTTGTTGTTTTGAAAGGGGTTTCCTTTTTGTTTATGTCACTTTTTAATTGTTTGTTTTTTGTTTTAAATTGAATTTATCAGTAAAATTAGTACTGTAGTAAAATAAGCTAAGAAACGGTGAAAGGTATTGGTAATAAGTTTGGAGTGGCTGTGGTAATCAAGATGGCTGTGGCTAATCATGATGACGTATGCTTAGATTGTTTTGAATTCTGCCATCTATATAACCTTCCTCATAGCCTACAACTGAAGTTATCGTTATTTCTTATTTTATAGAAAGATTTAACCACGACAGAACGGAATTTTATTCGCCATGAAGCACTTATTTACAGTCGATTATAACAGTAAAACGAATTTGCTAGTAAAACAAGATACTTAAAATGACAACGAATTTTTGGTTGTTTAGAATAGAGCCTTCTCAGCAGTAATCGAAGATTAAGTACGTTTTCAGTACATAATTGTATTGACTTATACAGATTAAGAATTATCCGCTTCTGTGTAAGTTGGCTACTGTCAGTTTCCTGTGATTTGTGATGCTAATCTATTCCATTTCTTCGAGATGTACGTAACCGCGCTAAGATGATGCAGTTCCTGCGAGTCGGACTTTTACTTTCCCTTGTTCATTAAATTGCGTAGAAATATGTTTATAACCATCTAACGTCTATTACCTTCCAATGTTTATAACCTTCTAATGTTTATAACGTTCCAATGCTTATAACCTTCTAGTTACCTTTCTTAAAAATAATTTTAAAATATGAATACCAATACTTCTCTTACTTCCAACATTCAACCTAATCAAAGGTTTCTATGCTTATTAGATGGTATTTCTTAAATTAATCACTCAATTTCACTTCACTACGAGGTCATTACTGACGAGCTGTGTCTAAATCGGATCGGATCGGGTCGAGACCAATGTAGGCACTCACGTCGGCCGCTGTCAATCAAACGAAATCGGATCGGATCGGGAGAAATACGGGTTCAATGTAGGTGCAGCCTTATCCGGCGGTCTCCGAGAGGAATGAGTGACAGGTCTTGGAACTCGCTGGAGCTAGTCCTGCTTGTAGGTTTCTAGAAATCCTTCCCTTCCTAGACAGATAAAAATTGGTTCGTGGTATTTCATTGAATGGAACACAAGACACAGGGTAGAAATGTTCGCTTTTAGAGGCAGGAACTTGTGTTTCTACTAAGAAAATGTGTTAATGTTTCTCCTAAGGCAGCTGCAGTTCGATCGCCTGACCATAGCCAGTCTAGTGCGAACATTCATCGCGAGTGGAGTCATGGGCGCATATAAGGGGGGATGAGGGGGCAGTGGAGGGAGTGTTATCTATCTTCCAATGATAAAAAAGAGTAGGTCTGAAATCAGCCATACCAGTGTGACAATAGTACCAATAGTGACGCACGAAAATTTGAATCTGAATATGATCGTAAACAAACAATGAATTTGAACGAATATATATATCATATTCTTATTGATTTATATTTATACGTACATTTTATACGAATATATATATATATATATATATATATATATATATATATATATATATATAAATAAACTCGTTTAATTTCATTGTTTGTTCACAATAATATTCAAAAATTCACCTTTTCGCGCACTTTTTGTCACACTGGCATGGCCGATTTTAGGCTTCAACTTTTTTAGTTTAGACTCCCTTCCCTCCCTTCTAACTCAATGGTAGGAGATGAATTTTGTGACCTAACCTTCATTCTAAGTTTGTTAATTGGATTAAGGCCTGGAATCACTCAGGCCACCGTAGGTTACGAATATCTGTAGTTTTCATATCTTATGGTCTATGTAGTTTAAATATCGTTGTTTACGCTTGCATTCCTACCCTTGATATAACAGTAAACTTTAGTGCTTAATAACTTTTTTCCTAGTTGAGAGCGCATTTTTTTTTAATGGATTCATGTTTAGTGCATCAAAATACCTTTAAGAAGAAAAAGGAATCGGTAAGGAGGCCCCTAAACTTCACAATTACTCTGAAAAAGTTTGGGAAATCGTTGTAAGTGGAATTTAACCGTTCGAAATCTTACTAAATTCTCCTAGTAAAGTTTATGGTCATTGTGAAGTTTAGGGGCCTCTTCACAGTTTTTTGTTTACTGGTTGTTCTATAACGTATTTTGATGTACTAAACACGAATCCGTTAAAAACAAAAGTCGCTATCAACTAGGAAAAAAGTTATTACGCACTAAAGTTAACTGTTATGCAAGTTAGGAAGGCTAGCGTAAACAATGATATTTGTAAGCATACGCATGCGCAGGAATGTAAAGTTGGGAAATAAAGAACTCTCATTTGAAATTTTGATAAATTGTTTAATGAAAAATAATTGTAAATTTTAAGGGCCTCCTAATTGTTGTAACCTGTCACGTTATGGGCATACGTGCTATGCGTTTCTGCTCGCTCAAGAAGATATCAAAACTCTAGTCATTCCAACTCGCTAAAATTAATAGAATTCTATTAATTTTAGCGAGCTGTATTGCACGCATGCCCATAATGCGACATAAATATAAAATATAAATACTTAAAACGAAAAATACATAATTCATTCTTCTTTAGCCTCCTAGACATCCCCAGAAGCGATGTTCGGTGGATACAAATCCGCAATGACACTGAAAAATGTTAAGAAAGATTATTTCTATATAACTCTAATTTCTCTCCACATTTTCCCCAATCAATGGAATTTGTTAGAAGCTAAAAATTTAATAATTCTTCTTTCTTGTAGATAATTGCTTACCTTATCTGACTATTTCGCAATTATCAGAGCCCGCTAATTATAAGGGCATTAGCTAATTACTTAGGGATTTCTTTCATATTATACTTTTCAACAGCGAAACAAAAAATGTGGAGAGTGTTCTGTTATTTAAAAAAATGTTTTTGAAGAAATAACTCATGGTAAATTTAAATTATACTTTTTTATTACGGATTTTTACATACCCGCGCGTGTGCATGTTTACAGATATAGTTGTTTACGCTAGCTTTCTCAACCTGTATAACAGTGAAATTTAGTGCTTAACAGAGTAGGGCATTACTTAATAAAGTTTTTATCCAATAATCATTCAAATAAATTGTTATTGAATAAGAATTTATTCATTGAATAAGTTATTCTTCCACTGATTTATTTTTTATTCAATGAATAACAGAGTTAGCTCATTATTCAATACATTTTTATTGAATAAAAATTTATTCAGTTATTCGCTGACTGTTTTTTTTTATTTAATGAATAATTAATCATTTTCCATTCTTCATTCATTATTTTTATACATTTAAAATAATGTGGTCCATGGAACAAAAAACTCAGATTTTTTAAGTTTAGTAAACAATATCACTTAGAGAATAATTTAAATGTAAGCAAAAGTTTAATGAACTTCGTCATTTTTATTAGAAAAGATTGTTAAAATAAATCACTTGTATTTAAAGAAAAATTTCTGTCACATAAATCAATTTCGTTCAAAAAATAGTTTCATTCGAATAAATACCTTTCATTGAATAAATCATTTTTATTCAATAACGATTTTCATTCGATAAATCATTGTTATTCAATAATGGATAAAAATAAAAAGTTACGTTATTCGTTGAATTGACTGAATAATGAATGAAAAAATATTCCTTATTCAGAATGAAATAACAGATGTATTTATTATTCTGAATGATTTTTGCCCAACACTGGTGCTTAATAACTTTTTCCTAGTTGAGAGCGACTTTTTTTTTTTTTTAACGGATTCGTGTTTAGTGCACCAAAATACCAAATGGAACAACCAGTAAAAAAAAGGCCCCTAAACTTCACAATTGCCAAATTTATAATTAAAACTTTCATCGGTTTGAGGTTATTCACTTAATTACGTCACTATGCCAGCCTCTTTGGATAAAGCAGTCCCTCTTTATATTTCTTAAGTTGAACTATCGACTAGTGTTCCTTATCTGTAGTGTATTGAGGGAATCATTCCGCGTAAGCAGCAGTCAGCTGTTTTCTGTGTTGCTGTAACTCCATTAAAATAACATGATGACTTCTAGATTTTTCGTTAACTTTATTTTCTGATAACTCGTGTAATTTATTATATTTTTATAAATGTGCCTAAATCATCTTATCAATGAAGCCTATATTAATGAAGAGAAGTTTGTCTCACAACTGTCCAGGACAGTTTTTTGAAACCATTATCAACAAATGGAAGGATACTAACATATGAATGCTTAGTGCGAGCAATTATGCTTCAGCTATTGTTTATTGTGATACTTCTCGTTTAGTCTAAAGTTCCCTCCAACATATTAACAAAACTATGTCTGAAACAAAAACTCCACATGCTGATGCTGAAATGAAAGGATGGTTGTACAAATGGACAAACTATTTAAAAGGTTATCAACGGAGGTGGTTTGTTTTATCAGATGGCTTACTTTCTTACTACAGGTAACTCTTTTGATTTACATTTTTTAGTATGTTGCACTATAAGATCTATAAGGATTTGTTTTAATGAAAATGTCTGTATTGTCTGACGTATTTTCTAAAAGGATTTACATGTTTTTCTTTGATTACCACTAAATAATTTAGTAAGGGTCCATTTTTTTTTGTCTTAAGAACAATGGGTCTTTGTTGTTTATATACAAAACATTGGGGTGGTGGGTCTCTCTCCTCTGTTACTAATAAAAATCATCTTCATCTTAAATGGTGACTTAGTGCAGCATAAATCGGTGACTTTTGAAGCACATACCTGTAGGCCTGTTTGATGTTAAATTACAATACTATAAGTAATTATAAAGTTTAAAATTCAATATCATTAAAACTCCATTATTATCATATGAATCTTCGAACAAACCTTTCAAGGTTTCGATCTAGGCTACTTCGGTACTCCCTAACTATGTCAGTTAATCGAATTCACTTGTAATATAAGTCTTTAATTTTGGTATTGAAACTGTCAGTGTTTATATATCAGTCGATAATGAAATAGCTGTCACTTGTTATAGTTTCTTTGTGACAGAACAATGGAAAGTTGGCTGTCAAGTATAATTTGACAAATCCAAACGCATAAACAACTGTATCAAGTGCAATAGTGAATTTCTAAGAATATTTATGGTTATAGGATATAAAATGCCGGTAATACTGAAGGAGAGTGTCCTCAGCTCCGATTTTCTTCAAAGTTTGCACTATAACGTATTTTCATGCACTAAACACGAATCTGTTGAAAAAAAAAGTTGCTCGCAACTAGGAAAGAAGTTATTTTAAAAAAAAGTTCACTGTTATGGAGGTTATAAAAGACGGGGTAAACAGCTTATATGTAAACACACGCATGCGCAATAGTCCTTAATGACGAAGTATAATTGAAATTTAGACTCACCTGTGGTAGCTGACTTGTTCGTAAACTGTCGCTTTTGGGTATACGTGGTATGCGTTTCCGCTCGCTCCGCTCGCTCAAGAAGATATCAAAACCCCTAGTCAATCCAACTCGCAGAAATCAAAAGAATTCTATGCCCAAAAGTCGTCCAAGGCATTCTTCTAATCGTCCTAGACATCTTCAGACGCGATGTTCGGTGGATATAAGTCCGCAATCGCACCGAAAAAAGCATTTATGCGCTCTTCATATTTATAGGCACGTTTAACACAAAACTTTCTAAATCTGTCAATTTCAAATTAAATTTCAATTACACTTGTTCATTAAGGACTATTGCGCATGCGCGAGTTTACAAGTACGTTGTTTATGCGATCGTTTGTAACCTTCATAACAGTGAACTTTTTTTTTAAATAACTTCTTTCCTAGTTGCGAGCAACTTTTTTTTTCAACGCATTCGTGTTTAGTGCATTAAAATACGTTATAGTGCAAACTTTGAAGAATATCGGAGCTGAGGACACTCTCCTTCAGTTTTACCAAAATGCCTACAATAGCATGATTTATTAGGGAATTCTCATTTAAGTCCTTCACATATTTGTCACTGTTCCTGTCCAAATTAAGTCTATCTATAAAATAAGTATCAATTAATTAAAAATAAAAAAAGTTTACAATAAATAGCTGTAATATTTATGAGGTGTAGATAGTTAGCCATCGAGGTGATAAGCAGTCAGGGAATAGTTGAGATTCGGCTAAGAAAACATCAATACGATTTTTGTAAAAATCTTTATTAGGACATTTCGGCTACTCTTTGGTAGCCTTTGCCAGGAATGGGTAGAGAAAGACCAAAGTTAACAGTTAAATGACCATCGTGAAAATATATGTAGGACTCATTTACTATAATAAACGAATCATACATTTTCACGATGGTCACAACACATTCAGGACCGATGGCTTCGAAAAAAATTTCCATCAGGGCACAAGTCGTCCATTTGTATAATTATTTAGGAAAATATATAAAACAAATGAATAAGTGAAGAAAATTTTGAAATCATGTACTTTTAGTGGGACAGCGGCCCACTGAAGACATTTTTCTGGCAAATTCAGTATCATACAATACCAGACCCGCAAACCTAACTGGGAACAACGTAATAAGGTCCCAAGCCAAATACATAGGGTATATAGTGGAGATGGAGATAGTTAGCCGTTGCAGAGATACGCAGACAAGGTATAGTTGGGATTCGGCTAGGAGAAAAAAACGTCAGACTTTCAGGAAGAAATCTGTATTTGGACATTTTTATAGTTGTGACTGGGGGAGGGGGGAGGAGGCGGTAAGTCTGTGAGGATGAGGGAGGTGGATTGCTGGGTTGTAAAGGCGGGCTGTGGAAGGGTGTTGAAATTTTGGGTCACACTAGTGGAGGAATTGTCTGGAGCCTGGGAACAAAGGTAAAAGGAGGTCAGGCAAATTTCACACTTTCATCTTCACCGAGTTACCGCCTCCTCCCCCCTCCCCCAGTCATAACTATAAAAACCCCCTGTGTAGTTGCTGTCCCTCATACATCCAACCATGGTTACCTAAGTGTCCTCGAGGTCTTCCTCCCTCCCCCCTAGGCATTTTCTAGTGGTACGTATTTGTATATTGATTATTATAAATTGTATTCACCTATAGAATAGATTGAGTTTCTCACAATATAAAAATGTTCTTTATAAAAATGTTAGTTTTTGTACTGTTTACTTACTACTTTCAACATACTGTTTACTTTCCAACTACCGCATTTTCATTGTTTAATAATAAGATTGGTTCTAATCATTGTCATGATGTATATAATACGCTCATTTCTGCCTGTTTTTTTACTTATAATTTGTATGTATTTTTTAGATGAAGAAGGCTGCCAATGTGCAACCGAAACGTCCAAATACAGATTTCTTCCTGAAAGTCTGACGTTTTTTTCTCCTAGACGAATCCCAACTATACCTTGTCTGCATAGGGTATATATATATATATATATATATATATATATGACAAGGCCCAAAGTAGTGGGAATAGAAAGAAAGGCAAGCTATCTGCTGGCGCAAACACCACGACGCTGGGCCCACAGAACATATCTCTCGGACGCATAAGCCACGATTCTGAGTCCGAACGTGTTAACTGTTAACTTTGGTCTTTCTCTACCCCCCCCCCCCCCCCCACCGGCACTTATTGCCGGAACTTGCTGTTTCTCCAGGATCAGTCCTCATTTCTATACAAATCTCTAAGTTAATTTAAAGAATATTACTTTTCTAAATGTCTTTTAAAATATATTTTTAAACAGATTTTATCCTGTTTTTATATAAGTTTTGTCTAATGTGTTGGTAATAATAATCACTAATATTATTATTATATAATTAATGCTGCCTGAATGAAGTGAGTTATTGAATAGAACAGAGCTTTAATAGGTTTGAAGTTTACTTAAGTGGCTATTAATCTTCTTTAAAATCGTTCTGATTCTTAAAATTTTGTTTTCCGAAAGTTCAGAAATTAAACTTGTATCAGTGTTCCTGCTGATTTTCAATGATTGCATTATACCATTTGAACACCCTGGTAAAGCCTTAACCCTTTAATGCTGACAAAAGTTACAACGCTCTAGTCCGTGTGGATGGCCAAGGGTGGGCTGTCCTAGGTACGACAAAGTCAGGTAACAGCTTGCAATGAACTTTCCCCTTTCAGCTCTCCTTTTCTGAACTCGTACAATTCTGCATGGGCTAATAATTACCAAAACTGAAGCTCTCAATGTGTTGGTGCTTGGAGTACACAATAAAAAATGTTAGCCAGGGTGCTTGAATGGTGGGGTGGAAGGTTGGTCTGATAAGTAGGAAGATTACTGTTACCTTGATACTCCAGTACATGGGTCTCTTGTGTCAGAGACACATCACTAATTGTGAGGATTTTGCCAAACATGATATGGCTGGCTATTTTGGCTCCTTGTACATAGTGGAGGAGGGCATCGCCTCTCCTGAATGTCCAAAGGTGGCTATGACACCTATTTTTTTTTGACGATGACACCTGAAAGGATATTGATTTATAGAGATGATATAGATCCTTCAAGTAGTTTTGATGGATTACTAGAACAATCCTGCTTTTAGTGGTTTTCGGGGGAATATGAAGACCGAAATAAGCCCCTGGCAATGATATATGTATGTCTGAAAGTCGTTGAATGTAATTAACTCACTGTATTTTATTTATTTTTTATATGGGGCACCAACAACTGGGCCATTAGCGCCAAAATCCATGGTGCAAACAGGGATTTTCTCAGCGGGCCCAGAAATGAGAAAAATCGCTGCCGCACGTGGGACTCGAACCCCCATCTCCTGCATGAGAATCTAAGTCGCTAGCCACTAGACTGTATTTTTACCTTTCTTAAATTTATTTTTTGGCTTATAATTATTGGACCAACCCTGTAACCGCCTCTTTTCTTCTCCATCCCCTGGTCTGTTGGTACATATTAATTTTGCAATTTTTTAAAAATAAATTACAAATTCAAGATCATTCAAAATTAAATTTTTCTCTATGAAAATCTTAACTCTGTTTTTGTATTGCCTACATTTTGTATGTATTGATCAGTGGTATTAATGTAACTGCTTTAAAAGGAAATAGTCCCATGATTTCCTTTAATTCTTTCTACAATCTTTTTATATTTTCTTTAAAATTATGTTTCAGAAACAAAGCCGAGATGTCTCATACATGTAGAGGTACGATTTGCCTTAATGGTGCAGAAATACATACTGAAGACACATGTACCTTTGTTATTTCACATGGATCTACTCCAGCATTTCATCTTAGAGCAGCGAATGAAGTTGAAAGACAAACTTGGGTTACTGCATTAGAATTGGCCAAATCAAAAGCTGTCAGGGAGGTTGAATCTGGTAATTGACTAATTTTATTGTTTTATAATTGGCAGCTGCTTTATAAATTTTATTTTACTAGATGCAACTATTGGTTTTAGACATCTTTAAGTTAATTCATTAAGAATTTTTTTTATGCTTTACATACTGATTAAATTACTATACAAGTCCTGTTTTATTTTGGAGATATTATGGATTTATTAGAATATTTTGGTTATCAATTTTTAAGTTAATTTAAAAATAAACTGCTTTATGGTTTATTTATATTCATGTGTCGTAACTAAAAATGTAATAAATGAATTTTTTATTTTTCTCCAAAATGTATAATTTTATAGCAATGGGTCTACCACTTAAAATAAAGAATTGTAACTGTTTTATAATGGTGGTGCTCTGATGCCATAGTACCCCAAAAGATCATGGATATTTAAGAATTATACAAGCACCGAGCTTGGAGAAGTTCTTCTCCCGCTTCTGTTAGACAGTAGTACAGAAATACACAACAATCGATGCAATGGATAGGGTATATGCATGTGTATTACCTGGCGAACAAAAGCGGACTAGGAAACAGCACACAAGACTACTAGATGCAGTGAGAAGCGATCGGAGCGTCCGGTACTTCTTAAATATCCAGTACAAATTTATGTATATAAATTACTTATTTCGATTGAATACAAATCCCCCAAAGTGAATTTAATTCCTTCTTCTTCAGTAGTCTGTGATTACCTTCCACTTACCACAATTTCCCAACCTTTTTTGAGATATTAAGGAAAATATAGTTCCCAAAACGTTTCATGTCTATTAATAAAATATTTTATTACACTCCTTCCTTAAATCCAAATGTAACTAAAATTTAAACATCTGTGTTTACATAAATTTCAAACATGCAGAAAATATTTTAACTGAATCCCATGATTCTAAGTACCCAACCCAAAACTTTATTCAACAACTATTTTTCCACTTTTCTCGAAAATTGTTAAAGCAATCGCATTAAAAATGGTTTCATTCATTTTCCTACGCCAAGAAACCTATCAAATTAGTATTTGCAAGCATTTGATGTAAGCGTAACGTTTTTTTTGCACGCGAATTTCGCTCCAAAAACCATGTTCCGGTGGACGGATTTTGCTGGTTAATGAACTTGACGTTTTAAGTTAGGCAAAAGATTTTTGTACCAAATTTCATCAAAATTGGACTTTTTTTCAGGCAGCTACAGCAAGAACAGGCAAATTTGTATATACATATATATA
>OX328132.1:28884041-29229095 GCA_946811695.1 Gonocerus acuteangulatus
GTTTTGTCTAAAAGCTGATACCTCTCCGCTAATTTAGCGAAACTGTAGAAGCCAGCGCTAATAATTAGCGGTTAGCGGCGGCAGTGCGCTAATTATTAGCGCTGGCTTCTACAGTTTCGCAAAATTAGCGGAGAGGTATCAGCTTTTAGCGCGCGCTAACGTTTGCCCAACTCTGGATAGGACCCAGTTAGTTAGTTAGTCTATTAGCAATTACGATATTTCATAAATAGATTAGCGGTTAGCGCTCTGCCGCCGCTAACCGCTAATTATTAGCGCTGGCTTCTACAGTTTCGCTAAATTAGCGGAGAGGTATCAGCTTTTAGCGCGCGCTAACGTTTGCCCAACTCTGGATAGGACCCAGTTAGTTAGTTAGTAGTAGTCTAAAATATGTCTGTACTGCGCCTGTAAGAGGTCATTCACCCCTGTCTGCATTCCTTGTCAAGGTCATAGCTTGAAGCATTAAAGGAGTCTGTCTTTTTTATTTTTAATCATGAAATGTCAAGGTCCTTGCCGTCTCCCTCTCCCATGTTTTACTCTTTTTTCCAACTGCTGGAGTTCATTACTCACCACACAGATTTATTTTAGATGTATTTGCAATTAGTTTTTTTTTTTAGGACAAGGTCCTTCCCTCTCCCATGTTTATTGCTTCAGTATTTTAATTAAATATTTTCTTTAAAATTATTATGAAAAAAGAAAATCTGTTGAGTTGTTTATTTATTTATTTATTTATTTTAGGAGCTTCGCGACTAGGCTAGTTTCTCCTTAAATTTCATCATTACAGTATGAAAAAACAAAGTGTTGGAAATTACATGAAAATAACATTAATGTAAATAACATATGAAAAGCTAATTAATAAAACAAAATTAATTTCACAACATTAAACCAAAATGTATAAATAATTGATAACAATTTGTACAGCTGTGCGCGGTGTATTGTTCTTGATAAGGAGAATAGAAAGACTATTTTTTAATGATTTTTTTGAGTTGAGTTGTGTAATCACTTGTTCTATCGGAGTCGAATACGTTGTTATAAAACATATATTAGTTTATTATTCCCTGCTGATGACTAGCGGTTTCCCACGATGGGTGCCGACATTTTCGTCACGAAACTGGAGTGAAACAGACCTTTGTAAAATAAAACAAAAAAATTTGGTTGTTTTTTTTAGGACAAGGTCCTTCCCTCTCCCATGTTTATTGCTTGAGTATTTTAATTAAATATTTTCTTTAAAATTATTTTGAAAAAAGACAATCTGTTGAGTTGTGTAATCACTTGTTCTGTCGGAGTCGAATACGAGATTAGGCTCTCATCTAGTGCTTTATTTTTTAATTGTTATAAAACATATATTAGTTTATTATTCCCTGCTGGTGACTGGCGCTTTCCCACGATGGGTGCCGACATTTTCGTCACGAAACTGAGTGAAAAAGACCTTTGTAAAATAAAACAAAAACTCATTTAGTTAATTTTGTTTCTTTTCCTCCTTCATCCCGGGTTAAAATAGGTAAAATAAATGAAAAAAAAAATGCATTTTCAAGGAAGGTTTTATTGAACAAAAGGTACAATTATATTTTAATCATTAATTATCATAACAATGAAATCTTTTTTCAATAAATTCTTCGTCGGTCTGCCATTCCAGAGGTAAGTTGTTGCAGATATAATCTAGCTGAAGACGTACAGGAGTAGATTCCTTGGTAAAAGATCCTTAGCTCGTCCGTGTTTCGATTCCGCATGACAGCATTCAACGTCTCCATTCCCTTCTAATGAGTTATTGCTCATTCTATTTAAACAAGCATGTGTTCCTTAAACCAAACACACTTTGGAGTGTTTGCTCTGTGATACTCGAACGGTCCTATAGAGCTATTAGTAGTGTTGTAAATTAGATCGCAATAAACGCATTTGACTTTATCTTCAACATTTCTGATAAATCCGTTAAAGGCTAAGAGATGGTGGGGAGATGCGTTGACTCCATACGTCTGTCTTCTCACTTCTTCCCTCTCAAAGTCCACTGCTTCGGGATGTTTTCTAACCCATGAGGCAAGTCGATGGGCTTGATTAAAAGAGCATACGTAGCTTGTGTTTAAATGAAAATAACAAATTAATTTGTCGTCTTCCAAATTTTTAAGATTAGGACAGCCAAAATCGTGTAAATCATACACAGCCACAGGGAGCAACTCTTCCAGGAATTTACATTTTTCCAATCCTTTACCCCATAAAATGTCATACGAATCAATGACTGACTTGAGACATGCAATTAAATCGGAGTAGTCTCTCTCGCCGTAAAACCAATCTATTCCGTGTAAGGATTTTTTCACCCACAAATTCGTCTTTGACTGTCCTACAGCGTCTTCGACGTCTCGAGGAGGCTTGAAAAACCAATGCCACGCTGTTCCATAACTCGTATCGACTATTGTCAATTCTTTAACTATTAAAGCATTCGAATTTAAACGGAAACCTTGAAAATCTATTACTGCTGACCTGGTCATACTTGATACAACGTCTCCTGTATGTACAGAAATGAGCTCTGAGAGGTAAAATGCAACGTCTTATATATAGTTAGGATGTATTCAGTACAATTTTCTTACTAAACCGGTTCCCATTTCATATTCGACAATTCTATCGTGAAGGGTGAGACAATACGCTTTGGTATTTGCTGGAAAGTTTGCGCCTGAATCTATTTGAAGACGGATGTCTATCGTACTACTTTTAATTGCTTCAGACTGCTTGGAACAATCTATGACTGCGATAGGAGCAATCTTCTCGAAACTAGATCTCGAAAGGAGAGGTTGAGAATGCCTGTCACCGAAATAACTTGTTTGAAATTCATTATACATTTCATAGAGCAGGGCAATTTTTCCCTGTTCAAAGTCCAAGTTCAAATCGTCATAGGGGTATTGTTCGCTGTTTAGGTAAAGCTTTACATTTTTTAGGTTGCAGCTATCAAAATGGCTACTATCCTTTAAAGGGTTTTTGTTACGATCTGTTTGAAATGCTATAATTACGTATCGAGGCTTTTCTAAATTTGTTGATGTTTTAACGGCCCACGTTTCTTGTTGTGCATTAGACGGTAATGTGGGATATTCATAAAGGTCCCAGCTTCGAAACGGGATCGCTACCTTTCGGTTCATGTCTAACATTTTGAGCAGGCTCAAACGGTTCTCGTCCGAAACACGAACGTGAGGCATTCTCCATACAATTTTGTCTAATTTTATTTCTACATTAGAGTCTTCCCCCTTTACGGAATTAAAGTCAGAGCTTGATCTTATCAAAACTAGTTCTTGCTTCAAGTTAACTATGATTTGTCTATAATCTTCACAAAAGCCTAATAAAATGTTCAACGGTAAGCACACGCTAAACACTCCGTTTTTATCGATTTCAAGAGATTTTCCCTCACCTGGGATGACCCATCCCGCATTTTCCAGCCCGTTAACTCTGCTCGGACTAAAAGACAAGAAACCTTTCAGTGTAGAGGTTATCCCG
Organism: Gonocerus acuteangulatus; assembly: GCA_946811695.1. Lineage (NCBI taxonomy): Eukaryota > Metazoa > Arthropoda > Insecta > Hemiptera > Coreidae > Gonocerus > Gonocerus acuteangulatus. The sequence goes on from OX328132.1 coordinate 28,887,516, forward strand.
GGGTTTCTAACCCTATCTATTTCTATTCCATTCAGTTCGTATCTGAGTTCATCAAACAAAAAAGAAAATGCATTGTTCGTTAATTTTGCAGTTAACGGTTTGGTCTGGTCTTTATTCACTAGCTTTCCCTCGAGGTAGATAAAGGAAAGTGATGGGAGTGTATAAATATCTTGTTGTTGTATTGGAATACGGATTTCATCGGAATGATTGAATGTATTTCCCGCATAAGGCTGGTGCGAATGGAACTGGAACTGAGCGAGAGAATTGTCGAAGGAAATGTCCGAAGATATAGCTAATTTGTTATCCATACTTTAGTTTAAAACCACTCTGTTTTAAAAACTTTGCGTTTGAAGCTGTTAACTGCTTAAACGTCTTTGATTTACTAATTCTTCTAGGGATCAAGATGCTTCTTTTATACGTTTTATATTTCCTACTTATATTTTCTACTGTCCGACGCTGTTGCTGTCGACAAACTTCTCCTTCTACACCTTCTCTAAAATCAATCCCCATTTTTCTTTATATGCAGTCGGACTGTAACGGTTTCCCCTCTGAAATTAATAAGTTGTCCGTTTTGATCGACTAGACGAACCGTAATGTTGTCAATACTCCGTACGTTAGCACGAAAGTAAATGACCGGATTGGGCGTTTCTACTATCTTATAACCCGGTTCGACTGCGGGGAAAAATTGATGGATGCTATGGTCGGGTTCGCCGTTTACAAAGGACCCCGAAGCGATATTACACTGTACCGATATAACATTTACACTAAGAATTTCTACGATATTCTCGGATGCGATATAGCGATCGCTTGGAGGAATAATAAGATTTTTCGAAGTATAACCCAAAAGTGGACCGATAGAATTCGGACGTTCGGCGAAATTGAAATAAATCGATTTATTACTTCGTATTTCACATTTTAGCGTGCTAGGATTTCCCCTCAACACCATCATAGCGCCGGGGTCTTTATGAGCTATTTGCTCTCTGAGAAACATAGCCAGAGCCTCAATGTCGTAGGCTCCTTCTGGTATTTGAATGGCTATTGTATCGAAATAAAACATATCATTTTTACCTTTTTCTACGTTCGGAATAGTGTTAAACGAGTCCAAAGAGAGTAGTCCGACGCTGTAAGAATCGTCTAGCTCTAAGGGAGGCATGAAATTCGCTTCTAGCAGGCTCGATGCGCCTGTAAGTGTTACAGCGAAGCTCATGATGCTAATAAGCTAATCGTCTTCAGGAGTTGTCTATTAAATACTGTAAACACAAATGACCACAATAGGGGGTATTCCACCCCTGAAAACGTTCACGATTGTAAAATATAGAACTGTTCTTTTTTAGATAAGTCACCAGTTGAGGTGGCGGTCTCAAATTACCAAACGAATCGAAATATTTAACGATTTTACCACGTTTTACGAAGCAGACCCAGTGGGAACCTTTTTTTGAGTTTGGCTCTAAATTGACGATAGCAGATTCTCTTAATTTAGGATATTCTGGGAGAGTATCTATCATAAATACACCTCTGAAATGTGGAATGTTAAATATTTTGCGAGCGTAATAATTTAATTCGACATCACTCAGTGCTCTTTTTGGTAGTCAAATACGACGACTACTGCGTCTGTAGGTTCGCTTTTGTGGTCTCTCTATAAATAGTCCGAATCCATTCCGTCTATATGGCTTTAAAAAAAGACCTTTACCAATCTTTTGAGCCTCAATCGCTAAATTATGTCTTTTCTGCTCTTCCAATTTTTGCTTTGCCTCTTTGGCGTCGTTGACAGCTTTTGCTATGCTTGCCGCACCTCCAGCCAGTGATCCTATAGCGGATAATCCTGCCATTACTGGTATTAGAAAAGGTAAAAAACCTCCAGACTTAGGTATGGGAAGAACACGAGGGGGTAAAGGCTTGTCTCGACCTCTCAATGTCTGTTTCGCCTTATTATATGCTAATTGAGACGCGTTTATTACAGAAGACACGTTTTTAATTTTAGCCGCTCTTACAAGATCTCTAAAATTCACTTTTTTCTTCATTTTGCTAGTCCTTAAACTAGATCCAAATTTTCTTTTTGCTTTCATAGCGTTTGTAACAAACCAAGCTGAAGCTTTTTCCCCGAGCGTTGAATCTGGATGTTTTACTACTTGCCAAGCTTTTTCTGCAAGGACGCTGTCAGCCTTATGACGATTTTCCAAGTCTGTATACTTGTTATAAGCAATGTCGTGTTCTTTACAAGCTTTATCCAAAGAATTAATTCCAGCGTCGCCTCTTGTCAATCGTTTTTCCACTTTTGTACCTGGACCACAATACTGATACCCGGGTAAATGTAATTCAAACGGTAACTTATTTATAACACTGTCGAGGAGACCTCGTCCTTTGCGCACCTTTCCTTTCATACTAAACCTCTTCGAACGAAACAAATGACTTATATATATATATATACAAGCCATAGGTCAAAATAAATTAGTCACAATGAGATTAGTAAAACAAAAGGAACGATTTCCTTCAGTTGACGTTGTACCGTTGATATCGGATAAAGAAGAGAAAAGGCATGGACCTCTACTACCAAATAGTATAAGAGGAGTGATTTGTGGTCCTAGTGGATGTGGAAAAACAAACGCTATGCTCAATCTTTTGCTTAATCCAAACGGTTTGAGATATGAAAACGTATACATATTTGGAAAAACTCTATCTCAACCCAAATATCGGTACTTGAAAAACGTTCTAAACAGCGTTCCTGAAATCGGCTATTATACATTCGAAGATTCGAAAGAATTACCTCAAGACGTTAAGAGCAACTCTATTTGTATTTTTGATGATGTTACAATGGAGGATCAAGACAATATTCGACGATATTTCAGCTATGGACGTCATAACTCTCTCGACTGTTTTTATTTAACGCAGAGCTATGTTTGCTTTCCGAGACATCTCATTAGATGTAACTTGAATTTTCTTATCGTCTTTAAACAAGATGAATTGAATATTAAACACATTTATGATGAACATATTAGCAGTCCAGACGTCAGTTTCTCGAAATTTAAAGATATTTGTGGGTTGTGTTGGAAAGAGCCTTTTGACTATCTTGTTATCGACAAGGGTACTAGTTTAAATGACGGGCGTTTCCGTAAGGGTCTAGATGCCTATATCGTGGATATATAAGGGGGAGAAAGAGTAATCAGTCCTCATTAATATGTCGCATTCAATACGTAGTGAAATTGTAAAGACAAGTGATGCTTTACGTAACAAATTTCAAACGTTTAAAAGAGGAATGCAGGATATTCAAGAGGAAAGGCAAAGTCTTTTTGCTCCGGTGCTAGAACCTTTGGTAGATATACAACAACAGTTTCGACAACAACAACAGCTGCAGCCCCGACCTCGGGGATTCAAAAAAGAAAAGGAGGAAGGAGACTGGGGAGAAACGAACGAGACCCGATCTATGTGGTGGGATAATGAGTCTGCTTTAAGCCCGACCGGGAAAATCTTTCTCCAAACACCTGTTACAAAAAGAAAATCAAAAATATCAAATATTTTTAAAAGCCCTTCCAAAACCCCCCAAATCAAATCGGAAAACGTCGAAGTAACACCAACCTTTTCTCCCTCTCCCCAATCCTCCACAATTTATGCACGCTCTACTATCGCTCCAGAAGAAGAAGAAGAATTGTACGAAACAGAAACCCCGCTTGCAGTAAAGGTCCGTGAATATGTTAAAACTCCACAAGGCGAAGATGAACTAGAGCAGAATTTAAAATCCGCCGGACCGCTACAAAGACAATTTTTAGAAAAGTTGTTTAAAGGAGGACAAAAAGATTTAGATTCCCGGTACGGTTTGCGAGTAATGCCGAACGGTCAATTAGCCATAGGCGATTCTACGAATATTGAGCTTTTTACAAACAACGATGATATCTCGATTAACGGTGTGGTTTACGATGGAACGCCGGGCTTGTTAAAGCTATTATACCTCAAGAATCCAGAAGATTATACTGATGCGGATTTAAAAAAATATAAAAAGATTTTGCTTGCAACGAATGCTCACAAAAAAGGATACAGCGAAGAACGTGGATTGGGCGGAACTAGATCCATAAAATATAAGAAAGTAATTTCTCGACTGTTTTCGTCGCGCTATCTCAGCTCACTTACCGCATCCAGTAGTTCACCGGCTACTCATCGCAGACTTCGTTCTTATAATAAAAAAGGTACTGGCTTAATGCAAGAACATTTACCTATTTACGAACATTATGACGATCCAAACGAACTTGTTGACCGTCTCAGATTATTAATGGCGTCGACTGGAGCGGGTCACAATGGTCATGGAAATGAAATTGTATCGATAATTGAAGAGTTGAGAGAGCAGAATATTATATATTAAATCAATATTAACTTTTGCACTCAGTCCCATTCCTCATACATGACGATAAACAAGTTTGGCTCCCATGTAACAAAAAAAACATGTCAAGTATAAAACAAATTTATTTCCTTTTAGTTTGTTAAAATCTGAACAACATGTTGATGCAAATAAGTTACGTATCATTAATGTAGCAAATCCTGTTTCTTCTACTGACGCGGTTAATAAAACATATTCTAATAAACATTTTTTACAAATTGTTTTTTTTGTTGTCTTTACCTCAACCTTTTTTTTTTTTTATACCAGTAACAGCTGCTGGAACTCACACTCAGGGTGCACTCACACTCAGGGTGCACTCGCACTCAGGGTGCACTCACACTCAGGGTGCACTCAGGGTACACTCACTCTCGGGGTGCGCTCCATGCGCCGGGGAAAGGGAATAAGGGGATAAGGGAAGATAAAAATATTTTCCCTTATCCCCTTATTCCCCGGGTACGAGCGCACCCCGGATATGGCGCACCTTTTCGGCACCCCCTCCGACCCGGGGTGCGCTAAACTCGTACCCGGGGGTGCGCTCGTACCCCGGGGAATAAGGGGATAAGGGAAAATATTTTTATCTTCCCTTATCCCCTTATTCCCTTTCCCCGGCGCATGGAGCGCCCTGAGTGCACCCTGAGTGTGAGTGCACCCTGAGTGCGAGTGCACCCTGAGTGCGAGTGCACCCTGAGTGTGAGTGCACCCTGAGTGTGAGTTCCAGCAGCTGTTACTGGTATAAAAAAAAAAAAAAAGGTTGAGGTAAAGACAACAAAAAAAACAATTTGTAAAAAATGTTTATTAGAATATGTTTTATTAACCGCGTCAGTAGAAGAAACAGGATTTGCTACATTAATGATACGTAACTTATTTGCATCAACATGTTGTTCAGATTTTAACAAACTAAAAGGAAATAAATTTGTTTTATACTTGACATGTTTTTTTTTTGTTACATGGGAGCCAAACTTGTTTATCGTCATGTATGAGGAATGGGACTGAGTGCAAAAGTTAATATTGATTTAATATATAATATTCTGCTCTCTCAACTCTTCAATTATCGATACAATTTCATTTCCATGACCATTGTGACCCGCTCCAGTCGACGCCATTAATAATCTGAGACGGTCAGCAAGTTCGTTTGGATCGTCATAATGTTCGTAAATAGGTAAATGTTCTTGCATTAAGCCAGTACCTTTTTTATTATAAGAACGAAGTCTGCGATGAGTAGCCGGTGAACTACTGGATGCGGTAAGTGAGCTGAGATAGCGCGACGAAAACAGTCGAGAAATTACTTTCTTATATTTTATGGATCTAGTTCCGCCCAATCCACGTTCTTCGCTGTATCCTTTTTTGTGAGCATTCGTTGCAAGCAAAATCTTTTTATATTTTTTTAAATCCGCATCAGTATAATCTTCTGGATTCTTGAGGTATAATAGCTTTAACAAGCCCGGCGTTCCATCGTAAACCACACCGTTAATCGAGATATCATCGTTGTTTGTAAAAAGCTCAATATTCGTAGAATCGCCTATGGCTAATTGACCGTTCGGCATTACTCGCAAACCGTACCGGGAATCTAAATCTTTTTGTCCTCCTTTAAACAACTTTTCTAAAAATTGTCTTTGTAGCGGTCCGGCGGATTTTAAATTCTGCTCTAGTTCATCTTCGCCTTGTGGAGTTTTAACATATTCACGGACCTTTACTGCAAGCGGGGTTTCTGTTTCGTACAATTCTTCTTCTTCTTCTGGAGCGATAGTAGAGCGTGCATAAATTGTGGAGGATTGGGGAGAGGGAGAAAAGGTTGGTGTTACTTCGACGTTTTCCGATTTGATTTGGGGGGGTTTTGGAAGGGCTTTTAAAAATATTTGATATTTTTGATTTTCTTTTTGTAACAGGTGTTTGGAGAAAGATTTTCCCGGTCGGGCTTAAAGCAGACTCATTATCCCACCACATAGATCGGGTCTCGTTCGTTTCTCCCCAGTCTCCTTCCTCCTTTTCTTTTTTGAATCCCCGAGGTCGGGGCTGCAGCTGTTGTTGTTGTTGTCGAAACTGTTGTTGTATATCTACCAAAGGTTCTAGCACCGGAGCAAAAAGACTTTGCCTTTCCTCTTGAATATCCTGCATTCCTCTTTTAAACATTTGAAATTTGTTACGTAAAGCATCACTTGTCTTTACAATTTCACTACGTATTGAATGCGACATATTAATGAGGACTGATTACTCTTTCTCCCCCTTATATATCCACGATATAGGCATCTAGACCCTTACGGAAACGCCCGTCATTTAAACTAGTACCCTTGTCGATAACAAGATAGTCAAAAGGCTCTTTCCAACACAACCCACAAATATCTTTAAATTTCGAGAAACTGACGTCTGGACTGCTAATATGTTCATCATAAATGTGTTTAATATTCAATTCATCTTGTTTAAAGACGATAAGAAAATTCAAGTTACATCTAATGAGATGTCTCGGAATGCAAACATAGCTCTGCGTTAAATAAAAACAGTCGAGAGAGTTATGACGTCCATAGCTGAAATATCGTCGAATATTGTCTTGATCCTCCATTGTAACATCATCAAAAATACAAATAGAGTTGCTCTTAACGTCTTGAGGTAATTCTTTCGAATCTTCGAATGTATAATAGCCGATTTCAGGAACGCTGTTTAGAACGTTTTTCAAGTACCGATATTTGGGTTGAGATAGAGGTTTTCCAAATATGTATACGTTTTCATATCTCAAACCGTTTGGATTAAGCAAAAGATTGAGCATAGCGTTTGTTTTTCCACATCCACTAGGACCACAAATCACTCCTCTTATACTATTTGGTAGTAGAGGTCCATGCCTTTTCTCTTCTTTATCCGATATCAACGGTACAACGTCAACTGAAGGAAATCGTTCCTTTTGTTCTACTAATCTCATTGTGACTAATTTATTTTGACCTATGGCTTGTATATATATATATATATATATATATATATATATATATATATATATATATATAAGTCATTTGTTTCGTTCAAAGAGGTTTAGTATGAAAGGAAAGGTGCGCAAAGGACGAGGTCTCCTCGACAGTGTTATAAATAAGTTACCGTTTGAATTACATTTACCGGGGTATCAGTATTGTGGTCCAGGTACAAAAGTGGAAAAACGATTGACAAGAGGCGACGCTGGAATTAATTCTTTGGATAAAGCTTGTAAAGAACACGACATTGCTTATAACAAGTATACAGACTTGGAAAATCGTCATAAGGCTGACAGCGTCCTTGCAGAAAAAGCTTGGCAAGTAGTAAAACATCCAGATTCAACGCTCGGGGAAAAAGCTTCAGCTTGGTTTGTTACAAACGCTATGAAAGCAAAAAGAAAATTTGGATCTAGTTTAAGGACTAGCAAAATGAAGAAAAAAGTGAATTTTAGAGATCTTGTAAGAGCGGCTAAAATTAAAAACGTGTCTTCTGTAATAAACGCGTCTCAATTAGCATATAATAAGGCGAAACAGACATGGAGAGGTCGAGACAAGCCTTTACCCCCTCGTGTTCTTCCCATACCTAAGTCTGGAGGTTTTTTACCTTTTCTAATACCAGTAATGGCAGGATTATCCGCTATAGGATCACTGGCTGGAGGTGCGTCAAGCATAGCAAAAGCTGTCAACGACGCCAAAGAGGCAAAGCAAAAATTGGAAGAGCAGAAAAGACATAATTTAGCGATTGAGGCTCAAAAGATTGGTAAAGGTCTTTTTTTAAAGCCATATAGACGGAATGGATTCGGACTATTTATAGAGAGACCACAAAAGCGAACCTACAGACGCAGTAGTCGTCGTATTTGACTACCAAAAAGAGCACTGAGTGATGTCGAATTAAATTATTACGCTCGCAAAATATTTAACATTCCACATTTCAGAGGTGTATTTATGATAGATACTCTCCCAGAATATCCTAAATTAAGAGAATCTGCTATCGTCAATTTAGAGCCAAACTCAAAAAAAGGTTCCCACTGGGTCTGCTTCGTAAAACGTGGTAAAATCGTTAAATATTTCGATTCGTTTGGTAATTTGAGACCGCCACCTCAACTGGTGACTTATCTAAAAAGAACAGTTCTATATTTTACAATCGTGTATATTTTACAATCGTGAACGTTTTCAGGGGTGGAATACCCCCTATTGTGGTCATTTGTGTTTACAGTATTTAATAGACAACTCCTGAAGACGATTAGCTTATTAGCATCATGAGCTTCGCTGTAACACTTACAGGCGCATCGAGCCTGCTACAAGCGAATTTCATGCCTCCCTTAGAGCTAGACGATTCTTACAGCGTCGGACTACTCTCTTTGGACTCGTTTAACACTATTCCGAACGTAGAAAAAGGTAAAAATGATATGTTTTATTTCGATACAATAGCCATTCAAATACCAGAAGGAGCCTACGACATTGAGGCTCTGGCTATGTTTCTCAGAGAGCAAATAGCTCATAAAGACCCCGGCGCTATGATGGTGTTGAGGGGAAATCCTAGCACGCTAAAATGTGAAATACGAAGTAATAAATCGATTTATTTCAATTTCGCCGAACGTCCGAATTCTATCGGTCCACTTTTGAGTTATACTTCGAAAAATCTTATTATTCCTCCAAGCGATCGCTATATCGCATCCGAGAATATCGTAGAAATTCTTAGTGTAAATGTTATATCGGTACAGTGTAATATCGCTTCGGGGGTCCTTTGTAAACGGCGAACCCGACCATAGCATCCATCAATTTTTCCCCGCAGTCGAACCGGGTTATAAGATAGTAGAAACGCCCAATCCGGTCATTTACTTTCGTGCTAACGTACGGAGTATTGACAACATTACGGTTCGTCTAGTCGATCAAAACGGACAACTTATTAATTTCAGAGGGGAAACCGTTACAGTCCGACTGCATATAAAGAAAAATGGGGATTGATTTTAGAGAAGGTGTAGAAGGAGAAGTTTGTCGACAGCAACAGCGTCGGACAGTAGAAAATATAAGTAGGAAATATAAAACGTATAAAAGAAGCATCTTGATCCCTAGAAGAATTAGTAAATCAAAGACGTTTAAGCAGTTAACAGCTTCAAACGCAAAGTTTTTAAAACAGAGTGGTTTTAAACTAAAGTATGGATAACATATTAGCTATATCTTCGGACATTTCCTTCGACAATTCTCTCGCTCAGTTCCAGTTCCATTCGCACCAGCCTTATGCGGGAAATACATTCAATCATTCCGATGAAATCCGTATTCCAATACAACAACAAGATATTTATACACTCCCATCACTTTCCTTTATCTACCTCGAGGGAAAGCTAGTGAATAAAGACCAGACCAAACCGTTAACTGCAAAATTAACGAACAATGCATTTTCTTTTTTGTTTGATGAACTCAGATACGAACTGAATGGAATAGAAATAGATAGGGTTAGAAACCCCGGGATAACCTCTACACTGAAAGGTTTCTTGTCTTTTAGTCCGAGCAGAGTTAACGGGCTGGAAAATGCGGGATGGGTCATCCCAGGTGAGGGAAAATCTCTTGAAATCGATAAAAACGGAGTGTTTAGCGTGTGCTTACCGTTGAACATTTTATTAGGCTTTTGTGAAGATTATAGACAAATCATAGTTAACTTGAAGCAAGAACTAGTTTTGATAAGATCAAGCTCTGACTTTAATTCCGTAAAGGGGGAAGACTCTAATGTAGAAATAAAATTAGACAAAATTGTTTGGAGAATGCCTCACGTTCGTGTTTCGGACGAGAACCGTTTGAGCCTGCTCAAAATGTTAGACATGAACCGAAAGGTAGCGATCCCGTTTCGAAGCTGGGACCTTTATGAATATCCCACATTACCGTCTAATGCACAACAAGAAACGTGGGCCGTTAAAACATCTACAAATTTAGAAAAGCCTCGATACGTAATTATAGCATTTCAAACAGATCGTAACAAAAACCCTTTAAAGGATAGTAGCCATTTTGATAGCTGCAACCTAAAAAATGTAAAGCTTTACCTAAACAGCGAACAATACCCCTATGACGATTTGAACTTGGACTTTGAACAGGGAAAAATTGCCCTGCTCTATGAAATGTATAATGAATTTCAAACAAGTTATTTCGGTGACAGGCATTCTCAACCTCTCCTTTCGAGATCTAGTTTCGAGAAGATTGCTCCTATCGCAGTCATAGATTGTTCCAAGCAGTCTGAAGCAATTAAAAGTAGTACGATAGACATCCGTCTTCAAATAGATTCAGGCGCAAACTTTCCAGCAAATACCAAAGCGTATTGTCTCACCCTTCACGATAGAATTGTCGAATATGAAATGGGAACCGGTTTAGTAAGAAAATTGTACTGAATACATCCTAACTATATATAAGACGTTGCATTTTACCTCTCAGAGCTCATTTCTGTACATACAGGAGACGTTGTATCAAGTATGACCAGGTCAGCAGTAATAGATTTTCAAGGTTTCCGTTTAAATTCGAATGCTTTAATAGTTAAAGAATTGACAATAGTCGATACGAGTTATGGAACAGCGTGGCATTGGTTTTTCAAGCCTCCTCGAGACGTCGAAGACGCTGTAAGACAGTCAAAGACGAATTTGTGGGTGAAAAAATCCTTACACGGAATAGATTGGTTTTACGGCGAGAGAGACTACTCCGATTTAATTGCATGTCTCAAGTCAGTCACTGATTCGTATGACATTTTATGGGGTAAAGGATTGGAAAAATGTAAATTCCTGGAAGAGTTGCTCCCTGTGGCTGTGTATGATTTACACGATTTTGGCTGTCCTAATCTTAAAAATTTGGAAGACGACAAATTAATTTGTTATTTTCATTTAAACACAAGCTACGTATGCTCTTTTAATCAAGCCCATCGACTTGCCTCATGGGTTAGAAAACATCCCGAAGCAGTGGACTTTGAGAGGGAAGAAGTGAGAAGACAGACGTATGGAGTCAACGCATCTCCCCACCATCTCTTAGCCTTTAACGGATTTATCAGAAATGTTGAAGATAAAGTCAAATGCGTTTATTGCGATCTAATTTACAACACTACTAATAGCTCTATAGGACCGTTCGAGTATCACAGAGCAAACACTCCAAAGTGTGTTTGGTTTAAGGAACACATGCTTGTTTAAATAGAATGAGCAATAACTCATTAGAAGGGAATGGAGACGTTGAATGCTGTCATGCGGAATCGAAACACGGACGAGCTAAGGATCTTTTACCAAGGAATCTACTCCTGTACGTCTTCAGCTAGATTATATCTGCAACAACTTACCTCTGGAATGGCAGACCGACGAAGAATTTATTGAAAAAAGATTTCATTGTTATGATAATTAATGATTAAAATATAATTGTACCTTTTGTTCAATAAAACCTTCCTTGAAAATGCATTTTTTTTTCATTTATTTTACCTATTTTAACCTGGGATGAAGGAGGAAAAGAAACAAAAGTAACTAAATGAAACTATTTTTTTTTTTTTATTTATTTTATTTTATACATTGGAAAACAGATTGTTTAATTAAATGTTTTTGTTTTATTTTACAAAGGTCTTTTTCACTCCAGTTTCGTGACGAAAATGTCGGCACCCATCGTGGGAAACCGCCAGTTACCAGCAGGGAATAATAAACTAATATATGTTTTATAACAATTAAAAAATAAAGCACTAGATGAGAGCCTAATCTCGTATTCGACTCCGACAGAACATGTGATTACACAACTCAACAGATTGTCTTTTTTCAAAATAATTTTAAAGAAAATATTTAATTAAAATACTCAAGCAATAAACATGGGAGAGGGAAGGACCTTGTCCTAAAAAAAAAACAACCAAATTTTTTTGTTTTATTTTACAAAGGTCTGTTTCACTCCAGTTTCGTGACGAAAATGTCGGCACCCATCGTGGGAAACCGCTAGTCACCAGCAGGGAATAATAAACTAACATATGTTTTATAACAACGTATTCGACTCCGACAGAACAAGTGATTACACAACTCAACAGATTTTCTTTTTTCAAAATAATTTTAAAGAAAATATTTAATTAAAATACTCAAGCAATAAACATGGGAGAGGGAAGGACCTTGTCCTAAAAAAAACTAATTGCAAATACATCTAAAATAAATCTGTGTGGTGAGTAATGAACTCCAGCAGTTGGAAAAAAGAGTAAAACATGGGAGAGGGAGACGGCAAGGACCTTGACATTTCATGATTAAAAATAAAAAAGACAGACTCCTTTAATGCTTCAAGCTATGACCTTGACAAGGAATGCAGACAGGGGTGAATGACCTCTTACAGGCCGGGTACAGACATATTTTAAACTACTATATATATATATATATATATATATATATATATATATATATATATATATCCATCCATAAACAAATTTGAACCACCGTTATTTTTGTTCTCTAGGGGTTCTGAAACGTACACTTTTCTAGTCTGCACTTCCGGATTGCGTCATGAGGTCAACCTTATAAGCGGGGTTTCTCCCTATGGAGGGGGGAGGAACTGCGCCATAAACCAAGTTATCCAACATGGCAGACCCCGGGAGAAATGTGTCTCTAAAAGACAAGTGCTGAGTCCTGTGTTGAGCAGGATCGAATTAATGGCTTCTTCTGATTGTGACTTGAGAAACGTCTGAAGGGAGAGAAGCAAGCAGTTCTGGACAATCCAGCTCTCCTTGGAGTAATTTATAGATGAAGAGGAGATCCGCACGCCGCTTTCACATCCCCAAGGGTTCCAGTGATACAGCTTCCTCAGAACCTGATATATTTTGCAATGTGATCCATTATATAAACTGAAAACGCCTTTCATTCCTTCTTGTCTAATAGTAATGCATACTTTATTTTTTAGATGAAGAAGATGACACATTTGAATCTGGGGAGGAATGTGAAGTATCTTCTATGATGAAAAGCATTTCATCTTGTCTTGAACAAGTAGAGACTTGTAGTGAGCTTATTTCAAAACATGGTGTAGCTCTCCAGAGAGGACTTTCTGAATTAGAAGTGTTTGAGTCAGTTCAGGATATATCTACAAAAATGAAAGCAATAAAAGAGAAAGCTACACTTCTTCGTATTACTGCAAATGCAATGATGAATGTAAGTTTAATTTTCGACCTGAGTTATTAGGTTTCAGTTGATTCTTCCTAGCTGCTTGGAAATAAACGTTATAATAAATGATAGTTCATTTCTTGCTGGAGCAGAAGTTATTATCGATAGACTATTTAAAAGATATCTTATAAAAAAGAAAATTTATTCCTTTATTTAAGAGTGGAATATATATTATTATCATTATTAATATTGCAGACTTGCAAAGATTATGTCAAGCTTGCAGAAACTCACTCAAAACGATGGGAAAGAATGTTGCAGCATGAGAGGAGTCAAAAGGAAAAATTAGAAGAAATTGTTGAACAACTTGCTAGGCAACATTCTATGTTAGAACAAGCAGCTAAGGATCACAGACGTGTTAAAAGTAGTAAGTAGGAATTTTTTAATATTTAATTTAAAAAGGAATATTGGGATATTTTTTCTAGTTATATTGGTACTGCTCTTGGTAATTCTTCAATTTAGATATTTATTTTTTCATTTGCTTTAAAAGTATTAATGATGGATATTTATTTATTATATTGTTACATGTTTGAGTCCGGTTATGATGGTATGTTGGAGTTGAAATTCATTAGACTTTATCTTTATTTGTGTTGTTTTATCAAACTTAAGGAATGTAGCTATTGAGGTTATTCACATAAAAGAAGTTCATTAACCACCAAAATCGGTCCACCTGGAGAGGGGGTTGGACCCGAATTACTAATTTGCCATTACTGGGCATATTTTTTATTATATTGCAACAAAACTTGCTATTCCCTGTGGTTATCTAACGAGAAATATGGTCTGTAAAAATAAACTAAATCGGTTCATTAGGGTGGGGGGGGGGGGGTTTCTCCGGACCTAATTTGCTCATATCGGTTGTAATTTCTGTTGTGTTGTTACAAAACTTGGTATACAGCATGGGTATCTGACAAGAAAGATGTGTTGTAATAATAAACTAAATCGGTCTATCGAAAGGGGGGATTTACTTTTTACTATGTTTAAATTTAATTAAGCCCCCAAACGCAAGTTGGCAACACTACCTGCTTGGGTAGTTTACTCACCTGTTGGAGGTGCTGAATAGCTGTATCCTCTCTCTGCTGCATTATTATTTTCTATGGGTTGTTTTCTTCTAACTTCTACCTCAATGAGCGCTGAACAGGGTCACTGTATCCGGCTCTTGTGCTATTGTTATAGGATGTTCTCTGTTTACATGTGAACACTTTTATTATTCATTAAGATATATAGCTGAAAATGTGAAGTTTTTGTGTATTTATTTAGTAGTACCATGCATACACAAAACTCTGGAAGTAAATTATTAAAAAATGAATATTTGAAACAGCTGCCATTACAAATGTAATGGAGCTAACTAGTCATGTTCTTGTTTTATTTATATAGGCTATTTTAAGCAAACTATTCAGAAATGCAGTCTATACTACCCAAATTCTGAGGAATGTGCTTAGTTATAGAGCCTTTGCGAAAAGAAGTTTTATTATTTATTTTAATAAATACCCTCCATATACTTACTTCTATGGTGCTACAGACTGGTGTCGCAACATTTTCCTCCCATCTGAGCCTTGACCTGTCTATTTTCTTAGAACAGTCCAGAATCCTCTCTGATGCCATCTTGGGGATGTGGTCATCATTCGGGCAACATGGCCGGCCCAGGTCAGTCGTCTCAACTTGATGGTCTCGAATACATTGATTGCCCAGAAGAGGTTGTACATTTCATTGTTTTTTTTTTCGGTGCATCAACACCTGGGCCATTAGCACCGACTTCATTGTTGTGTTGTTTTATACATGGTTGGTTGGGACATTTTTTTTTTTTTTTTATTATTTTTTTTTTTTAATTAATTTCAATAAGTAGTCAGTTGTATTAGATTACAAACTTGTAGGAAAATACTTGTTGACGTCCAAAACAGGGAGGGTGTTGGTTCCTCAAGTGAGTGGTTCAATTAGGAATTTTGTGCGAAGAAATATGTATGATGTTAGACTAATTCCCCAATTAAACTTGGATTTATTTTTTCAGGAAATTGAAGCTTATTAAAAGTATATGTTCTGAATAATATAATAGGACGAATAATTCAATATTTTTACCTGCAACTTCTACCATAATTTTTTTTATTTCTAGCATCATCTCCTTCTGATGAGGAAGAGGATAGTACAGAATTTTATGAGTGTGAAGATAATGTTAATGTTAGCACTGATGCACCTAATTTCGTGATAAAAATTCCTAACTGCCAAAGGAGACCTTCTGCAGCACATCCAACTTCCAAGGTAATACTTACTTATTATTGTAGTATTCTGTTGACTTGTTATTTGAAATTGCCTGTAAGCTTTTATACCAAAATATTCAATCCACTATATTTCACCTCTTTTCCTGGTACATATTTTTATTGCTTATACAATCTTTGTATATCTTGATTTACGTAAAATATCATGAATATCTGTATTTCTTATTGAGGTGTTCAAGGAAATTCTTGCTCAACACTTTCAGGACCGATGGCTTTGTATAATTATTTTGGTAAACATATTAAATAAATATCAAAGTGAAGAAACTCTTGAAATTATGTACTTTTAGTGGATTAATTACAATTAAGTTAAATGTCGAATACACCACGACAGTGGGCCTACATATATATATATATATATATATATATATATATATATATATATATATATATATATATATATATATATATATAGTCCCTGTGTCCTCTATTTTTTCATCAATCCATATTACCATAGCCAGGTGTAACCCCAGCTCCTGAATTTCATCGGTCATAGATTGAAACGAGGTTGTATCAAAGACATGTTGATAAAATTTTCTGTGTTGTCTAACAAATGTTTTAATTCAACCCTAAAACTATCATATTTTTAGGCTCTCTTAATTAATAAATTTTGTCTAATGGAATTTCCCCCCTTTTTTTAGACATTTTTTGCCTTTCTATTTCCTGAAAGCCATAATTTTTTACAATGTTCTTAACAAATAGTTTTTCCTCTTAATAGAACATTGAAAATCCAGAAGAAGCCTCTGAATCTAGCAGTGATGTAGATGACACTGGTGAAACTGAAGTAGTTGTCATCCCTGGACCACCTTCTAGCAGTGGGGTAAGAATAAGTTATAATATTTTTTTTAAATAATTATATTTCCTAATGAAAATGCAATTTTCGAAAACTGGGGGATCCTTTGTTGAATGATTCTATTTACTGACGCTTTTTGAAGATATCATAAATTGCATAGCATTCTATTGTTAAATATCCTCAAAGCTTTGGTTTTTATCTCTTCTACAGCATTTGAATACTAGTTTCAGTTTTAACTGTACACAAATTTCACACAACTTGTTTCTGACAGTGCACTTTTTTTTTTTTAACGGCTTATCAACAATTGGGCTGTTAATGCCGAGGGAAGGTCCGGTGCGTCCCTATCGTTATGAAACCTTAATTAGTTACTATATTGTACTTGTGTGTATTATTAAAAAAAAAAAAAAAAAAAATAAAATACATGAAAACATGTACATTTTGTTATATAAATTTTTGTTTATATAGATACTCACATATTTTTTATTTTTAGGCTCCTCCCCCTCTTATTGTTAATCAAGTTTCTATACGTGAAGTTGGTCAAAGGCGAACTAAAGTTCCTGACAAACCTAATTATCCACTAAATTTGTGGAGCATTATGAAGAATTGCATTGGGAAGGAGTTATCTAAAATTCCTATGCCTGTAAGTTATTTACTTCATTATTACACATATTTATTGACGGTTAGTGCTTTACTATATATATTTAATGATTTTTTAAATGTTGATTTAGGTTAATTTTTCTGAACCATTATCTATGCTACAACGTTTGACCGAAGACTACGAATATTCATATGTACTTGACTATGCAGCAACATTAGACGATTCAGCTGAACAGTTAGCATATGTGGCTGCTTTTACAGTTTCAAGCTATGCAACTACCGCAAATAGAACTGGTAAACCATTTAACCCTCTATTAGGTGAAACCTATGAGTGTGACCGAACTGATGACCTTGGGTGGAAAGCTATCTCTGAGCAGGTAATCTATTTATTAATCACAAGCAATGAATTTTCACATTATGATTTTATTTTCCTGTCCAACTTGCTCTATTCCTTCCAGTTTGTTTTTCAGAGGTAGAGAGGAAACATGATTTTAAAGAGGATGCCATTGCTCTTACCATTTGCAAATTAATTTTATTTTATTTAGAAATAAATTATTGTTATATGCTGATGTTCACTAACAAAAATAGTATTAGTAGTATCGTTTTTGAGGACGATCAACTCTTCCTTGAGTCTTTACGCCCCAGTATTGTTTATTTACATATTTACACAACGTATCCTTACATTTGCATATTTACATTTCATTTACAACTATTTGCTCGTGAACGCTGTTTACATTGTTTTTGCTTTTATTTTATTTTTCTCTTGTTGTATAGTTTACCACAAGAGGAATCAGTCAGAGCAGTCATATTGTTGATATTGCTCAATCTGATCCTTGGTAATAGAGAGTTATGATTTGCATTATTATCCAGCAGTCTAGATAAACAGGAAATAAGACAGATAGACTATTAGAAGTCAACAAAGCATTCGTACTGACCATTGCCAGTTAACATCCATCCCTGAAGTACAGCTACTAGAGTTTTGGCATCAGTACCAAATAAGGGCTGTTTGACAGCAAGCAGCTGAGCATAAATGGCAAGAGGATTTAATGAACTTAAGCGACAAGACTGAAGAGCTATGTTGAAATCTTGAGTAAAGTGCTATGTTACTTGGTACAAGCTAGCAAGGTTTGCTTTGAAGCAATTATTGTATGGCCTATTAATAATTGAGGAAAATGTCATCAGATTGGAGGACAGTTTATGGGCTGATAAGCAACATTTGTTTTATTTCTAAGCCACAGTGCTAAAGTTTTCATAGGCGTGTGCCTCCTAAGGAAACTAGAGAACAGCAATTTACTCCAAAACATGCTAAATCACTTTTTTTTTACAGTGAATCGACATATGGACCATTAGCACCCATAAATATAATTGGAACACAAAGTTCTTATCAGGGTTTGGTCATTGTGTCTCAATAAAACTACATTTGATAAGTGAAAATGGGTATTTTATTGTTTGCCGGCTTGAAATTCATGTCTTTTTGAGGGCTGTAAAACAAGTAGGACAGAGTTAATACTAATTTATAAATATACAAAAATATTGGAAAACCACAAAAACATTATACATTAAGTATGTGCTATAGCTAGAGCTTAACCCATTCGATGTGACGCCAGAGAAAGATGTTCCTCAGAGGCGACGCCCGAGTATCAATACTGGTTTAAGGGGTACTAATTTGTAACATTTTTTTATGGGCTAAAATTCTTTAACAAATGATAGAAAAATGTTTTAAATGGGCAAAAATATGATTTTCCAAATGAAGTCCCGATGCCTAGTGAACGCGATGCTGATTTGAAGATAATTTTTTAAGCGAGCTTCGATTGGTCTCTTTTTAATTTTTAAGTTTTTTTTGGTCCTCCTTTAATACATTTCAAAATTAAACCCCATTTTTTAAATCTTTATTACAACAAAATATTAAAAAAAATTAAATCGGAAAAAAAATGAATATTTCAGAACATTAAACTTTGAAGTTGTTTTTTCCAAATTATGTTTTTCAAATCGGGCAGTACTTTGGCATCTTCAATTTTTGCCCGATCAACTTCAAATTTTAAGTGCAGCTTCCTAATAATATTTAGGTTCTAGATTAAACCTTCTTCTTTCGAAATCATTTTAGTTTTTCGTTCTAGATTAAAAATTGCCGTCTGCAGACTCGCCTGGGAAAAAAGAGGGTTTCCCTTCGTCAGACACAATGCAGCAATTTTTTTTTTCGAAGAATTGAAAAAAATTTTTTTGGATACTTTAACACCTCATATAAAATGTTTGATATAAAGAATTGCAAAATAATGATATATTTGTTTTTTATAAATTCAAGAAAATGACTGATTTCGATCGCGCAAAGTAGTATTACATCTTAAGACCTTTATGGGTAACATGGATACAGATATAAAATGAACGAAAAGATTATGAAAATAGGCTTACCATTGAGAAGATGGAGAACTATGCCTCACAGATGCAAAATCATTTCTGTCTGTGGTTTATCAAGGTAAGTTTGGGGAAAGGAGTGGGTGGGGGAGGAGGAGTTTTTTTGACCATCCATTAAGTTAATGGTGGTAGTGGAGGATCAAAGTATAGAAGCCGGTATCATAAAACTGTGGTGATAATGGAAGGGAGACAGATATGAAGGGTTTTTATTGCAGGCGATATATAGTTTTAGCAAGATGTTTTTAATCAACTTACCTTGATAAACCAGTCAGAAATGATTTCGCATCTGTGAGGCATATTTCTCCGTCTTCTCATCAGTAAGCTTATTTTCATAATTTTTTTTTTCATTTTTTATCTGTATCCATGTTACCCATCTAGGTCTAAAACCAGTATTGATCTACCTCTAATTTAAGCTCTAGCTATAGCACATACTTACTGTATAATGTTTTTTTGAATATTTATAAAATAGTATTACCTCTGTCCTACTTGTTTTACAGCCCTGATGAAGACTTGAATTTCAAGCCGAAATACCAGCAAACTATAAAACCCATTTTCACATATAAAAATAAAATGTAGTTTTGCTGAGACACAACGACTGAACCCTGACAATTTCTACCTTTGCATCTCCAACAGTCAACGATCTCCTCTCAACAAAGTTCTTATAGGTTTCCTGTAGGGAAATAATGTTGGGCAACCCAGTTTTAACACAATTTAGTCAGTTTCTTTTGATTTGGAATCATTTTTAAATAAAATATAACATTATTTCTATTTAAGTGAGAAAATGTTCTAAAATTGTTGATCATAATACTAATTATTGATCATAATTATTGATATGTCAATAAAAATTAATAATTTAGTTGTTGATTTTGAGCGAATAGGGTACGAATGGTATCATTCACATCTACATCAAATTGATGAAATTGTTTTGAAATTTTGTCCATCTTTGGAAAGAATTTCTTATAAACCTAAATGGGTGTTAAGATTTGTATGATCTAAATAGTCAATTTTATTATCAAATGTTGGGTGCTTTTCTCTATCTTCTGTCTCAAAGAGCTGCAATTTACATTCATATTGAGGAATCGTCAATACAAAGAAATAGATCAAATTATGTCATAAAGATGACATTATTAGATATTGGATGACTCATCATGTTTTGCCTAGAAGATAAGCCCAGGTCATCATTCAAAGTTATGAAGTATTTAACACGTATTATCTTGTTAATAATTGGTATAAGAATAATAATTGGTACCAGTTACAGTGCTTATTAGAATATTTAAGTGAACCTTGTATGCGATAAACTGTTCCTTAACAGAAAAGAGTCATACGTATGACAAAAAATATGATAATGATGACCATCTTAAATTAAATAGTGAACATTTTTAAAACAGTAGTAAACTTGAAAGTGATCTTGATAGTGAAATAATAGCAAGATTTCTACTGTCTACCAGTCACTTATGGGTCAATCCATATCAAGTGGTCCAAAGGTAGTTTCTTGACCATTTTAGAAAAATTTATATTTTTACTTATGGGATCGATAGCTCAAAACTATTTTTAAATTTTTTTGGCGTCAACTGTTTGAAAATGGTGGCCATCTTCATTTCACGCATGCGCACGGTTTTAGTTATTTAAAATGATTAAGTTCTGGCCTATTTTGAAGTATAAAAAGTCCGCCTCGCGTGAGCTACATAATATTAGCATGCTTCACCCTGTTTTTTATACTTATGTCATTTGGAGAGCTTGGAATGCATGTAGTTAATATTTTTGAAAAATGTAAACACCTTCTCTAATGATTTATAGAAGGAAAGTGGCATTTTAGGCACCGTTATACACAGAAAACTTGCAGTAGCAGAAATTACTCACTCGGCCTTTTCAGATTTTGCTCGGAAAGCTCTATTACAAACGACCAAAAACTATTTCTCATGTTACATTGTTTTACTGGCAAATTGATTTTCCTGCTAAATTCAACTACAAAATAAACAAGTAATAAAAACAAAGGGAAACAACCCCAAAGAAATGTTCAAAGCAGCAAAACAAAAACAATTTTTAAATTTTGAGCAATTATTTCTCTGACTGAGATTGTGCCATTTAAATGACTTTTTACAAATAATGTAGTTAGCTTTCGAATTGTACCTTCCACTTATCATGATTTCTCAACCCTTTTTGAGATATTTAAGGAAATATACTGATTAATAATATGCTGAATATTATTATTTTTTTCTATTACTTAACTATAAATCTAACAAAGACGTAAATATCATATAACATATTCTTACTTTTATTAGATCTCCACCTCAAACCATATTAATTTATTGTTTATTCTTTTTTTTATTTTTAAATCCATCCCTATTAATTTCCTCAAAATTATCATTTAAAACTAATTTTAAGCAAATTAATTGGGAGGTTATTATTGTAATTATAAAGCAAAAAATTGGGGAATTTTATTGAAAATTATGATGATTGTATTTGTTTTTCTTCTAGTTTTATGAAGATGGCCCTGAGGCCAAAATGTTAAAAAATGTAAAAAATAATAAAGAATAAATAAATATGGTTTGAGGTGAAGATCTTATACAAGTAAGAATGTGTTAAATAATTGAAACCCCAGAATTTTCCTTGGTAAATCTTTAACAAGACAATAAATATCATAGTTGGATCAATGTAAAATGGCTGGAGCAATTTTCAACTGAATCAATTGTTTTTAAATCCCAAAAATTAGTTAGGAAAACTTGTTGTATTCACTTTTCTCACAAACACTTACAGATATCACCTTATAAATGGTTTCAGTAGTTTCCCGACAAATAACAAGTGTAACTGCAAGCCTATTAAGGTAAAAACATAATTGCTATGATTTTTTGCTAGATATTTGCCCCTAAAACATGTTCACAACACAAATTAGATCTACCATTTTTTTTCTAAATCTATGAATTCTGAAACGTAAAATTTTCCAGCAGGCACCTACGAATTGCGTCATAAGCAGGTTTCATCACTATGGAGGCCATTTTTATGTTGGCTTGAAGGTTTGAGAATGTCTTTAATTATGTAGAGACTTTTTTTCTACAGATATACTTTTATTCTCCTTCTACTTAAATATTTTTATTATCAACATTTTTGTATTTTTAGGCTTGATGATGACTTATAATTTAGAATAAATTATAATACTGCATTGTGAATGGGTATCTATTTTAAAAGAACTCTTGGTCAAACCCCCTATTATTATTTAACATCTTCATAATCGATAGACAACAATCTGAACATGTTGTTTCTTGTAGGTTTCTCATCACCCTCCTATGGTTGCCCAACATTGTGAGGGCAAGAAATGGAAGTGCTGGCAGGAATTTACAATGGCGTCCAAATTCAGAGGAAAATATTTACAAGTTATACCATTGGGAACTGCTCACTTAGTATTTGATAACGGTATGTTCAAGATAAGTATATTTGAAAATTCTACAACTAATTCTTATATCCTACATAATGTAATAGAAGAATTATATGTTAAACCTATTCTCTGTCCATCTACTTATTCCTTTAATGACACATTCTGTGCAGCATCAAAATTATAGTTTTGTATATAATTATACAAATTTAGTGCTTAATTCTACTTCATATATTACTTGAATTGATAATACTCTATGTGTACTAACTTTTAACATATTAACATCATGAATATTTTTGAAAACAGGTTATGTATGTACGTCATTTTAAATTTGCTTAAGCCCTTCTATTTTCAATATATCAAAAAGAATGTTTCAACATATTTATTAGCTGTTTAATGTCTTCAAATGAGAATGAGTAATAGGTGTTATTAGCAAGCTCCAACATTACAACACATGCTATTTATGCTTGCCATATTAAAGTTATAAAGCAAATTCAGTTGACGAATTTATATAGATTCACAACTTTTTCCTGTAGTATTCTCTAATGATATAATTCAATAGGCCTTGAGAAGCATTTGTTTTATATTGAGCATCTTTGCATATTACTTGTAGCCAATCAATCTAGATTAGATTAGTTATTGACTCATAGCCCCTGCCTCATGGGGTGCACATCGGCCATCTGTCCTATTGTGTGAGTCCCAAATTGGTCAACCATATACCTTAACATTCTAATGAACTTCAGGTATTGCCTGACCTCAGTTGACCTTCTAATCCCGTCATCATTGAGGCTCCCAAAATGTTGGAATCTTCTACTTTCCAAAGTTACACTCTCAAATGTAACATGCTTTGGCGTTTTATCCTTTTCCCCACACCACCTGCTGTGATGATCTGATATTTATGACATGCTTGTGCTTATTCATGGTACAATGGCCGTACACCATCACCACAACCTCTCTCAAATCTTTCCTGGCCATACCCTAGAAGATCTCCTTCCTGCTTAGACTTTTAAGATCTATGAAGGACGTTTTGTAGGCAATTTTCTGTCCTTGCCAAAATTTACCAAATTTTTCTTTGGCTCTAATTGCAATTTCCTCTTTAGCACAGGCCATCAACACTCTGATAAAGGGCATTGGGCCTATTGGTGCCATTTTCGAGCCCAATCCTGCCAAACTGTCCGCTTTCTCGTTGCCCAGGATATCTCGATATCCTGGTATCTGGTAGATGGCAACACTATTATTCAATGCTAATTCATTTGGCCTAATATGGCATTCTTCAACAATTTTTGACTTGATCTCATGTCGTTCTAATGCCCTACAAACTGTCTGGCTGTCAGTTTGGATATTAACTCTACTCCGACAAACCCCCTCCTCATTTAATTTATGAGTCGCAGCTAGGCTGGCATAAATCTCTGCCTGAAATACTCTGGGTGCGCTTCCTATAGAGATTTGTAACTTGATCCCATTGTCTCCCCTGCTCCACAGTTTTGGAGCCATCTACCCATCTAAATTTTTTCATTATATCTAGGCGTACAGTATTGCGCCTGGCCAAGTTCTGGCCAAGGCATACCTTGTGTATATTACAGGAGGTCTTAGAGCCAATTTTTACCCTCTCATAACTTTCAACCAGTTAAAGATGAAGTTATGAAATTTTACAGAGGTAGTATACTACTAGATGTGAGTAAAACTGGAAATTTTCATAATTCTACATCGAATAGTTTCTGATATATAAGCGATCGAAAATCGGGATTTATAGGACTCACTGACTGACTCATCAAAATTATTAGGCACTTCCCATGATGCTAGAGACTTGAAATTTTGCAGGATGATAGATATGAGGGTGTTATTAAAGGAAAAAATCGAAAAATCCTGAAAAGTTGTTTGACACCGCTTCCGGGGCGGGGGGTGCCAGTTTTGTACTTCCTTCGGAAACCCATCATTCCATCCGAAACCCATGATGTGGGGTATCAAATAAATCGTCTCGGTATGAAGAACCTATATTTGATGTTTTAAGAAACATTTCGATGCATCTTAACAACAACACGTGTGACTTCTTTCTTAAATGTTCTTAATAAAGTCGTAAAGGGTTAACTGCATAATATACTTGAAAGCAGATACTAAGTTTTTCAAAGTCATCTAAATTACAAAGTTTAGGATCACAAATCGAAAATATATCGTCTTTGTTCTTTTCTTTTTCTTGGAGGCCTTCTACGCTTTCCTTATGGTGATCTTTATCCTCGGGATGAGGTTCCTGTGTTTTACAGTGTAATAGTTTAGTTAAGAGAGCAATCAATTTGACCTCTAGAGTACTGTCATCTGAAATAGCTTCTAACTTTTCTAGTCTAGTGATTAGATGTATGTAGGTTGATTATTGGTATCAAATATCAAGCAGTAAGGAGAACTTTATGCAGAATCCAAAGACCCTGGTTTTATATGAAGTACAAAAGCCAATAGGTATGCGGCAACTAAATTTTAATTAATACTTAGAAAAAAGTAATGAGATCCCAAAAAAAAACATAAATGGGAAATAGAGGCCAAGCTCCTCCCCCCACAAAGAAACACTCCCTTCCCCAAAAAGCGAGAAATATCTCCTAAACCCCCCAAAAAACGCCTTACCATCCTACACTCCAAAAAAAGTAGTATGAGTTGGTGTATTAAGTGTACCATATTTTCAACCAAAAATATTTGCGAATACAAGAGATGATACCAGAAAGAAATGTCCAAGCTCATTACTTAGAAGACCTCATAGTTACTTACTAGGAACAGTAAAGACTTCAACTGACCTTTAAAAACAACAATAAAAATACTTATATCCAGTTACTAAAATATCACTTTCCTCAACCAGGTATATTCTCAAACTTGGCAATGTTTTTTTTTGTGCCGAAATTATCTTTTGAGAGAAAATTAAACATTGCCAAGTTTAAGAATATACCTGGTTGAGGAAAGTGATATTTTAGTAACTGGATATAAGTATTTTTATTGTTCTTTTTAAAGGTCAGTTGAAGTGTCTTTACTGTTCTTAGTAAGTAACTATGAGGCCTTCTAAGTAATGAACTTGAACATTTCTTTCTTGTATCATCTCTTGTATTGACAAATATTTTTGGTTGAAAATATGGTACACTTAATACACCAACTCATACTACTTTTTTTGAGTGTAGGATGGTAAGGCGTTTTTGGGGGGTTTTAGGAGGAGATATTTCTTTCTTTTTGGGGAAGGGAGTGTTTCTTTGTGGGGGGAGAAACTTGGCCTCTATTTCACATTTGTTTTTTTTTTGGGGTCTCTTTTAAACTGAATATTTTCATTAGTACGTGGCATATTTATCATGCAAGCAACATTTAGAGTCTTGGATTTGGTTGAGTTTAGAAATAATAAATCACTCATCCATGAATTAGCAAATCTTTTATATTGCCATAGAGCTCATTTATGTTCATTTTGAATTGTCATTTAGGTTTAAGGGGTTCCCTGCTTTGGAGAGATTTAGAATCTCCTCAATACTTTTCCAATAAAAATTAGCAACTGCATTAAATGTGTCTATAATTGTTTAATGTAATTTACATTTATATATTCATAATTTCAGGTAATCATTATACTTGGAGGAAAGTCACAACAACCATTCATAATATTATTGTGGGGAAGTTGTGGGTTGACCAACATGGAGACATGGATATTATCAACCATACTAATGGAACAAAGTGTCGTTTAACATATATCCCATACAGTTACTTCAATAGAGATGCCCAAAGGAAGGTATTATTATCCATAGGTATATTATTATTAGGCTACCACTGTTATTTGAACACCCATGGTGGATCTGAAATTTTTTTCAGCGAGCCCATTGCTGAAAAGATTTAACCCGTCACAAGCGGGACTCGGAACTAGCATCTCCCACATGAGAATCCAATGTGTCACCTACTGGACCATGGGGATACCCATTTACTTCCTAATAAATACAAATATTATCTAAAGAAAAATGCTAAACGGGTGGTAGGGGAATTACGTCATTGAGGCCTCTCCCACCCTGCGTCCCTGATGGAGGGGTAATGTTCCCTCTCTCTTTTAGTACACTCTTCACTGTCTTATTTTTGTTTAATATTTATTTTATTTACTTCTCTATTCATTAAATAAATACTTCAAATTATGGTAAAAAAATGTATTAGTTGCAAAAACAAACATTTATTAAAACAATCATTTTTATTTTTATTTAGTTAGTTATTCTAAACTGTTTTTTTTTTTTATTCTGGTCATCGCCTGGGAGGGGAAAGCAACCTATCTCTCCTGAACCATCAGGTGACGCAGCGGTACTTCTACCATAATCCAAATTGTCTCATTCATCATCTGAAGAATTATCTGAATCAGATGAACTAGAATTCCTTGAGAAGGAACTTCGAACTTCTATAATCATTTGTTCTATATTCTCTTCACGCTTGTGCTTCTTTCCGCCAAGCTTCTCCAATTGCTTGCTTTGTATGCCTTACTGGTTCATTCCAATTTTCTGAAGAAATAGCGACACATTCCTCTCTCATCAGTCGCTCTACATCGGTGATGTTAAAGGTCGTATTTTCCTTGGCAACTTTCCCTTTTATTGGGGGCAAATGTCCAAATTAGTTATCCAAGTCAGAGCATTGTTTTTAATTATCCATATCAATTGAACACTTCTGACTTCATCTGCTGGTGATAATCCGGTTTTTTTTGGTTTTTTTTTTACCAACATACTGTTTGGTATGAAACTGTTCCCGCTACCTGCATGGGCCATGATAAGGCATCAACCCTTCCCAGTAGTTTTTGGGAAGCCGAAGTGAGTCATCTGTCCAGGATTTGCTAATCGTGTTTCCAGCTTTTATCCATGTCTCATCCAGAAAGACCTCTTCTTCTAAATTGCATTCTCTTATTTGGCGTAAAAATAAACTTCTGGCAGTGATGATATCCCTTCCTTCCATTAAAAAGTTCCTGTTTTTTATTTTCTTCTATTCAAATTTAATTTGTGAAGAATAAATTACAAGGATGTTTTTCCTCCTGTAAATAATCTGGCTTCTTTGAGTGAAAACAGAATAAGAGTGAAGGAGGCTGGGTTGGAGGAAGGGGGTAGGCCTTCCCCTCCTTGAGTCTAGGGTGGGGTTAATCCCGTGTAGCACAACTCAACGGCCCTACTATAGTTTCAAATACAACAATGTTCAACTTTTTACTTGAATCATAACAGACTATGGAATTATATCACATTTTTATTTTTGATTGAATATTTTGTAAATAATTATCAGAGAAAGCCAATGGCCATAGCCACACCACGTTGATCACCGAAGTTAAGCAACATCGGGCTTGGCGAACACCTGAATGGGTGAATGACCATGTGCTGTTGGCATTATAAAAGGGTGGCAACCTATAGACAGCCCGGCATTGATACACCATTAAATACACACACACAAAAGTAATCAGAGAAGTCATGAGATTAAATACTGGATCTCAGTTGGCTGAAGCATGACCAAACATTAAAGATCATTAGGAGAATAATTTGACCTTGACCTAATTGCTTTGTATGGCTTCCCCTTCCCCCCTAAATATTTACCACATTCACTCTGTGGAGCCTAGTTGCTAGGAAAAAGCCTATATTGCTCATTATGTTCCACAACACAAAAAATTTGTTTGCAAAATGTAATATATTAAATGGTAGAATTTTGCAGGGGTCGTGGTATCTCAATAAAACTACATTTTTTGTAAGAAAATTTTTACAATTTTTTTCCAACATTTTGGCTTAAAATTCAAGCCTTCTTCAGGGCTGTCAAACAAGGAGGAGAGAGTTAATACTATATTATATACAGAAGAAATAAAAACATTATACATGAACAAGGATGAATGAGACATATGGTAAGTGTGTGTTATAGGTAGAGCTTAAATTAGAGGTAGATTAATACAGCTTTAAAACTTAAATAGGTGACATAGAAATAGATGTTCTCCTTTAAGCTCCTTCGCTGGGGCATCGTCTTGATCTTCTCTCGGCTTCTTTCTCCAGCGGTGCTCGTTGTCCGGCCGGACAACGAGCACCGCTGGAGAAAGAAGCCGAGAGAAGATCAAAAAAATAGAAATAGATATAAAATGATTAAGTATAGGATGATTATAGGCTTACCGATGAGAAGGAGAACTATGCCTCACGGATGTGCAATCATTTCTGAATCTAGTGGATCATGGTAAGTTCGAGAAAAAAAAGTGGGGGGGGGGTAAGTTCGGACCACCACATTAAGGGGTAGGAGGGAGGTGACGGGGATTTATAGAGGTGACATAAAAGTGAGGTGATAATGGAAGGGAGACAAATATGAACTGTTTTATTTGTTTATTACTGGGGGGGGGTATGGAACACTCCCTTCTTGAATGCCATGAGTCCATAACATCTCCTCCCTCGATATACCCCCCCATAGTGAACAATATCCTATCACTTGGGCCCAATTTACTCCTGTTATGGATCTGAGCGAATTGTTCCTAAAAATACTCACTGATATAGAATATATACATAGAGATAAGTTACTTTGTGTAAATAATGAAGAGAGAGAAATGTCCCGGATCTGCATTTCCAATGTTATTACTATTCACCTATGCGATTTTCCCACCAAATTCTCTAAAATTTCCCCCTTACTTTTCAAAGACCTGAAAACAACCCGCTCCTTCCTTAAAACTCACAACAAAATATACCTGGGCCAATAAAGGAAACAAAAGAGTTATCATGGACAAGATTGAATACAATGATAAAATGTTTACACTTCTCGCGGACAAACCCATTTACTCATCCACCATCAAGAACAAAGATCCCACCCCCTCCCTCATAGTAGCTTTTAAAAACATACGAAAACTCATCGACAATCAAGAAATAGACAAACGGACCTACTGAAGCCTCATATCATATAACTCCCCCCTCCAGATGTTAAGGTCTCCCGAAAAATTCATAAACCAATAATCCTTTGCACCTCATCATTTCCAATATTATCTCGCCTTCCTCTAAATTGAGCAAATTTCTCCTAAATTCCCTTCAAACCTGAAAACGTTAGAACCCCTATGACTTACAGAAAGCTCATGACCTCAAAAAACAACTACATCCCATTTACATCCTTCTGGATTTCATTCTGGCCTCTCTAGATGCCCAACCCCTCTTTTCAAACATCTACATAAATAAGACCCTAGACATTATTGACAATAATTAGACAACCCTAAAAGCACACACCAAGTTATCCTGACTCTCCTATCAAGAATCCCTATCCCTCTATTGTAAATCTGGTATCTACTATTCCAAGAAAAATTCTTCAACCAGATTTCTGGCCTTGCTATGGGCAACTGCCTCACTCTTGTCCTATCCAATATCACCCTCAATGAACTCCTCAACCAGACCCTTCCTATGATCCCCGACGATATAATTTTCCTTAAAAAAATTTGTCGACCTCTTCCTCATAATCAATCCTAATAAAAGTACTAACATCATTTAATTCTTACCACCTCTGGTTAAAATTCACTATTGAGACCGAATCAATTAACTCTCTTTGTTTCTTTAAGTTTTAAATCTGTATTAATCTACCTCTAATTTAAGCCCTAGCTATAACTCACACTAACCAAATGTATCATTCACCCTCGCCTCTTCCATGTATAATGTTTTTCTGTTTTTTTAATTTCATTTGTATATATATATATATATTAGTAATAACTCTGTCCTTATTTCAGGTTTGAAACATCGGCAAATAATGAAACTCATTTTCTTTTTTAGAAATTTATTTTTATAAGATACCACGACTGAACCCTGACAAATTTTACCTTTGTATCACCAATGGTTAACAATCTCCTCTTAATAATTATATTAAATTGTTGTTTAATAAAACTTAACATTTTAATATCAACTTTGTTTCTAGCAATAAAATATTTCATTCCTGTTTATTATCTACTATTATTGTAGGTTATAAAAAGATATTTATTTTCAGTATAATATTAATTAATTTAGATGAATATTATGCAACTCCACACCCAGCTATGATCATTATTAATGACAGAGATCACTTTGATTTGAATTTGAATGGAGATATCACAGCTAATAATATAATGCAATGCTTACCTCAGTGAGTTATTACCTGTTTGTATGTGTTATGTTGCTGTTTTAGGTCAAGGGCTGTGTCATGGACAAAGATGGAAAAGTAGGCTGGATTATAAATGGCAATTGGGACATGAAAATAGAGATTGCTCCTGTTATTAGTGTTGAGGGCACATCTGATAATCCAGTTTACAAAACTGGACCTTACACTATAGCATGGGAAAGGAGGCCACCCCCGTATGTGATGTTCAATTTATATATATATATATATATATATATATATATATATATATATATATATATATATATACATATTCTTATTTAAATTAGTACTACATTAATTCTGTTCATTTTTAGTTTTAATTTAACACTGAATTCTTCATGTTAATTAATTCTATTTTATTTCTTATCGTGTGTTTTGTTTTTTGTTTATTTCAGGCCTGATAGTGATAAATATTACAACTTCACTGTACTTGCCTGTCAATTAAATGAACCAGAAGAAGGGGTTGCTCCAACTGACTCCAGAAACCGTCCTGATCAAAGATTAATGGAAGAAGGAAGATGGGATGAAGCTAATCAAGTAAAAATACAATTGGAGGAAAAGCAGAGAGCTGCAAGGCGAGAGAGAGAAACTACTGATCAGCAACAACCATCTACATCAAGTATAATTTTGATTTAGTTCTATGTTAATTCTATTCATATATTACTGGCTTATTATAAGATTCCATTGTGATATCTATTATTAACTAATTTTACTAGTCAGAGGGCATGTTTTGCAGCAACTCTGCTATGTAACAACATTACCCAGTCAGCATTCAAAGGGTTAAATGTCTGAAATTAGTTACAATTCAATCCGTTATTTTCGAGGAAAAATGAAATGAAAATTCTAGTTTTTTCTACTTTTCTCGAAATAGGCTATATATCACCATGCAAGTGGCTTCATTCGAATCTCTATTTCAAATAAAAGGCCAACAAACTTAATGAATTTTACTGAAAAAGCAGAGGTGGGTGGATTCTGTTGAGTAACACATTTGTTCTTTTTTATGAGACAAAGAATTTTTATAATGATTTTAATCCAAAAAATTGGTATTTGAGGCTGCTAGAGCAAGAGCAGGCATATATATTGTATTGTATATATACAAATATTTATTCAGACATATCTATGTATAAATATAAACATACAACTTGTATTTGAACCACCTTTATTACTTTGACCCTTGGGTTCAGTAACATGGATATTTCTAGTTGGCACCTCTGCTCATCATCATGAATAGAGCCCGGAAGTTAGGCAAAATGTCTTTTTTGCCTATTTTAAGATTTAAAGCCTTTTTTGCTCGTTATGCTATTTTTTTCTGCGATTTAAACATTTTAAAAAGCACATAACGAATTTCGAATTTCAGTTCGTCGAAAACAAAAAAGGTTTCACAAATTAAATTACATTTTGCCGTCACAAATATCAATTCGAAAGCTTATTTTCCCAACTTGTGGATTAAATTTCTGTAAATAACAGAGCCTTCCTTGGTAGAAGGAATGCACAGGCATAATGAATAGCAGGAAAGAGAGAGGATGAGAGAAGTACGTCTCCTTCCTCACACCCCTTTTGCTGTGACAATGTGTAATTACCTGGTACTCAGAATTTAGAAATGATAAGATAATGCAGAGGAAGTTTTTCCATAATGAAAAACATTTTTTCTTAGAAGGTCTATGAGAGTTGATACTTAGAAAAACCATCTTGTTGTTGCTTGTAAGAAGGGAAAGTAAGAGTAAGTACGCTAATTCTGTGATAAATTGATAATAAAAAAAATGAATGAGTATTTAAAATACATATTTTCATTAATAATGAGTGAGATTCCTCTTTGCCTTCACTCCTAATAAATGCCTATTTTAATTACAATACTGCCTACTTTCAGTATTTCAAGTGCCTTTTTGCCTGCCTATTTTAACCAAAAATAAATGCCTATCTTCCGGGCTCTAATCATGAATTAGAAGATTGCTAAGATTTCAGTAACATTCTACCCTCTTGTCTTTCCTCCTCACTGTATTCCTGCTAATTTACATCAGAAATATATTTACTTATATGTAATGTTTTCGTGGAAAATATTAAAGATGTATCAGTATTTTCTTTTTACTGCTGAAACATGTGACTACATACTTAGGTCTCAAGGTGTATGTTTGACTTGTTTGTTTTCTTGTTTCAGGCAAACCTCCTCCTTATGAACCTGTCTGGTTTAAAAAAGAAGTTGAACCTGTCACTGGAAACCTTATACACCTGTACAAAGATGAATATTGGAATTGTAAAAAGTTAAAAGATTGGAGCAAGTGCCCTAATATATTTTAATTATATGTAATGGACATAAAACACTTACATTTATTCTATGATAATTGTTGGTTGGGGAAATCCACATTACCACACTAACTGATACTTCTGTTTTAACCCTTTAATGCGTTGTGTTCGTTGAAGAGTTATTATTTCCTAATTCTTGATTATTTTTTTCAGTTTTCTGGGTAGAAAGTTGTTTGCAAAATAATTGAATAGTTTATTGTGGAAACCTCCATACACCAGTAACAAAATTAAGGATGATCACAGAGATTCCTCTAAAACATGGGGCTTGTTTTAACATTATCAGCTAGACAGTAATTACATTTATAATTTAAACTTAAATACCTTCATTTAATTAAGTTAAAAAAAATTTATTCTGCCTTCAAACAAAGTGTTGTAACATGTAATAATCCATTCACAAAAAATAAGTAAAATATTTTATTTACATTTTTCTCTTTCAGAATTATATTAGTATGCTTGCATTATTACAATTTGATAATAGATTAGATAGATATTCTGTTCATTAAAGTTTGTGGAATTCCTGACAATTCATGGTTAGGATCTTTATAAAATTTATGGAATGTTTGGATTTAGCTTATGTCTAGGCCGTATAAATTGGGGACTGTTATTTTCTTATCGAAATATGTTAACTGTGAATCCAATGGCTGTTGAGGTTTCTATAATATATTATTGAATTATTCTGGATGGCAATAATCAAGTAAATTTACTGACAAGAACATATTGTATTCATACAATTAATATTTCAAGATTTTGTAGGCAGAATAAAAAAAGAGTTTGGAGTGCGAAGATCTAATGCAGATCAAACTTAGCGGGAACATTTAAATTGTAAAGTCCAATAATAGGACAAGAAAATCCCTTTGAAACATTTTGTTATGTCCATGAATTTCCTCTCCTTTCGTAGGGTAAAACAATTGCTCACAACTTTTGGCTCTTTTCTACAAACTTGTGATATCTGACAATTATCTTATCTCTGTGATTTTTATTAGATTTAAAATATTATTTTTATTTTTTGATTTATTTCATCTTAAAGATAATACATGTCCTTTTTTCTTTCTTAGCATTAAAGGGTTAAGAAATTAAGAGAAAAATAGAAATATATTCAAATTTTATATCCAAAACATTTATTTGATGAATTATAACTTATTTTTAATAATGCAGACTCTTACAACATGGTCATTTTGTAATAAAAATAAGTATTTTAGTTGTAAAATACATGTCAACTGAAAAAAAAATAAATAGTTGATCTATTTATATATGTATTTTGTATCGATTATGTGTTTAGTACAGTAGGTTGAGCTTTTTGAACACTCTTTTTTCTCTTGCCAGACAATTTGATTTAAGGGACCCCCTCCATAGTAATTTAAAGGTATGGTTTTTTAGCAGGACTATATATTTAGTTTCATGTATATTCTAGGAATTTCTGGTAATATCTTTGAAGACAAATGCCTAAACGTTTATCAAAGATATGAATTGTCAACTGATATGAATATTTGAAAAAAATAAAACTATAGTTGCTTTACTTTCAGAGTTTTATATGAAGTTCAGTCGTAGAAATTTACTTTCGTTTGATCTCAGAAAAGAAAATGGGTGCTAAACTACAACAAATCTAAAATATAAGAGACTGTTTTTTTTTTGTTTTTGAGTCCATGAAGTTTTATACATAGATATTCTATGAAAATATAGATGTTAACCACAAATAATTCGTTAACAGAGGAATAGTCTTATTTAACGGTGAGAACATTGTAGTTGATACTTCAATTTTGTTACCGTTCAATCAGATTATGAAAGCAATATTTTGGTAAGAGTCTGCTGTATCCTTAGAATATATATATATATATATATATATATATATATATATATATATATATATATATATGTATGTATATTTATATGTGTGCAATTATTAGTATTGTTTTTTAATTTATGAAATTTGTTGTTTGTCTTTCTGCATACATACTATTTTCTAAAAAAATCCAATTGCTGTATAGTTTAATTTAAATTGTTTATGTTAAAAATGTATTTATTTATAAACCCTGTTATTTTTGGATTACTTGTGAATATTGTATACAGGACTGATGTAAAAAAAAAAAAAAAAAAAAAAAAAAAAAAAAAAAAAAAAAAAAAAAAAAAAAAAAAAAAAAGAAATGAAAATAAGATACAATTTTTGAGTTAAAAATATTCTTTTTGTATTTGAGTCTATTTATAGCGTAGAGAAGCCTTTCCAGCTAAAATTAAATATTAACAAATAAACTTAGTAGAATCAATAAATCAGTAATTTGAATAAAAAATGCCTATATCATAAAACATAATAGACACTCATATATAATTCTTAACCCTTACGAGACAGCAACCTGCATGATCTTTGATGCCCATGGAGTGGAGCCCATTTCACCCTCCTAGTTCCATAGAATGGCATTAAATATCTGAGCCCCCTCCCACCATCTCTTCTCATTTATCTTAATACGTTTTTGTTATTTATTTTTTTAAAAATATTTCCATTACCATTTTTTCATTTCTGGGGTTTGGACCAGTCAACCGCAGGCTTGAGAACTTTTTTAAAAAAAATATCAATTCAAATATCTTAGGGCATTGGTATAATATCTATGGAACACATGATACATTTCTATGAACACATCAACTGGTAAAACGCCAATGAGGCCCTTCAGAGGGACCTGAATTATGCAAAGAGACCAGGTAGCAGAGGGAAACTCCCATTCAATAGGCTCAAACATGATTTACATGAGCACTAGCAGATAAAAGAGTGACAAGACTTACCACTAGATATCACTAAAAGCTCTCATGGCTGGAGCTTTCAGTCTTGAAGCAAGAAATGGCCTTATCACATAAGTGGCTATCAGTCCATGGGGCATGCTGGCCCCTTGTCAAATACAAGAAACCAGCTGCTTTTATGATATGAAGTTGACGTGAATATAATCCTTGAATTAGTAATAAAATCATGGTAATCCTAGATAACATTCCGGGTTATAACCTTTTTTTTTAATGGCGGCTTAAGCCTTTATTAAACTGGGTTAAACTGTTCAACTTGCATACAACTTGGAGATGGGTGTAATACCAGTGTAGATACTTTCCTACCAGTATAACCCATTTAACAAGCTGCTCCAAATTAAAAAAAAAAACACAAATATATAAGACGGTTGAGGGCAAATAATTTTAAATCAAATTAAAAAAAAAAAAAATCAGTCCTGTAACAGGCAACATGGGCCCAGAGGGGCAGATACTGTAGAGGTATCTGATTCTTGACCATACGGCACACTAGGGAGATAGTGTGGTCAATACCATGCTCCGGCCACCTGATTTTTTCCTTTGCAGGTACCCATTACTTAATTAACTAATTAATTAAAGGCTGGGTGAGCCTAGGGAAGAACTAGAAGAAAAAATCTTTAGTGCGTGCTCGGGTTTTGAATCTGGTCCTCCAGTTCATTAGTCGAGTGCTCTACCACTGAGCTAACCTCGCCCCAAAATAATTTACAAGTAAAACTATATTTATTGTTTATAATTAGCATAAATCAAGAGATTTAAAGAATACTATATTTATTTACAATCTAAATTCACCCTTGTCAACTTCAGCTAGACCACTAAAATTGTGTTAAAGATTCAAAAATCTGATCATATTTCAAAGAAGATTTAACTGATCCAAACTAAATTTGGAGAGTCGATTAAGGCTCCAAAGTTACACATTTTCTTCCAATTGAAAGAATCTTGTCGAAATCATTTTCAAAACTAGAGATTTTAGAGATATTTTATTTTATTCCTCAGCTCCTAAGGCCCATTGGAAAAAATGCCCGACACGCGTTGACTAATTTTTGATGTAGAATCACCAGAAAAAAAAAAAAAAAAGGGCCCGCCCCGATTAGTGACACCTCATCATTTACATACTCCCCTTGAAAGTGAAAAGAACAAATAATAATGTTTTACAACAGTTGGATGATTTTTAAAAATGAAAGAAAGAAGGTTTAGGTAGATTTAGTCCAATAAAAAGAAATGGTTTATTCAAATACCAAAATAAATAGCTTGTTTAGAAAAATAAACATTGAAAGTATTATACTGCAAAAAAAAAAAAAAAAGTGTACGCACATGCGTAGATATTATTTGTAGAATTCTATTTTTATAACAGAGGAACATTATTTTATGAACTAAATTAAAAAAAAAAAATATTCCTTGAGATTAAGCCCTATAAAACATTTAATTCTTGAAAGCTCCATGTACCTCAATAAATTCTAATAAGAGAGGTATCTAGCTTTGGAGTGAAAGTTAACAACTTTGAATAGCGTGTCAGAAGATTCTTCCAGTAACACAAAATATCTTTCATTCGTAAATTTTTACGAAAAAATTGATATCCTTCTTCTGCTATTTTTTGCATCAACTCATCTTCACTAATAATAAAATCCATAAGCCTTCTGTAACAAAATGAGAATAGATAGAAAAACAATTAGGAAATAGCAAAAATATTATTGTAAAATTAAATTATTTTAAAAATATTTAATGGAGAGAAATATTTTTCTTACTAGAGAAAATATTCAGGGAGGAATGGGAGAGATCATCACATCAAATTCCTTTATAAATTTCTTTCAATAATTATAAGTGAAAATTATGCACAATATTATTGAGGGTGATTTTATAATTTCAGTAGACTTTCCCTCGTACGGCGATCTCTTATCTGTCGCTCTCTCCAATCCGATGGTCTCGAAGAGGAATGGGTGACGGATCTTGGGACTCACCGGAGTTAGACCGGATCAAGGGTTCCTAGAAAACCTTCCCTTCCAAGCTAGCCAAACATTTGATTTGTAGTATTTCATTGAATGGAAGTCAAAAAAGCCATATATGTTCTACTAAGAAAATAAATGATTCTACTAGGCACCTGCTGCTGGGAAGCCTGATTTTAGCCAGTCAAGTTCGAACATTCATCACGGTTGGAGTGCAAGTTTTAAAAGTAACTGTAGATCCAGCAGAAGTTAAGAGCTCTTGAACAGCTCGATAAAAGGGTGGCAGCAGCCTTGAACTGGTAAATCAGTTCAAGCGCGCCGATCCCGTGGCCTGAAGAGTGATATATCAGTTGGGAGTGTAGTGATCCCCGTGGCCTTGTTATTCGTTCTGACCCTAGCTCCATCTACTGGTTGATGGGACATGTCCTAGTACTTTCCCTTGTCACTAGAGTTCATTAAAATGCAAAAACAACCCCTTGAAGGCTTATACCTTGCAGTTTTAGCCTTCAGTCTGTTCTCTGGTTTTGTATGGTTTACTGGCTTTCTTTATCTCAGTAATATATTATTTTCAATATGTCTAGAAAAGTGTACAATGATGAAGAATTAATGGAATTACTGGCACGTAAATCTGATAGCGATGTTAATTTTTCATTGGACTCTGATTATGAAGGAAATATTAGATAGTAGTGGGGACTACTCCGGGTACTTCAGGTGTGAACTTTGGATGATAGGAAAAGTTAAAAACAATTATATGTATTAAGAAACAGAAACGTGAATACAGCTAAAAATCATTCAGGCTACGGGGCACCCACATATGCACTATATTTTTCATGGCCATGTTGCTATCTCTTCAGGGGCTCTCATTTCTGGACATTTATCATAACAAATTCTGAACATATTTTTATATACATAAACTTATAACATTGACTCCTGGCCTATATTTTAAGAGGTAGACTCTACGGGGTACAGTAGAATTAATGAAAATTACGGATAAGAGAATTCAGTTAGAAGCCGTCACTAATGTATTTGAAAATACATAAGGATATAATAATAAGTATCATTTTTAATATTGCATACTTAAAATGGTACATTTTATAAAATTACTTTTAAAACTTGCACTCTACTCAGGATGAATGTACGAATTAGACTGGCTAAAATAAGGCGTTCAAGCCACGGGGTAGATTTATTAGCAATTTATTTTATTAGCAGAAAGACAAATTCCCGCCTCTAAAACAAAACAGATTCCTTCTTTGACTTCCATTCAATGAAATACCATGAATCAAATGTTTGTCTAGCTAGGAACGGAAGGTTTCTAGGAACCCTTAAGCAGTCTAGCTCTGGCAAGTTCCGAGATCTGCCACTCATTCCTCTTGGAGACCGTCGGATTAGAGAGAGCGACGGATAAGAGATCGCCGTCTACTGTATATGTATATATATATATATATATATATATATATATATAAAATCCAATGGAATCAACAATAAATTATATTATTTAAGATTGTAAATGCTCAGAAATTACCTATAATCTTGTTCAGAGGCATCTCTTTTTAGAGGAATGTAATGGATCCAGGGTTTTAGTTCATCGTAAAAAAATTCTTTCCATTGATCTCCAACATGGAGAACAAGGGATTTACATAAGAACAAATACTTGAATCGGAAACTTGCAGTAACTCCTCTAAAGTTAAATAAGTATCTATACAAACAATGATCTTCAAGAGGCACTTCATTTGCTGGTGGAAATCCTAAAGTGTCCTGTAAAGAATAGGTTTATTTTAATTAGATACCTATTCAAGAAAATCAACTAAATATTCAAATATAAGCATGCAAGGGATAACATGTATCAAGTATAAAAAAAAAAAAAAAAAAAAAAAATCATTTAAGCTGTTGATGGTTTATAAGCAATGAAATAAGACGAGGAGAAATGATAGAAACTAAAATCACAAAGAATTCAAAGGAAGAAAGGCCACAGTTAGTGAAATAATTGTAGGCCCAAATTTTTATCCTCCATAATGTATAAAGTAAATAAAAGAAAGTACTTAAGGGAATATTAATAGTTGCAAAATACAACGGAGAAATGATGATAGATGGAAAAATTCATGAATATTAGGGCTGGCGGCGCTAGAGGCCTAGATGCAGAAGTGCCTAAAAATAAAACAATGACTGGTCTATTTAAATGGTGCCAAAGAGCATAAAAAAATAGCTAAATTCCATAAATGTATTAACGAAGAATAAACAGAACATCTGATAACTGAATAATTTTGACAGAACATAAAGAAAAAAAAACTTAAAATCTCAACAACATATTTACACATTTTACTATGATAATTATGATTGAAATATTTTAATAAAACATATATTTGAATTTGTGGACTTTACCTTATCTGATTTCCATGCCTGATTTTTAGTATATGATGCATTTACCAAATTAGGATATTTTTGTGAAAGTAAAATGAGAATGTCTCTTTCAGAACTAGTTCTGGAACCTCTAAAGAAAAATACCTTTTCCTTTTTATGCCAAGGCCATTCCTTAGCCATAGCCAATAATTGTTTTCTATGTAAATCCCATCGACCAAGACCTTTTGGATATATTTTTATTGCCGGGCCCCCCTCCCAGAAGCTCCAAGCAGGATACATAATATCTAGGTAATCATTAGTCTGTAACAACAATATATACACTCAATTATATATACATATATATATAATGTGCACATCCATAGAAAGAAATCATTTATTAATTAATTTTGTGATATATTGATGAAAATAGATCAGTGGTTAGGAGGATCGGTGGTTTATCTTCTATGAATCCATAGAAGATTGTAGATTGACAACGAGCATCTACACATATTTTTACAAATCTTATGTAACATGTTGAAGTAATAGATATAAAGAACAAGTGTATTACCCTTAAAGGCTAAACTTATGGAAATGTGCCAGAGCACAATAATTAAGCTCTTTCTGAGTCTCATTAATTATACAAAAAACATAAATTAATAGTTTTCAGAAAATAAAGATTCAACATTTTTATTACCATTCTGAATAATAAAGAAAATCTTTTTTCACTTTATCCTATTGTTAATAATATTCCTATTTTGTGAGCTGAAATGAGAAATTCCAAAGTCATATTGGTCCTTTACTTATGATATTTTAGAATAGAATGTGTCAATGATGAATGATTCATTATGACACTGACCAACTGACAAGAGGAGTATACAGTGGCGGGGTCACCAATCTCGTTCAATTTTTTTGGGCGATTCTGCATTGAAAAACAAATGGAAAAAGTATAAAGCTAGTTTACTTGAAAACAAAAGCATATTTTTGAATTTATTAGATGAAATATAAATTATTGTTTATCGATTGTATTTATTTATTTTTTTTTTATTATTAATTTTTTTTTCCTACTTTCTAAAACAAATGAATTGGCAAAAGAATCATGTCGATATATAAAAATAAAGCCATGTAATATATAAAATAAAGCATTTTCAACCTATTTTATTTTATTTCTCAGATCCTAAGGCATTAGATGGAACACTCGGACACATGTTGACTATTTTTCTACGCAGAATCACCAGAAAAAAAACGGACCAGATCAGTGACCCCACCACTGTATACTCCCCTTGTGAGTGAACCTTCAATCTTCAGTTCCAGGCCAAATAAATTGAATGCGGTAGAATCCATCATAACCTCAGTAACAAGCTGTGGGGTATTAGACAATAAATTTGCAATAGTACAAGTAAGGATGAATTTAATGAATAAATTGTACAAAACAAATCATTTATTCTTTTTTTAAGAAGAAATGCTCAAGTGCCAGCTCCAATATGACAATGTAAGAGACTCCAAGTGTGAAGGAAATAAACTTACCTAAATGAATTAAATATATCTTAAAAATTAAAAGGAAGATAAAAGTTTCTATATGTTAAGGTTTGTAATGTAAAACGATTTTCCTGGGAACCCGAGATGTATGTCCAATCATTTCCTATTAGCCAAAATATAGGAACTTTCTGAAAATTTGGTAGATTGGTTTGTAGAGGAGTCACCAGTTTTTAATGGTAGAATGTACTATAAGAAATGTAAGTTATTTTACAAGGCGTAGTTTTTAAAATGCACTGCACAAAAGTCTGGATGTGAAGGGAATTACCAACTATCTGTGAAATCAATGATTATGAGGGTATGTCAAGAAGATTGAATACCAAGAAGTTGTATAAGCATAAACTTTTATGAAGAGTCTACAGATCAAAAGTTACAACAGATACATAAAAACTGAAAAAATGGTTCATTACCTTACTAAATGAAAAGACAGGAAGTTGTAATCCTTGATGCCTACTGACTTGGGGCCAATCATAAACATTAATAATACATTCAAAATCAGGTAATTCTGTACTAAGATGCTTTATAAAATATTCTATGCCAGCACATCGAGATGGGAAAAGGCAATCAACACTTCTATATAGGTGATGATCTATAAGCTGATATTTTACACCTCTGAAAAAAAAAAAAAAAAAAATTATTTCATAAAGTAACAAATTAAATCAAAGTCAACTTATTTCATACAATAACCAAGAAATCTTGAAGGTAATATGATTTGTTTCTTTGAAACAACCTGCCATGAAACATGTTTGTTACACATAGGGGTTAGTGAACTGTTATAACTTTTATTAATTGGCTCGAAAGGACCGATATTTAATGGGAAAAGTACACCGACAGCACCTTAAGAGTATCAATATGTGGCGTGAAATTTTTCAAAGAATAGTAGTAGGGCCGCCTGTTTTTAAAAAATCTCTCAGGTGCAAGTTTTATCTTATTTTCAATAAAAATTTTCCCCGTTTATATGATGTTCTTCTTGCAGAAAAGACAATTTAGATGAAATTAGATGGTTGCCCATCGTATTTTTCAAGGCAGTTTGAAAATTAAATAAGGTAATTATTATTGCTTCGTGTCTTCTAAATAAATAAATCCATTTTATTTCTATTTTCCTAAATTAATATATATATATATATATATATATATATATATATATATATATGTATATATATATTTTTGGATGGAACGGCATTTTTCTCCAGCGGTGGTACTCCTCCTCACTTCTTCCTGGAATATTTCGATGGATTCATCTCCATCTTCTTCAGCCAGGTACTTGTTTCTTTCTCGGTGGTAGCCATGGGAATGACATTTTTCTCGATCTGGGCTCCTTTTCTCCCCTCTAGGCACAGTATCAGCGGACGAATGGTGTTGAAGCTCCCTGGTGTAGTTGGGATTCTGTCCGTTAGTAGCGCTGATGGTATTGCGTCTTTTTTTTTTTTTCCTGCTTCTATTTTCCTCGCCGTAAGGTTTTATATGTTTGATGTTATTTTTCGTCGCTGGGATTGTATTTTTGGATGGAACGGCATTTTTCTCCAGAAGTGAGGAGGAGTACCACCGCTGGAGAAAAATGCCGTTCCATCCAAAAATACAATCCCAGCGACGAAAAATAACATCAAACATATAAAACCTTACGGCGAGGAAAATAGAAGCAGGGGGAAAAAAAAAAGACGCAATACCATCAGCGCTACTAACGGACAGAATCCCAACTACACCAGGGAGCTTCAACACCATTCGTCCGCCGATACTGTGGCTAGAGAGGTGAAAAGGAGCCCAGATCGAGAAAAATGTCATTCCCTTGGCTACCACCAAGGAAGAAACAAGTACCTGGCTGAAGAAGATGGAGATGAATCCATCGAAATATTCCAGGAAGAAGT
Organism: Gonocerus acuteangulatus; assembly: GCA_946811695.1. Taxonomy (NCBI): domain Eukaryota; kingdom Metazoa; phylum Arthropoda; class Insecta; order Hemiptera; family Coreidae; genus Gonocerus; species Gonocerus acuteangulatus. The sequence continues at coordinate 28,931,263 of OX328132.1, forward strand.
GAGGAGGAGTACCACCGCTGGAGAAAAATGCCGTTCCATCCAAAAATACAATCCCAGCGACGAAAAATAACATCAAACATATATATATATTTTTAGATGGAACGGCATTTTTCTCCAGCGGTGGTACTCCTCCTCACTTGTTCCCGGAATATTTCGATGGATTCATCTCCATCTTCTTCAGCCAGGTACTTGTTTCTTCCTCGGTGGTAGCCAAGGGAATGACATTTTTCTCGATCTGGGCTCCTTTTCACCTCTCTAGCCACAGTATCGGCGGACGAATGGTGTTGAAGCTCCCTGGTGTAGTTGGGATTCTGTCCGTTGGCAGCGCTGATGGTATTGCGTCTTTTTTTTTTCCCCCTCGAATGGTGTTTCGAAGGAAAAAAAAAAAAAAGACGCAATACCATCAGCGCTGCCAACGGACAGAATCCCAACTACACCAGGGAGCTTCAACACCATTCGTCCGCCGATACTGTGGCTAGAGAGGTGAAAAGGAGCCCAGATCGAGAAAAATGTCATTCCCTTGGCTACCACCGAGGAAGAAACAAGTACCTGGCTGAAGAAGATGGAGATGAATCCATCGAAATATTCCGGGAACAAGTGAGGAGGAGTACCACCGCTGGAGAAAAATGCCGTTCCATCTAAAAATACTATCCCAGCGACGAAAAATAACATCAAACATATAAAACCTTACGGCGAGGAAAATAGAAGCAGGAGGGGGGAAAAAAAAAGACGCAATACCATCAGCGCTGCCAACGGACAGAATCCCAACTACACCAGGGAGCTTCAACACCATTCGTCCGCCGATACTGTGGCTAGAGAGGTGAAAAGGAGCCCAGATCGAGAAAAATGTCATTCCCTTGGCTACCACCAAGGAAGAAACAAGTACCTGGCTGAAGAAGATGGAGATGAATCCATCGAAATATTCCGGGAACAAGTGAGGAGGAGTACCACCGCTGGAGAAAAATGCCGTTCCATCTAAAAATACTATCCCAGCGACGAAAAATAACATCAAACATATATATATATATATACACTCTTACTAACAAAAGTCTCTGCACACCCGTATGCAAGTGTTTCCATTGTGCAAAAAAGAGGCATTCCGCAAGATATTGGAAATAAAATTCATGCCTTTCTTTACATAATTTAATGTATTTTAATAAACAAAAATTAAATATAATATCATTTATTTTCTTTTTAATTTATTTAGAGAAAAACATAAAAAGTCAGATTAATGAAAAGCCAAAAGTCTCTGCACATAGGGAAATTATCAAAGAAAAGGGGATTTATACAGACTATATTGAAGCCCTAACATTCTCTAGCTAATCTTGACAACTCGGTGCTAGTTTTTTGCCAAATCAGTTATTGATTTGGCCATAATCGACATAAGCCAAGGTGCAAGCCATTTCACCGGCTACTGAGCCTTCAATTTGCTAAACAGCACTTACATAAACAATTATTGTTCTGGGAACGTGTTCTATTTACAGATGAAAGTAAGTTTAATATTTGTGGGTCAGATGGAAGGGGAAGAAGTTGAAGAAAAAAAAAAAAAAAAAAAAAGACCTCTTGGGAAGGAACCTAATTGGGACAGTAGTATGGGGGTGGAGGTGTCTTGGTCTTGGGGTGCATAGTGCGTCAGGAGCTGGGAAATTACAATTTATAGATGGAGTAATAGATCAGCTTGTTTGTATAGAAATTTTAAAAGAAAATTTGCAGCAAAGTTTAATCTCTAATGAGTGTTTATTATCTAACAGGACAACGATTACAAACATGCAGCATGAAGAATCCAGGATTGGTTGCTCTACAATGCTCCACAGCAACTCAAAACACGTCCCTTGAACTTCTTAACTAAATAGTGCCTCTGTGGCATAAATTGAAAGTAATAACAAGACAGTGCTAATGGCCTAGTTGTCGAAGCAGTGTTTACAGAAATATCCCATGAACTTCCCTCCTACCACTGGACAAAAATGATAAGATGAAAAACTAACTTTGAATTTTATTTGCTATATGTAAATGCATACCATCATATAGTTAAAACAAAATTAAAATCACACAAAACAAAAAAAAAAGAAAAACAGAAAAAAAAAGTATTTACCTTAATTACTATCCTGAAGGCTCTGACAATAGAATTCTCAGGTTAATGCTGTAATCCTAATGAGAATTAAATTTAATAGATAATGAAAAGGTTTTTGATGTTAAAATTGTATAATAGTGATTGTAAGAGCACTTAAGTTTTATTGTATACGATTAAGACATTTAATGTTTCATCGAATGGATTTATTTATATACTTTTTTATGTAACACTTCACAGCTATAGCTAATAACTTACTTTAGTGAAAATAAAGCCTGTTTTTCTTTTATTAATAAAGAGGCATGGCCACTTCTGAAAGCCATTAACCCCTACCATATGGCAGAGGTACGGCGGGGCTGGCCAATCCTGCAGTTCGGTGATCTATTTATTTGTCGAGGCCCCTGTAAGCTACTGTCACCCTCCTCTCTATGTGCATGAACCCCTTAGAAACGAAATTATGAAGATATGTTATGTGGAATACAGACTTTCCTTACATGTATAATAATATAGCTCTTCATGTATTAAATATAAGTACTTTAAAAATTAAAATTGGAAACAATTTTATGGCGATTGCCTATAGAGTTTTCTAATCTGATTGTATTAATTAATTAATAATAATAATTAAAAAAAAAAACTGGACCCGACATTCCATTATGCTTTGAGCCTACTGCTAAAATTAAAAAAAAAAACAGACAGAATTTGCTGCTCATTTCTGACATGGATATGTCTTACAGCTGTACAGGAAGTGAGAAGGAAATTACATGGAAGTTTTAACAGGATGTGAATGGATTGTAAGCAGGATGTAAGTGGGAAGGGAGCAAAAAGTGACCCAGTGGCACTGCCGTCTGACATTTGCGAGCAGTTAGGTCATGGCTAAAGCATGTTCCATGCAAAAATCAGGCTATTGCCATTATACACAAGTTATAGTAGTGTGAAAGCATCCTAGACTTAAGGAGATAGTTGGAAAACAAGCTGTTTGATTTTTCTCTTTTCAGGTACGCATTGTAAATCATCCCAGAGGCAGCCCAGTATCCTAAACTGAACTTTTCAACAGTGATATTCAAAGAAGAAAAGAAAAAACTTTTAGTAACCACCAAGAGATCAACATAAAGCTCTTCAGATTACTGAGAGTGCCATAAAATATGACATCCTGCCCTAGAAAATATAATTATTTTTTGTTTGGTTCATTGATTCTACGATTGACTCCAGCATCAGAGTACATATCTCATGTACTACACACTTATAAATTTATCAAGCTCTTAAACAAAGCCCTTCGGCATGTTGTTGAGACCTCTGAAATAGATTAAATAGCTGGGTTCAATAATTTCTCTAAAATAGAAGATTTAGTCATCTTAAAAACTATAAGATATTATTATAGCTCAGTGACAGTCTTTGCTCAGTCATGTAAAATCATTCTTTTATTAATTAAGATGCATATTTTTTACCTACTTGCTATAGGAACTTTCCAACAATTTCTTCGTAATTCCATTTTTGAAAGGTCTCAATTGATCCAAAATAGTAGAATTGTAGCATGATATATCTTTAGGCTTAAAGTCCTCAAGAGCTTTCTTAAGTGCATCGAGAAAAACTGAATGCTCTACAAATTAATGTAAGAAATCTTGATTAAATATAAATTTAAAAAAATTTATAATTGGGAAAATATAGTAAATTAAATTAAAAAAGAACAGGAGAGATGTAACCTGTTGTTTGTTCAACAAAATACATATTTCTATTCGAGAGGTCGCTGAACAGTGAGATATTTATTTATTTAAAGATATTTATTTATTTGTGTAAGATATCTTGTACAAATAATATCAATATTAGACACTGTGTTTCTTTCCATTTGATTCTGGTAAATGCTATAATACTTTAACAATTTCACAGTAAATGACAACATAAATTTTATATAATTCTAAAGTTAACATAATATATTATTTACATCATTCATATATTATTTATACATTTATAGTAAACAAATTGAAAGATTATTTTTAAATATTTTAAAAAAAATAAAAGGTAAATGTGAAGACGAGGGTTCTAGGCACCGATTATTTTGAAATTTTGCACTATATCGTATTTTGATGCACTAAACACGAATCCGTTAAGAAAAAAACTCGCTCTCAACTAGGAAAGAAGTTATGAAGCACTGAAGTTCACTGTTATTGATGTTAAATTTTTTTTTATTTGGGTGCCTCGACTGCTTTGGTCACTGGCACCTTATTGAGGTTAAAGTTGGCGTAAACAGCGTATTTGTAAACACGCGCATGCGAAGACATGTAACATTGAGAAACAAAGAACTCTCATTTGAAATGTTGATAAACCATTTATAACCTCCATAAAATTGGAATTCTATCCACAAGAGCGAGTTGGATTGACTAGAGTTTTGATATGTTCTTGAGCGAGCGGAAACGCATATCAAGTCTGCCCAAAAGTCGTCCTAGACATTCTTCGTAATATACATGATTATTAATATGCTGTTTACGCCAACTTTTATAACCTTCATAACAGGGAACTTTAGTGCTTAATAACTTCTTTCCTAGTTGAGAGCGAGTTTTTTTTTTTTTTTTTTTTTTTAACAGATTCGTGTTTAGTGCATCAAATTACTATATAGTGCAAAATTTCAAATTCGTGCCTAGAACCCTCGTCTTCACATTTACCATATAAAATACTTGTTAATATTATCTTAAATGTATTAGTATTATCCAATTATGATTATTAATGTGTGCTTCGAAATACAAAAACTAAAACATGCAAAAATTGTCCATATTGTGAATCTACTCATTGACACTATTAGAGTGAAACTTCTTATAGATTGTTTCAATGAATATATAGAGCCGATTCAATTCATCTAAGCTGTTAATATTTAACTTATTTTGAATAGCCTGAAGGTGTCTAATACTGTGAAGTGTCTAATATTGATATTATTTAAACAATGTATAAATAAATAAATATCCATATTTATCTTCATGGTTTTTGTGATCTGAAATATCAACACCATAACAAAGTAGGCTGGAGGTCAATATTCAGTCAATCAAAACGATATTTGCTCTACTAGTTTCATGTACATATGTATGGCTAGTCATATGTGCTACTTGCAAACCTGTTTTTATTCATTTATACTCTGCCTACTTTCTTATTGCTGTTCATATTTTTAGCATAGATATGCTTTAGCGATGACTAAACTGAAAAAAAAAACATTACATGTGCTGGCGTTCACGCATGCGTGGTGGCCAAGTATGAAAAACAAGACTGTATGTTATGCAGTACATTACATATGTTTGTTGGTTGGACCCAAAGTATGTTCCTGAATTTGAGCAGCAGAATCTAAACGAACTTAATTTTAAACTATAAATTACCTACTAAAGGTTTGATAAAAGGCTATAAACAACAAACCCTTATCAAAGTCTTATTTTTTCATCAATACCTAGGTAAAATTGGAAGCTAAATGGAATTAAGACACTGGAGTTAGTCAAAACACAATTAATACATTTGAAAAGTAAAAGAAACATTCTGGCAGTTTTGCAAACTCTGACATATTTATTTTGTATGTCAAAACACTACAAATTCAATGTGCCTGTGAGTTATTAAATAAATAAATAAATATATATATATATATATATATATATATATATATATATATATATATATATATATATACACACACACATATACATGCATATACACATATACAGATGTGTGTGTGTGTGCGTGTGTATGTATACATAATATCGTATTTATATTTGCTTTGTAATCCAAATTTTAATGTAATCTTCAGAAAATTTGTGGACGTTGCTAATTTGTTATACTGCTTTTTCAAGACATTCGCTCATCTTTTTTTGTTCAATTATAGCTAATATTTTGTCGGTTAAAATATCAAAATTTTCTGAGCACTGACAACCTTAATTAGTAGGACACTGCAATGAAATTTGTCTTTCATATTTTGTTTAACCGCTGTTTCATTATGAATTGAATCGCTTGAGTAAAGCCAAAATAGATTTCTTGAAATTTATAATTTTGGGGAATTATTATTTTGGAAAAGAGTGCCTCAATTATTTGTGAAAATATTGAAGTACGTTTTAATAAGACATTCTTCCAGCAAACCTTTAATGTTTCTGAACATTATAAGTATTTGTCAATAATTCCTTTTCTGACAAATCTAAAAGAGTAAAAAATAGATCATTGAGGATTTAAATGCCTTTATGAAAATGTCTGCATCAAAAACAAACATGCTGGAAAATATTTAAGTAACATTTCGATGCTTGATTTCTATTTAAAAAAAAAAAAAATGTTAATAAATTCCAAATTACCTTTCACGTATAAATTATGTGATTCCTCAGAGCACATGAGATCATTTTTACTGCACTTATCCATGGAATATGAAAATCCAAACAGAATCAAAACAAAAGTTAATTTCCTTAGATGCATTTTTAGTTAAAAACAAACATTTAAGTGGAATTCCTGGGATTTCCAACATTCAAATACTATCATGATCTTTATCATGTTCTTCGAAGCCCATCGTAAGTTTTAAACACTTCCTCAGGCAAATGACAGATGTACAAGAGTTCATATCAACACAAGTTGTCCCGGGTTTTACATAACCTTTTGAAACCTACCTCTTGGAAAGAAGCAATATTTTGACCTCAGAAAAGATAAAAATGAACAAGGAACTTCTTACGCCACAATATTGTCAAAGATTTCAGCAAGAATAATGTATATTTTTCAAATGAAAAAAAAAAAAAGTTTCAACGAATTTTAAATATTATGTTAATGTTCATTCCGCTATTAAAAATTATTTCCTCCGATGTTAATATGCTTTTCTTAAGAATTTATTCTTGAGTTTTTTTGTTGTTGTTTTTTTTTACGACCATGGGCGTACATAGGAAATAATTTCTAGGGGGCTGGGAGAATTTCGGGGTAGCATTTGAGGAGTTTGGAATACTAACAATCTAGAACTTGGAATAGTTAGCCAACTAAAACGCTATTACACCTAAAATAATATTATTTAGCTAAATTATCTGATTTAATTTATTTTTAAGGTTTTTATGACACATTTCTACTAATTAAACCAAATCTCGGGGAGGGGGGTGCAGCCCCCCCCCCTTATTTACGACCTTCATATATTCTTCCATAAAAGAAAATCTATATTGCTGTGGTATTATATATATATATATATATATATATATATATATACACACTACGTAGATATCAAAAATTTTTAGCATTATTTTATTTGAATTACTTTTTTTTTTTTTTTTTTTAATAATGTGCTAGTACCTTTGATTTTCTGATATTTATCATACTTATTTTAAATCAGGTGGCATGTCAACAAAGAAAACACGTGAATCATAAAATATGATTTATTAATCACCGCTCAAGTAGTTTCACGCCTTCAGCGCTTCATCAGAAGCTTACTTGAGGGGTACACTACCTTGTAGTTTTTTTTACCATTTATTTATGGGCTAAAATGCTTCTTTAACAAATCGAAAATTATATCCAAGAGTGTTTATGTGAAAAAAAAGTTTTTAAATGGGCAAAAAATACAATTTTCCGAGTGAATGCCATGCTGATTTGAAGATAATTTTTTGAGCGAGCTTCGATTGGTCCCTTTTTAATTGTTAAGTTTTCTTTTTTTGGTCCTCCCTTAACATTTCAAAATTAATTCATTTATGATGGATACATTGATCCATTTTTTTTCATCTTTGTTACAAGAAAGTATGAAGAAAAAAATTAAATAGGAAGAAAAAAATTAACATTTTAGAACATCAAAATTTAAAGTAGTTTTCTCAAAACTATGCTTTTTACATCGGGCGATATTCTGGCGTCTTCAATTTTTGACCGATTAACTTAAAATGATAACTGCAGCTTCCTAATGATATTTGCTAGTAAAATATGTAGGATGTTTTCGATTCATTGAATTATATCGATTTGATGACCGATTTTGTAATAGAAAATGAATAATTGTTCACGATTTTAGAAAAAGTTAATATTTCTTAACCTTTAAGTACTGAGGTATGGTCCCTGGGACCTTTTGTTTACTGAAATTTGAAAGAAATTATATATTCATTGAATGTGTGCAATCAGGTTTCAGGGACCATACGTCAGTACTTAAATGTTAAAAATCCTACGTACTATACTAGATTTAACTTTCTTCTTTCCAGATAATTTTAGTTTTTCGTTCTAGACTAAAAATTGCCGCCTGCAGACTATCGCCCGTGAAAAAAGAGGGTTTCCGTTCGTCAAACACTGCGCCACCAGTTTTTTTTTTTGAATGGCTTTAGAAGCATTTAAAACGCCCAGAATTACAACAACACTTAAGATTTACGAATCAGAAAAAATATATCCGTTCCTTATAACAGGGCCGCCACATCTCAGAGCCGGGCCCGGGACCAGATCACGGGCCCCCACTTCTCAGAGCCAGAATGAAAATTCTAGTACTTTGGGCATTTTAAAATACTTTTCATCTTCAGTTTTGAGCAAAATGAGAATAAAAGCCGACAATCGGTGCTGCAAAGGTCACTTTCGGTACTTTTTTCCAATTAGCGAGGATCGGCCCGGGCCCCCACGGTGCCCGGGCCCGGGACAGCTGTACTCTGTTGTCTCCCCCCCATGTGGCGGCCCTGCCTTATAATGTTCATAACTTATGCGTGAGGGTATTTCCTTTCCAGTGCTTGGCATATTTGTTCTTAAATATTTTCTATACTTTTATTTTATTTTTTTTATAACTTTTATCTATTTTTATAGTTTCGTTATGTTCTAATATTAGATTTTCGAGATTTATTAGGCATATATCTCTGAAGATTTAATGAAATGGATAAAAACTTTTTCATTAATATAAATAAAGAAAAATGTTTTGTCTACAAATTACATAGATTCAACTCGGTTCATGATATCTTTCCATTTCGTGCTCCAAAGAAACCAAATCCACCAGTAAAAAACCATTTCCGGGGTATGGGAGAGTTTAAAAACGATTGATTTGTACACTCTGATTAATGAACGAACAATGCTCTTCTCCAATGAGTGGATTAGGGTGTACAAATTTTCCGTTTCCGCAAAGGTTCGTTTATACACACAACTACGACGGCTACATCAGGTAATTAGTCATAAGCCAAATACATCTGGAAGAAGTACATTGTATTACACGAGAAATGTTAGTTTATGAAAAGTGGAAAAAGAAGGAAATTCAGGGATGTTTATTAGAATGAGGAGCGTGGACTTAACAAGTGCTGCCCCTAAGGGCGATTTCTCGCACTTAAAGCGCCAACTTTCCGATCACTTCACCTTGACATTTCTTTAAAAAAAAAACTGTTTTTATAAATTTAGAATATTAAACATTTTGTTAATTTTACTGTACAAAGTAATAACGACGAATTATTGTGGTGAGAGACGCTCCAACCCCTCAAAAAGTTGTTAACAGAAAAACGTTTATCGGTTCGAATATAGTCTATATCAAAGAGAGAAATGAATTCTCATTCAATAAAACCTTTATTTCAGGGGGGCGGGGCTGCAGCCATGAACCCCTTAAAAATAAATTAAATATGATCACTTAGTTCATAAAAAAATATTTTATTTTTGGTATAATAGCGTTTTAGTTGGCCAAAACTATTCCAAGTTCTAGATTGTTAGTATTCCATACCCCGGAAATGGACCCAGGCCCCCCGAAATTATTTCCTATATACTCCCATGATATAAGAATAGGCATGTGTTGTTTCATTTTTTAAAATATACCTCCAAAACAAATTCTAATCTTGTCTGCTACAAAAAATTCTACAAACCCACATCCTTTTCTTGAAGAGTGACTATATTCGATTTGCTGAGAGACCTTCCTTGGTTCCTGTAGGATCCTGTCGGTCATGTGGGGGGGGGCTTCAAGTATATTAATAAGATCGTGTTTAAAAACATTTCCTCGATGGGGGGAAAGCGTCCGGCACGCTGAAACTGCGTCATCTTAGCGTGGTTCCACAACGCCCTTATGCTGGAGAACATTCAACGCAGGATCGGAGGACATATGGAGTCGACACTCAAATAAGCCGAGCCCATAAGGTAGGTCGCATCAAATGAAGGGGAAACACGTTCAAGCTAGTGATGGGCGATTCTTGAATATGAATAGATCTGTTGAATCGATTCGAATCGAACTGAAAAGATCGATCCACTAAAAAACTAGGCAGTTCAGATCGATATAAAAGACCGATCTTCTAGGCTCAGAAGATCGATCTACGATATGGATCGAAATTCGATATAAATCCATCTTCGATATCGATCGATTTCACGATTACTTGCAATTACCTTGAAATTCGTATTTCATTTCGATTCGAATCGATTATCAATCGGGGATCGCCCATCACTACTACGAATCGACCTAAATAAGTCGATTTAAACACTTGAATATAAGAAAAATATAGCTTTAACCTAAAAGTAGAAAAATGTAGACTATTTTTCATCATAATATAATAATATATAATTAAATATTATAATATATAATTAAACTACTACTGTTAAATCATATTTAAACAGACCACAGTTTGAAGCCTTATTTTTTATTATTATACCTTCTAGTTGGAGAAGCGGGAGGTATTGAGTCGTTGTATGATGTTATTGTTGTCTGTTACTGGATATAGGACACTGTTATGTAAATTTCGTCTTCAGTTAAATAAATGAGAAATCTGCAGAAATGAGATTGAGTATCAAGAGGTGAGATTAAGTATTTGAATTTGAAAAAAAAAACATTTTATTTTACGGTATTCTACATAGATCGATCCTTTAAAAGATCGGCCCTTAGAAATCGATTAAAAAAATCGAGATATCGTGTTAAAAAGATCGATTCAGATATCCCTTCTCTAGGTCAAGGGAACGGAGCCAAATGCAAATTTTAATCACGGTTATCTTCGGCTGAAATCGCCCTATAAAAATTTGCAGGCTAACATTTTTAATGAAAAATGTAATTATACTTATTCCTAGTTCAGAACCAAGTTGAGATGGATATTAAACAAAACATACGAAAAGCTCATTAATTCACATTACCGGAAATATATAAATATGCATTCTTTAATACTTCTTCTCCCAACGTTAATAAATTTAAGTTTAAATTAGGATGGTACTTGTGAAAACATTTTAATAACCATACACCTGCAATTTAAGATGCCATGTTTGTTCCTCTGGGTAAGCCTTTCTTCGTTGTTGTACCATTTCCCGTTGTCCTTGTTCATTGTTTTGAACTTCTAAAGAAAACCTCGCCTATCTTATATTAGGCTGTGTTTATTTTTAGGCTCCAAAGGGTGCAAAACACAAGAAACGTTGTTGTGAATTTGTGTCTATATTAATATTGATACTTCAGATTAAAGTTTCAGCTTCGTCATTCCTTTCTTAATGGAAATATTGAATAATGTGGGGATACGGGAGAGCCTTGTGTAATGCCTTCTTCGGCGATTTTAGAGATGGCTCATCTTAGAAACTACTTTTTTCTCATCTTCCGAATTACGCTGATAGTTGTAGGGAATATGATCCATCAGCTATATGTCCGATAGGCTTCGAAGATTAACAGTGTTAATGGATCCGATGTGTGAGTCGGGAGGGGCCCTTGAGCAGTCTTGGAGAAAATCGTTAAATTGCCAGGGACGGAGGTTGGGGATGAGTCAGAGCATGCCCCCCGTGGCCCATCTAAAACATTCATCTCGCAACAATAAACACTTCTCAATTGGAATTCTTTCACTTGAAATCTTCCTCGCAGACCCCCTAGTCGCTATGAGGGGGAGGTGCTTGGATCAAAATGACTTTTGAAGTTTGCAAGTGGGCAGGATGGTGTTAGACCACTTCCCTGCGCGGCGGCCGTCTTTGATGTATCTATGGGCAAGTCGTGTGTCGTGTTGTTAATCAAAAGTCACCGACTAACAACGCCTTCGTCGTTTCATGTCGCAACGAGTGGCCAATTAGGCTTAACTAAAGCCATCAAAAGACTTAAGTTTGAAAGACTTCAATGATTTTATTATTGCGCTTCGACTCTCTAACCATTCTCATTAGTAAATGTGGTACTTTAATATAAAGGAAAGCCGCTTACGGAAGTGGATAACGTTGGCCAAGATCTGATCTGTAATAGTTATAAATATCCGATTCAAAAATACCTGTACCATGTTAGTATGTTGCGTGGAATTCTAGTCCAAGGGGAAAAAGAAAATATTGAAAGGGTAACTTATATTATTTTTCCCAGTAGAAATATCGAATAAGAAGAAAGTAACAAGGCAATAATTAATTAAAATACGACAAATATATACATACTCTCCTTTAAACTTCAACGCTGGGTGATTTCATCTCCTAGGCATGTGTCACAGAGGGGCAAGGCTTAATTAATTCATTAATGGGTACCTGCGAAGGGGAAATCAGGCAGTTAGTCATAGTACTGACCACACTATCTCCCTATCGTGCCCTATGGTCAAGAATCAGATACTTCTACAGTATCTGCCCCTCTGGGCCTATTTGGCCTGTTATGGGACTGCAAAAAAGGCATATGTCACATGTGGTGCGGTTTATATGCGATTTGTATACCGGATGCTTCAAAATGGATATCGGGGTTTTAACGCTTTATTATTATTAGAAAAAATACGCTTTTTACAGACATGAGCAGTTTTGAGATTTTCGTATATTTTCTTAAATATCTTGTAAACGGTTGGCAACTTATGGTTGGTACGAAGTTCCCAAAACTTTCCATGTCCGTGAGATTCGGCAGTCTGTAGAGTAGTGATTTTCGAAAAGTTGTCGCTAACCAGAAGCTTTTATTAATATGTACTTTTTGAATTGATATTACAGTTTGAATGAGATAATTTTGAACATTTAATGTGTATTAGAGGTAAAGAAAATTTAATGCTGATCTCAAAACTGTAATGAATCGTTGAAAATAAATCTGTACAAGAAAACCTTTAGAAGGCCATATGTCTGGAACGGAGTGAGATAGAAATGTGTGGTTGGTGGTGTTGAACTACACTTTTTGTCTAGTTTCACCCCATGGAGTATTTTCATCAACTTGCAATACACCCTGTTATATATATATATATATATATATATATATATATATAAGGGGGCGAGGTTGGCTCAGTGGTAGAGCACTCGACTAATGAACTGGAGGACCAGGTTCTAAACCCGAGCGCGCACTAAAGATTTTTTCTTCTAGTGCTGCCGTTCGAGGGTTGGATTTGGGGTCCCAGATCGTCCCTAGGCTCACCCAGCCTTTAATTAATTTAATTAATAATGGGTACCTTGGGTGCTAATGACTCTAGCAGTCGAAGCAGCCAAGGGGAAAATCAGGCGGCCGGAGCATAGTGTTGACCACACTATCTCCCTAGTGTGCCGTACGGTCAAGAATCAGATACCTCTACAGTATCTGCCCCTCTGGGCCCTTGTGGCCTGTTACGGGACTGATTTTATATATATATATATATATATATATATATATATATATATATAAATAAATATATAAATAATTTGAGCCACCGTTATTTTCGTCTAGGGGTTCTGAAACCTAAAATTTTCTTAGAGGGAGGAACCGCGCTAAAACTATGGAGGTATCAATAAAACTATGGAGCAAGATGGTCTTTATCTTAGACAGGAAATTATTAAGAGTAACTATTTAACTCACACTATGGATAAGGATGTTGATTGAGTTGCCAAGGAAGAAGGCAATCAGAAATATAGTTTTAATATCTTCATAAGCATCTTGCTTACCAATCAAGTCCTACTTTTCCAAAGCACCTGAATATTGCTCTGTTACTTTCCGTGGCGAAGGTCGTCTCGAGGCTTTTGCGTATAATGAATTGAAAATGAAGGGTTTACGACCTGCCGAGAGGAGGCGGCGGGAAGAGAGACAGGCGGCGTCTTCTGTCATGGGACCTTCACCCTGGGAATTAATAGAAATGGAAAATTATGATTAAAAAAAAACAAAACAAAACAAAAGGTGACTCTTGAGAGTATGAATGGGAACCGAGGTGCGATGAGTTTTTGCTTTATATTCACTTTTCCTTTTAACCGTTCTGCTCATTGTTTAAGGGGAACATCAATTCCTGTACTGTTTGTCACCAACCAATCAACCAACCGCTCCACAGTGGGCCGTTTCCCAGTTCTGGGTGGACAAGCTGATTTTAAATATTAGCGTAAAATGTTTCAGACTCATGTAGATAATTTTATTTAATACTAGCTGTTACCCGGCGTTCCATGCTACACCTACTTTCTGCATCTAGAAAAGCCAAAATAAATTAGAAACTAAATAAGTAATATTAAAATCTTATAACACTGTTCGGGTTTAAAGTTTCGAACCCGTGACCTCTGAACTGTAAGTCCTAGACTGGACTGTGAGTCCGAACTGTGTAACCTAGCCTATGACACTTCCCGGATCAAGATCTAACTTTGTGCTTAGTTTGGTCAAAATCGGTCAAACGGTGCGTATTTGTATAAGGAACAAACAGACAGAAACAGATAATCTGTCCTGTATCTCTCACAGAATCAAAAATGGTCCAATTTTGATGAAATTTGGTACAAACATCTTTCGTAAACTTTGACGGGTCAAGTTGGTTAACCAACAGAATTCATTTAACGGAACATAATTTTTGGAGGGAAAGTCGCGCGAAAAAAACCTAAAGCGTACATTTTCGAGTTCATATGCTTGCAGGTACTCGTTTTATAGGCTTGAGATGGGAAGCACTTAAAACCATTTTTACGGCGATATATGTAACTCGTTTTCGGTATGGAAAGCGTGGGATTCAATTGAATTATTTTATACGTGCTTGAAATTCATCTAAACTAAGACATTTAAATTTTGGTTACATTTGGAGTTAAGGAAGCATTCGAGTATTCGATTTTATTAATAGACAAGAACATTTTTTGGATCTTCGTATATTTTCGTAAACATCTCGAAAACGGTATTGGAAATTATGGTAAATGGATGTAACCATTCGAAAGCTTACTAAAATACCTACAAAAAAGGTTCAGATGTAATTTTCGATGGGGCGATGTCAATCGAAGAAATAAGGAAAACTTCGAATGTTTAAATCTTGTTTTTTGAATGGGTTATTATCTTTCTGTATTTCACTTTTTAATTTATTTTTTTTTATTCTAAATTGAATTTATCAGTAAAATCAACATTTTAGTAAAAGAAGGCAAAAAAATGAGAAACGTATCGGTAATAGTGTTTTCCTAGAGCAAAGGTTGAGGATAATGTTAGTTTCCTGTTGTGGCGCAATAAACTTCCTTCTCTTTCAAATTTTAGTTTATATTTTTTACGAAAGATCAAAACCTACCAATAACTGCTTCTATTCCTTTACTAATGACACTATATGAACAGAACTGCGCTAAGATGACGCAGTTCCTGCGAGTCGGACTTTTCTATATTAATAAAAGCCGGGATTATGTTTTCATGGCTCATAAGAGGAAGATCCACCGATCGTTATTACATTTTTTTTCTTCGACAATTCTGGGCCATTAGCGCCGACATCCAGGGTGAGAAGCCGTTGGGTGAGAAAATTCCTACCGCCGGTGGGGATCGAACCCACCATCTTCCGCTTATTAATCTAAGGCGCTAGCCACTAGGCTAGCCACGAGACCCCCTTTTACATTCTTATTCTTGGTAATATATATATTAAATAATAAAATATTGGTGATTTCGGTGAATGAGCTAATATATAATTAATTTATTGCTATTTAGATCTTAATTAAATGAATAAGTTTGACAGAGAAATAATTCCGCGGACCTTCTGGCGTAGGAGTTTGTAAATTAATTAATTTTGACAGGTCAAGTCCTTTATTTAATTGAAGGTCACGTCCTAATTTCTAATGTTACTGATTTTTATTTAATGGATATTAACACTTACTTATTTTGCATTAAAAAAGTTCCGTTTCGAGAGGATAGTAATCTATCGCCATTTCTCATTTACTTTATGCTAATCAAGCCGAGAATTAATTAGTAACTGGGGTTCGGGAAACTGAGACAATTTTCCTGATCGGTGTTTTTAACGGTAACGCACCTGTATTCTCATATTTATTCAATATATTTCTTGCAATTAATCCGATAAATTACATTTTCCGCCTAAGGCCTAGACTCCAAGCCGTATTTCTTAACGTTATGAAAATGTCATAAATCGATACCCAAAACCCTTTCAACAATTTTTCTTGTGTTGGCAGAAGGTCTGCAGTAGAAGTAATGACTCAATCAAGGGGTCAAAGGTTGTTACTTGACCATTTTAGAAAAAATTGATATTTTACCATCAACTACATATGAAATCAGTAGTTCAAAGCAATTTCTAATTTTTTTTTTTTTAGAGTCAACCTTTTGAAAATGGCAGCCGTTTTTGTTTCACCGCGCATGCTGATTTTTAAATTTATAAACTCTTACGTAAAACTCGTTTTCTAAAGACTGGTAAATCATAGACTAATAATTCTAACACCATTGATTTCCTTACAGTCTGTTCTATATTTTATGTCTTCTTCACTATTTGAATATTTTGAAGTCCAATACCTGAAAACTGCCTTTGAAAACAACTGTTTATATTTCTCAAAATGGCGTTTTTGAGGGTATTTTTTTTGGCATAAGGGGATGTATATCAAGTTTGATTTTTGCACGATGATAAACCTAGCTGATCCGTATCCTGTATTAAAAATATTCTTAACCCTGATATTTGTTACCTTATTTTTTTTATAAATTTTTAAACTTCAAATTTTTGCAATTTTTGATAACTTTAGGCTATAATATCTCTGGTGGGGGACATGATAAAAATCTAATATTTTTATGTTATACTTAGTTGTAACATAAAACTACTGTAAAAATTTAAACTTGTATATTTGAGTACTTTCTTAGCTATGAATTTTTGAAATTGGTCCTTTTTGCGCCTATTTAGCAATGCGTAAACTTGAATAATTCTTTAAAATTTTATTATTTTTGAACTTGTGTGAAAACTCTATTTTGAAGTTGGTTTAAAACTTTATCTATGTCCAGTACTATACATAATATTGTAGCTCTATTTATAATTAGAAACTAGGCCTATTCTTATGCCTAATTTTTGTTTTTGTGTTGGTATATGATCAATAAATTTAAATTTAAAACAAATGCAGCATAATGTAACGTATTCGAAAATTTCGCTAGAGTGATGATCCTCAGTTATGACGTGGCCCTTGTAGCGTAAGGTTTGTCCACACCCATTAGGATACATTTGCGTTTAGGCTCAGGAAGAGGCATCTAAATGTGACAAATCCCTTTGTCGGACCCTTCAGGTCCGAATTGTTATTTCTTGATAAAAAAATTTTATTTTCCTGCCATAGTTGTGTATTGCTCTTGTGAAGATTCCTGATTTTTTTCAGAATTTTATGATTAACCTGACGTGAGTTATGTAATGTCTAGTATACTGGACATTCGTTCTCAAGTATGAATGAAATGAATGAATGAAAAGTTTTATTCATATTCCGGGACAGAAGTCCCATAGGAATAATTTTGAAATTACAAAATAATTTTGAATTTTACGTATAAACTTAAAAACTTATAAATGCTATCAGTATCAGTATATAGTGTACAGCTTCAATATAGACTAGGGGTTGGGTAAAACTTGGAGGGATAGAAGGTGGTGGAAGAGTCGGGATTTAAAGGTTTCAAGGTAATGTGATTTGTGGATGAAAACCGAAATTCAAAATTTCGAAATATTAAAGAAATATATAATTAAAGCAGTAATTTATTAACAATTTAAAAGAAAGTAATTCAGAAAAATAAATTTGAAAAATTATTAGTAAATATTTTTGTAAAAGCTCAAATATAATAAGGTATTGTAAAAATAGATTAGAATTTTAGACATGAAATTGTTGTCAGCGCACAGTAATAATGAAAATTAATGAAATTGAAATATTTACAGTCTAGTCTCAAAAAGAGATATTTGATTATTTAAAAAAAAACAAAAAAACAAAAAAAAAAACGGACAGATGATATTTTTGAATGGTTTGGGCGCCTTCTAGCCCATACCATTCAGAAAAAGTTATTGATTATTATGGTACTAAAAAAAAAACAATTCTGACAACATAAAAAAAATATATAACAGTAAATATTTGAAAAATAGTTAAAAAATATTGTTACATCAAATATGAGGGTTGACTTCCCATGTACAGTATACTGGACATGGATTTCAAAAATTCGTAGACACCTTATTACAAACTTTATTGATAAAATTGAACTTTCAACCTTTAAAAAGATCATGTACATTAAATTCGGAGGAGTTTTATTCACTAAAAGGAAACCATTTGGACTAAATATGTAAAGAAAAGTCAATAACTTTTAGAATCCATGACTGCCCGTGGTGGAGCAGAGAAGATTTTATACATAACCTTTCAAAATCGAATGGAATCAATTTATATATTTATATCGACTATAGGTGGTGTGATACAAAGTAAAGAAGTTATGTCCAGCCGGCTGGACAATGGAACTGAAGGGGTTAATAATTTGTGGAATGTGCTCATTTTAATGTTAATACAAAATAAAAATTGTTATGTAAACAAGTGACACAAATTATGACAGTATTGAAGCAATCTCTTGTAGTTGGGCTCCTCTGCCGTAAATCCGCTGGGATAAGCCAGTTTTAGTGAAGAAATAGTACAACTCGCAGGAATGTGGCTATTTTAGAGCCTCTCAAAGGGCTTCTATTCCTGGGTCGCACAGTGATTTCCATAACTAGATGGACAAAACTCAAGAAAACAGATCATAAAACTAAGGCGATTATATTTCTAGAGATACTTTAGATGAGGCGAATAATCTAATTATCTACGTTTACTGGAAAGTCAGGGGCCCTTGAAGTTGGCGAAAATATGAGTGAAACTGCTCAGTCTAAGAAAGTTACCGAGTTTATTTCTGCAGCGCAATCAATCAGTTTTTAATTTAGTTTATTCTGATAGTATGGACACAACAATAAAGGGTATGTAGATACTATTTATGCACTTATTTTATGTAGATTAATGGAATACAAAAAAATATGGTCTTTGAAACAAAGGTGTTTTTTAAAGATAAAAAAAAAGTTAATTTTCACAAAATCTTTATGATAGCCAAAGAAGGCCAGACTAATTTCATTTCATACGGTAGCTCAAAATGTGTAGTTTCAAACACCATCAACCGTTTTTTGCGCTAACACTTTTATACATTTTTTTCAGTAGCGGAACATAGTTTTCAAGAAAAGAATTCCTCTTTAAATAGCACGTTTGCAGCAAATGAAGCCGTACCGAACTACTGTTTAAGTTTGTGATTGAAAAGTTTAATAGTTAATGTATATATTTTGTAACTTACGAAAAAAAGTAAAGATAAGATTTCTTTTAAAATTTGTGCTTTCTATTTTTAAAATTTTAATTGGTTTGTAACTATATATAATATATATATATATATATATATATAGTTGGTAACAGCTTATTAAGTCTTCAATAGTTTTGTATTTTAATTATATTTTTTAATACGCAACTATTTAAGACTTAATACGCTGTTACCAACTACCTAGAACATCTTAGTTTTCAACTTAGGATCTACAACACACACACACACACACACACATATATATATATATATATATATATATATATATATATATATATATAGACGTATAAAATTACGTAGTGGTATTGCAATAAAACATTTTTTTTTTTAAATAGAACAAACTCCTAATAGCTTTTTCAAAATGTTCATTATTGCTTGATGAAAAATACATTGCTTTGTTTTTGCTTTCAGATAACGAACAAGCATCATGAACCACTTGAGAAATTACAGCAGTGGAAAATGTGTGGTTTAGGAAACCGCACCGCTGGAGATACATATATATATATATATATATATATATATATATATATATATATATATATATATATATAGGTTTCCTAAACCACACATTTTCCACTGCTTAATTTCTCAAGTACATATATATATATATATATATATATATATAGGCATAGAAAATTACGTAGTGGTGTACAATGAAACGTTTTTTTAAATGAAACGAATTCCTAATAGCTTTTTCATTTTTGCTAGGAGACCCGAAGGCCGTGAGGGTTAAGGCGTGAGCACTTAACACTCCGTGCCAAAGGTCGTGGGTTCGATTCCCACTAGGGGTTGTGACTTTTCTTTCGAAAAAAGAAAAGGCATCAGCCCTATCCTGGCTAGAAAAGGGTGGTAACCTATAGATAACCCGTCCGAAAATTCGTAGTTAATAATAAATGGACGTTAAAAATTAAAATTAAATCATTTTTGCTAAATGAAAAATATTTTATAAATGATTTTAAAACTTTAGTGGTTAACTTTAGTAGCCGCTATTTTTTTTTCTCAGCTGTAAAAAAAAAAAAAAATAAAGTAAAATGATCTACACGAGTTTGTAACATTTTACGCTAATATTTAAAAAAAATCGTTTGAGCTTGTCGGCCTAGATCTGCGAAACGGCCCACTTTGCGGAGATTTAAATACATGATGGATTGTCACCTAACGAGAGAAAGAGGAAAAATTCGTCACGCAGGAGCTGCATAACTAAGCACTTTCCTCAGAATTTGGGTAGTGTAGACTGCATTTCTGAATAATTTGCTGTAAATAAACTATATAAATAAAATGAAAACTTGAATAGTTCTGCTCATTTACATTTGTAATGAGAACTGTTCAATTATTAATTTTGTAAATAATTTGCTTCCAGAGGTATACAAGATACTTCACTACATAATAAATCACAAAAACGTGATATATCCCTGTTTAGATCTGACGCAGGAAGAGTATACAATCCCCCTAGTGGTAGATAGCGCTCCTAGCGTCTGCTTACCTACGTCTGGCGGGCTAATTCTATTGAAACATAGTTTAAAGTAAACCCCTCTTTCCGATGGACTGTTTTACTTCATTTTTCCAACACTTCTTTTTCATGCGATTCCCAAGACATATACCGCGTTTCGTTACAATACAGCAGAAATTACAATCAGTATGAGTATATTAGTAATATAGGACCGGAGTAAACCCCCCCTTCTAATGAACCGATTTCGTTTATTTTTACAACCCATTTTCCTCTGTTGATTACCACTACAAACACCGAGTTTCGTTGAAATATAACAGACATTACGGCTGGTAGTGGCAAATTGGTAATGTGGGTCCGGAGTAAACACCCCCTTCTAATGGACCGATATTGTTTATTTTTAAAACGTATTTCTCTCTTTAGATGAGCACAACGAATACCGAGTTTCCTTGAAATATAACAAAAATTACGGCTGGTATTGTCAAATTAGTGTTCTGGGTCCGAGGTAGTGTTTTGGGTCCCCCTCCCGGTGGACCGATTTTGGTGGTTAACGAACTCGTTTAATCGTTTGCCAATTGAACGGTTTATACCAAGTTTCGTGACGAAAAAACAAAAACTCTGGCCGCTATCGTGTTAACGGACATATATATATATATATATATATATATATATATATATATATATATATATATATATATACATATATATATATATATATATATATATATATATTTTCAAAGAAATTTTTCAAAAATTCCGTCATGAGTGCAACCTCAATAGCTACTTTCCTTAGGAGGAAAGTGCTAAAATGTTCAACGAACGTCAACCGAAATTTGCATTCTGACAATTTTTTTGAGAAAATTAATAAGGTGGAGGTCATAATAGTGAATAACATTATATTTTTATCATAAAATGATAAATCGAATACATGGCAGACGAAATGTGGATGAGTTGTTTCTCGCGGTATGCCCTCTAATTATGTTATTATTCAATCAGTATCTATTTCCATCTAAATCATATGTTAAAATCTATATACGTCTACCTTCAAATAAATCTCTAATTGAAACACGTTTCCAACCCAAAACGTTGGCAAGTAAAAAAAATATAATATTATGACTCCCCCGCCTGTCCCCGTGTGTTTCACTCTAGGAAAACACTATTACCAATACGTGTCTCAATTCCTTGCCTTCTTTTACTAAACTACTAATTTTAATCGTAAATGCTTTTTTAAAACAAAAAACAACCAATTATGAAGTGAGTTAAACAAATACAAAAACCCGTTCAAAAGAACAAAACTAACACCTTCTAAGTTTTAAGCACTTATTTCTGCGATTGAAATCGTCCCATCAAAAATTGCTTCAGAACCTTTTTTGTATAGATTTTAGTTATCCTTCAAATGGTTGCCTTTCACTTACCACGATTTCCCAAAAGTTTTCAAAATTTTTACGAATATATACGAAAATGCCAAAACGTTTCATGTCGATGAATAACATATTTTTTCGAATACTTCCTTAACTCCAAATGTAATCAAAATATAAACATCTTAGTTTAGATGAATTTCAAAAATGCAGAACATTTTTCAATTGAATCCCACGTTTCTAAGTACTCAAACCGAAAATAAGTTACAAAAATATGTTTTCGATTTTTCTCGAAAATGGCAACAGATATCGCCTTTCACAGGGTTTCATTCGTTTTCCTATGTCAAGGAACCAATAAAACTAGTACTTGCAAGCATATGAACGCGAAAACGTAAACGTTAAGATTTATTCGCGTGAAGCTCACTCCAAGAACCATGTTCAGTTGGACGGATTCTGCTGGTTAACGAAATATATACAGGGTGTCCCAAATAAGACGGCTCAAACTAATTTTGCGGCCAAACGGTTGGTCTAAGAAAAAAATGTCAGGGGTGAAAGTTGGAGGGCTTGTTGACTTAAGCCTTCTAAATATGTTGACTGCGCATGTGAGCTCGGCGCTAGATGAAATGTTGAGGTTTGCGGATGACCCCTATTATTATGCACATCATTTTGAAGGGAATTAAAAAACAAAACCTTTGCCGCAAACCGCACTTCGATATCTTTAAAATCAAATGAGTTTCTTGCAATTCAAATTGTATTGTTTTAAATGAAAACGATTTTTTGTAGGCGCTCACTGAGGTCGGTTATGAATTTTTGATACTTGACTTTGAGGTATTTTCTCCTCAACGTTCTGAAAAAAATATGTCCGATCCTCTAAAAGGATTATTTTCCCTAATATCTTCAATAAAATTGAAAATAAGCCATCTTTTTAAGGTATTTAGTCTCATTTTTCGTTTGAGACGTTCAATTTAAATGGTAACCCTATTTCATTGATAGATTACTTAATAAATTAAAAAGAAAGCTCTTATCTTGCAATTCAAAGCATCCATTTTATTGTATGTTTATTTCTTCAAAAATGAAAAGTGTCTTCAAAGAGGCTTCAGCAATCCTTCCTTTCATTTGGCTTTTGTACTAGGCGGATTAGAGTAGACCATATTTTTAAGTGTACTCCATAGGAAGGAGTGAGTTCAGGTGATCTAGGTGGCCAAGAAATAGGGCCATCCCTGCCAATCCAACGGCAAAACGGGGTATTCATGAGGAATGTTCTCTTCAGTGATGAAGCCACATTTATATGTGATGGGAACTCACATTTTTGGTCCATGAATAACCCTCACTGGATAAGGCAGCTGGACCACCAGTATCGGTGGTCAGTAAACGTCTGGTGCGGGATTCTGGGCAGTCAAATTAGTGGTCCATATTTTTTGGAAGGTCTCGTATCAGGGAATGCTTACAGGACAGTCATCTTGGATCGACTTCCAGAGCTCATGGAGAACTTGCCACTAGAAGCAAGACGTACAATGTGGTTCCAGCATGATAGTTGTCCAGCCCATTATTCCCGAGAAGCTACGAATGCTGTAACCTCCATATTCGGAAACCGTTGGATTGGCAGGAATGGCCCTATTTCTTGGCCACCTAGATCACCTGAACTCACTCCGCTGGGCTTCTTCCTATGGGGTACACTTAAAAATATGGACTACTCTAATCCGCCTAGTACACAATACCAAATGCAAGGAAGGATTGCTGAAGCCTCCAGAGCCATTGAAGCATTGAGAGCAGTTGACAGCATATGTTCCAGACTTCAAAGGTGCCTGGATGTTGAAGGTGGCATCTTTGAAGACACTATTCATTTTTGAAGACATAAAAATGCAGTAAAATGGATGCTTTCAAAAACTGCAAGATAAGAGCTTTCTTTTTAATTTATTATGTAATCTATCAATGAAATGGGGTTATCACTTAAATTGAACGTCTCAAACAAAAAATGAGACTAAATACCTTAAAAAGATGGCTTATTTCCAATTTTATTGAAGATATTAGAAAAAATAATTCTTTTAGAGGATCGGCCATATTTTTTTCAGAATGTTGAGGAAAAAATACCTCAAAGTCATGCATCACACATTCATAACCGACCTCTGTGAGTGCCTCCAAAAAATCGTTTTAATTTAAAACAATAAAATTTGAAACGCACGAAACTCATTTGATTTTAAAGATATCGAAGTGCGGTTTGTGGCAAAGGTTTTGTTTTTTAATTCCCTTCAAAATGATGTGCATAATAATAGGGGTCATCTGCTAACCTCAACATTTCTAGCGCCGAGCGCATATGCGCAGACAACATGTTAAATGGTTGACATATTTAGAAAGCTTAAGTCAAGCCCTCCAACTTTTACCCCTGACATTTTTTTCTCAGACCAACCGTTTGGCCGCAAAATTAGTTTGAGCCGTCTTATTTGGGATACCCTATGTATATATATACATAAGCGGGTTTCCTCCTTACGGAGGGAGAGAGGAATAGCACTAAAATGACCGCGTAAGAGCAAAGTAATAGCTTGTGTCCGGAGTATCCCACTCTAGGAGGACGGATTTTTGTGGTTTACGAACCCGTTCAATCATTAGGTAAGAAAATGCTAAAAGCTATATTCGACCTTTATTTCATCAAACCCTGACCAATTTTGAGCCTGTGAGAGAGCAAACTGATATATATATATATACACAAATTTGGGGGATTTGTATTGGAAATGCGGAGTGTAAGGGGGGGGGGATAGCTGTGGTGCTCGATGCATTATCCTAGATGAAAAGCGGACTAGATGAGTAGAAAATGCGGAGTGTAATACGGGATAGCTGTGGTGCTCGATGCATTATCCTAGATGAAAAGCGGACTAGATGAGTAGAAAATGCGGAGTGTAATAGGGGATAGCTGTGGTGCACGATGCATTATTCCTAGATGAAAAGCGGACTGGATGAGTAGAAAATGCGGAGTGTGAGAGGGGATAGCTGTGGTGCGCGATGCATTATTCCTCGATGAAAAGCGGACTAGATGAGTAGAAAATGCGGAGTGTAAGAGAGAATAGCTGTTGTGCTCGATGCATTATTCTTAGATGTAAAGCGGACTGGATGAGTAGGAAATGCGGAGTGTAAGGGGGGATAGCTGTGGTGCTCGATGCATTATTCCTAGATGAAAAGCGGTCTGGATGAGTAGGAAATGCGGAGTGTAAGGGGGGGATAGCTGTGGTGCTCGATGCATTATTCCTAGATGAAAAGCGGACTGGATGAGTAGGAAATGTGGAGTGTGAGGGGGGATAGCTGTGGCTGGCGAGGAGGCACCCAGTCTTCGGGTTTCCCTCAACCCCACAACTCCTCCAGGACGCAAATCCAGGTAGGAATTATAGTAGTTGATCACTCGATTAGAGTTCTCGCTTGAGGTTTCATTAGCGTGATTCCAACCCCTTCACTTTTTTTAAATTTTTTTTTGTCCTTCTCTTCCCCCTTCTTCCGATGTAAACTATGTCTGTATAATGCACAACTCTCGATAAAATCATTATAAAGTAATTATTCATGTCTCTTACTATATATATATATATATATATATATATATATATATATATATATATATATATGTATATATGTGTGTGTGTATATTTAGTGTGCTTAAGGGTTCCTTGCTAAGTAGTATTTTTGTTATTAATACGGCTTTCGCTCTAACGCCGTATTGTTTATGTGTATGTATTAATATATACACTGACCAAATAGTAGATCTGTGAGAAAAATTCTTGGCTAAAAAGTTTCAAAGCTAGATCTCAGCTTTCAGAATATGGTCATTGTTACGTCCCTGAATTACGCGTGTTTAATACACGCCAACCAATGATAAATCCAACATTTCTAGAGCCGAGCGCATATGCGCAGACAACATGTTAAATGGTTGACATATTTAGAAAGCTTAAGTCAAGCCCTCCAACTTTTACCCCTGACATTTTTTTCTCAGACCAACCGTTTGGCCGCAAAATTAGTTTGAGCCGTCTTATTTGGGACACCCTATGTATATATATACATAAGCGGGTTTCCTCCTTACGGAGGGAGAGAGGAATAGCACTAAAATGACCGCGTAAGAGCAAAGTAATAGCTTGTGTCCGGAGTATCCCACTCTAGGAGGACGGATTTTTGTGGTTTACGAACCCGTTCAATCATTAGGTAAGAAAATGCTAAAAGCTATATTCGACCTTTATTTCATCAAACCCTGACCAATTTTGAGCCTGTGAGAGAGCAAACTGATATATATATATATACACAAATTTGGGGGATTTGTATTGGAAATGCGGAGTGTAAGGGGGGGGGGGATAGCTGTGGTGCTCGATGCATTATCCTAGATGAAAAGCGGACTAGATGAGTAGAAAATGCGGAGTGTAATACGGGATAGCTGTGGTGCTCGATGCATTATCCTAGATGAAAAGCGGACTAGATGAGTAGAAAATGCGGAGTGTAATAGGGGATAGCTGTGGTGCACGATGCATTATTCCTAGATGAAAAGCGGACTGGATGAGTAGAAAATGCGGAGTGTGAGAGGGGATAGCTGTGGTGCGCGATGCATTATTCCTCGATGAAAAGCGGACTAGATGAGTAGAAAATGCGGAGTGTAAGAGAGAATAGCTGTTGTGCTCGATGCATTATTCTTAGATGTAAAGCGGACTGGATGAGTAGGAAATGCGGAGTGTAAGGGGGGATAGCTGTGGTGCTCGATGCATTATTCCTAGATGAAAAGCGGTCTGGATGAGTAGGAAATGCGGAGTGTAAGGGGGGGATAGCTGTGGTGCTCGATGCATTATTCCTAGATGAAAAGCGGACTGGATGAGTAGGAAATGTGGAGTGTGAGGGGGGATAGCTGTGGCTGGCGAGGAGGCACCCAGTCTTCGGGTTTCCCTCAACCCCACAACTCCTCCAGGACGCAAATCCAGGTAGGAATTATAGTAGTTGATCACTCGATTAGAGTTCTCGCTTGAGGTTTCATTAGCGTGATTCCAACCCCTTCACTTTTTTTAAATTTTTTTTTGTCCTTCTCTTCCCCCTTCTTCCGATGTAAACTATGTCTGTATAATGCACAACTCTCGATAAAATCATTATAAAGTAATTATTCATGTCTCTTACTATATATATATATATATATATATATATATATATATATATATATATATATATATATATATATATATGTATATATGTGTGTGTGTATATTTAGTGTGCTTAAGGGTTCCTTGCTAAGTAGTATTTTTGTTATTAATACGGCTTTCGCTCTAACGCCGTATTGTTTATGTGTATGTATTAATATATACACTGACCAAATAGTAGATCTGTGAGAAAAATTCTTGGCTAAAAAGTTTCTAAGCTAGATCTCAGCTTTCAGAATATGGTCATTGTTACGTCCCTGAACCACGCGTGTTTAATACACGCCAACCAATGATAAATCCTTTGAATGAAACTTATGTTTATGGATGGCATGTAAAATTAGGTCAATTGACTAAAAAATTGGCACAAAACGCATTTAGATATATTCAATATTAATCGAGTTATTAGGCCCCAAAATTTCATGATTTTAAATAATGCTTTCACTTGTTACCGTCTTACTCATGCTGTTCAAGAAAAAATGATATATGATTTTAAATATATTTGTGTTTTTTCACCATTGGTCTGAATTGTGATATGGTTAAGATTATTTCATCTGAATAGCGGGTTAATCGCATTCTTAATGAGCTTACGAGTTGTAATGTACAAAAAAGACCTACTAGCAGGAAGTGCGTTATCTTAGCGCGTTTTCGTTGTTATCCCTAGTGTCCTTAAACAGTTAATGCTTTGTCACAATCTTTTGTGAATAATCTAAAATGAGATCTCAAAGCGAACCAATATGTGGCTCATAGATCTTAGGAGCCACAACAGGAAAGTAACAGTATCCTAGGCAGAAATTACTCTTTCCGCCTTCTCAACGTTTGCTCAAGGAAAACACTATTACAAATATATTTTTAAATTTCTTACCTTGTCATACTAAAATCCTCATATTACCGTTAAATGGAGCGTTTGTAAAACCAATACAAAAAGTCCGACTCGCAGGAACTGCGTCATCTTAGCGCGGTTCCGTTCTTATCTCTAGTGCCAATAGTAAACAAATAGAAGTGGTTATTGGTAGCCTTGATCTTTCGTTAGAAATATAAATTAAATCTTAAACAGAAGGAAGTTTAAGTCGCCACAACAGGAAACTGACAGTATCCAAAGCGGAAACGACTCCTCCGCCATCTCAACGTTTGCTCTAGCCTCTATTGCCAATAAGTTTCTCATTTTCTTGCCTCCTTTTACTGAAATACTAATTTTACTGACAAACGCAATTTAAAACAAAAACAGCCAATTGAAAAGTGAGTTAAACAAATACAAAACTCCGTTCAAAAGAACAAAACAAACACTTACTTACTTAAGAACAGAACAAGTTTTAAGCACTTATTTCCCCGATTGACATTGCCCCATCGAAAATTGCCTCAGAACCTTCTTCGTAGAGAATTTAGTAAGCATTTGAATGGGCACCTTCCACCAGGATTTCCCAACCATTTTTGAGATATTTACGAAAATATACGAAGATCCGAAAACGTTTCATGTCCACTAATAAAATTTTGTTTTCGAATACTTAAAATTTAAATATCATACTTAAGATGAATTTTGAAAGATGTAGAAAATATTTCAATTGAATCCCACGATTCTATGTACCCACCAAAAAAAAGAAATGAGTTACAGAAATATCTGTTCGCGGTAAAAAAAAAAACGATCGGTGGGGGTGTCACCGAGCATACAGAGACAAAATACGTTCAAAACAACGAAGTCGACAACTTCGAATTAAGCACAATATATATATATATATATATATATATATATATATATATATATATATATATGATTGATTTGTGAGACCGCTTCTCTCTCCAGCGGTGTTCTTCCTCTCCTTACTGCAATATTTCGTCGGGTTCATCTCCGACTTCTTTAGGCTGCTATGTGTCGTCCTCGGTGGTTGTCAAGGGAATGAGAACCACCGCATTCCCTTGACAACCACCGAGGACGACACATAGCAGCCTGAAGAAGTCGGAGATGAACCCGACGAAATATTGCAGTAAGGAGAGGAAGAACACCGCTGGAGAGAGAAGCCGTCTCACAAATCAATCATTTCAACCCCAGCGAAGTAACTTAAAACAAAACATATATATGTATATGTATATATATATATATATATATATATATATATATATATATATATATATATATGAAGCTAGACAACATGACGAGAGGTCTTCCTGATAATTAAAGCCCCTTAAGAGGTGCGAAATGGCACGAAACATGTCGGGCGAAATATACCAAATAAAGTAGTAAATGTGAACAAAGAATTTACTACTTTATCGACCCCCTGCCAGAAACGGGCTTCCTCCCTATGGAAGAATAAAGAAAACTCGCTAAAAATCTTGACCAATACCTTAACGTTTCTATATCGTTGAAAAAAATATTCACTATTTGATTCCAATCTTTTTTTAGCAGTCTGCCATGGACTATGACAAAAGCGTCTGAGCAATCAAAAAACAGACCCCTTTTTCTCTCTATGAACTGATAAACTTCTCTGAAGCACCAGCGATAATACAACCAGGCCGCAAAGCATATTGACATGGTGGCAATATATCGCTTGATTGTAGGAAACTCATTAGTCAGAGTAAATCAGTTCGTCCAGGATATTGGGAAGCACTGATTTTAAAGCAATGTTTATACAGCTACTAGGATCGAAATTTCAGATGCTGCACAGTGGTGCCGAGAGGGGAAAAACCCCTCAAAACCGAAGGTGTTCAACTGCGTTTGAACTAACCTTTTTTTTTTTTTTTACCTCATTAGTTGCAGAATACTGTTCTAATATTGCTTTTCAGTTTCATTTATAGTTCTGATCACAAAACACCTTTTTGTTAAACGTTTTCTCACTTTTGTTAAAATCTCACAGTTTTTAGTGAAAAGTAAAACAATGTTTTATACCACTTATTTTATTCCTGAAAAATTGATTTTACACAGGAAGTCTCATGAGTATATGTAGCTTTTAGAAGAATTTTCTTTTTTCGCCAAAATGTACCATTAACTTTGTGCATTCAGGTTGTAAAGATATATGTAATGAAACTAAATTATCCTTAGTTTATTTACAGAAGTAAGAAAAGCGGTACTTAGATATCCTCTCAGCATAGTTTTACCTAAACGTGCATGTATTGAAGTTGCTGTCCTCTAAATTTCATAACCGTACTCGGACTTATGTGTGCGCAGCCTAATAAAATGAATGTGTCAATTAGCGGTGCGATTATTTTACAAAAAACAAACTAGTTTATCATTATTATTTTTTGCAGAGAGTTATTGAGCAGTTTTTGATGCAAGTAACTGAGCATTAACAGTTAGATCCACCTAATACATCGTCTGAAACTGTCAACATTCATTCGTTACAAGCGTAACTTTTAATTTACGTCGAGAACAGTTAACAGTATTACATTGCTTGTTAATTTATTCAACTCAGCACTACATTTGGAAGTATACATATCAGCACTACATTCGGAAGTATACATATATATACCAATCCAGAACATATCAAGACTAGATGCACAAGGCATGTTGTTAGTGGATAGCATTGCATTTATACAGGAGGTAATAGAGGAAATCGAGGTTTTAGAAGGAGATACTGGGAAAGAATTAAAAAAAACCTTAAGGTCTAGGAACAAACCCTGAATGGAAAGATATCCAGATTATTGGAAACATCCACAGAGGCAAAACAGTAAGTAGATGTTTAAACAGTTGAGTTGAATCCCATGGAGATTCCAGCCTTCAAATACACACCAGCGACTTCATTAGATGTTGAAAGATCATTCAGTCGCTTCAAAAATATACCTGCCGAGTTCAGATCGGCGTCATTTCACGTTTGACAATTTAAAAATGCATATTGTTGCAAACAATTTTCCAAAATAACGAACATCTGTAGAAATTATTATTTATGTTCTTCTTTTCAATATTTTATAGTATTATATCAGGCTGTACCGTATGAAATGTCAGTTTTGTTTACTTTGCGATTTAATCCTTTCCCTTTTTTATTTCATTATTTACAAACATCATTGTTGTATTCATATAGAATTAAAGCTCTTTTATTCCTATTATTTAATCAGTAACTTGCGTACTGTGTTGTGAGAACGATCCTCTGAGAAAAAAATAAAACTTAAATTAGGACTTCAACGGAAATCCGTATTAGTTTTCGTTATAAATTTAAGCTCGGTCATGGCGCTGCTGAGGCGAGTTTGAACATTAATACGGCGTTCGGGGACGGAACGGTGAATGAACGAACTGTTTACCGGTGGTTTTCCACGTTTCGAAGTGGACATTTTGAACTTGACAACGAGGAGCGAGGAAGGCCGGAAACCAAGCTTCACAAATGACCACCTGAAAGAAAGGGCTGAAGCTTGTCCCTCAAAAAGCACTAGGGAATATGCCAAAGAACTCGGAGTAGGAGCCGCGACAGTTTCAAGACATTTGAAGGAAATCGGCAAGTCCAAAACTGACATTTCATACGGTACAGGCTGATATTATGGGGTGGTGGCTTTTCTTTCGAAAATAGAGTTCCCTCCTCTAATTTGTAGCTACAATTGTGCTGCTCACTATAAAACAAATCTTGACGGATTACTGGGCTTATGAACCATTAAAAGAGCAACAGAAACTGTCAGACTACTTAAATCAAATTTTAGGCGATCATTCAAACCAAGCCAAGCGACTTTTTAAAGGCCGCCAATTTAATTGGCAAAATTTAATTGATCCCTATAAGAATATTTAATTGAACCTATTAACAAAATTTAGTTGAACCTTGAATTTAATAATAACAGTAATCAGCCAACGGCCATAGCCTCGTTGAATAAACCGGTTTACGTTGATTACTGAAGTTTAGCCGCGTTGGGGGAGGATAGACTCCTGAAGTTGAGCTGGGGGCTGCAGATAGCCCGGTTGTTAAAACGCCATAAAAAAAACAAAAAACAACACTGTACTCTTAGCTAAATGCATACGAATATCATCTAAGTAATAATCATCACCATACCACTTAGTATTATGAACTGAAGGGTTGGGTTGGGTCGGTAGTTTTAGGGTAGAAAACTGCTTGGTCATCACCGCCCTAAGAGTAGAGTTAAATTGCGCGTAGTTTAATTTTAGGATGGAAAGTGTTCTCAGTATTGTCTGTTTGAGACAGAATTGTGTTTCGATGGGTGGATGGATTGGGTGTTTAAGGGCAGAAAACATCTAGGTCCTCACCGCCCTGAAGTGTAGTGCTAGAGAGTCGTGTATATGTCGTGAGAGGGATTGTAATTTTGTGTTTAGGACAGTGCATGACAATCAACTGTAATTTTTATGACGTCTACTCTTTTTTTTTTTTTTTTTTTTTTTTTTTTTTTTTTTTTTTTTAAACTATGTCATTGATTACGACTAACTTGTTACTTAGATACTAATAGAACTATTTGCACTAAAACTAATACTAACATACAGTATAGCACTATTAATACAGTTAAGAGACTTGTATATAATTTTTTTTTTTTTTAATGCATATACATATATATATATATTATTTATTCTTATAGATGACCCAAAATATCAAAATTCCTTTTTTATCCTAGGAGGCATGGGGTCATTAAGCAGTCTTCCTTTATTATACTACTTTATTTATTGGGCCCGACATGTTTCGTGCATCTTTTCTTCGCACCTCTTCAGGGGCACTTCTACAACAAAATATAATTTTTTGCACATCCACACAAACCTTTTTTTACTATATTAAAACTATCAAATTTGAACTGTTCCACAAAAGGCATTAACATTATCATGCTCATTAAATGTTACTTCTACCCTAAATATTGCAATAATTATAGCTAAATTACATATTTTTTATAAAAGGTGTTGAGTCCTACCTTGCAAGGAAGTCCTCCCGTTACCAAACAATATTTGACGAGTAGACTTTACTAGGACAACAACAAAGGACAGATAACGACAGGGCCATTTTGGCCATCCACTTACAGGGTTAGTATTAAGCAGGACTCCAGAGGGAGTACTTGGTAACGGGAGGACTTCCTTGCAAGGTAGGACTCAACACCTTTTATAAAAAATATGTAATTTAGCTATAATTATTGCAATATTTAGGGTAGAAGTAACATTTAATGAGCATGATAATGTTAATGCCTTTTGTGGAACAGTTCAAATTTGATAGTTTTAATATAGTAAAAAAAGGTTTGTGTGGATGTGCAAAAAATTATATTTTGTTGTAGAAGTGCCCCTGAAGAGGTGCGAAGAAAAGATGCACGAAACATGTCGGGCCCAATAAATAAAGTAGTATAATAAAGGAAGACTGCTTAATGACCCCATGCCTCCTAGGATAAAAAAGGAATATATATATATATATATATATATATATATATATATATGTATATCTTTTTTATATGTATATATCTATTTTTTCTGAGTAATGTTGTATATATCCTTTTTTTTTTTAATGCATATATATATATCTTTTTTATATTTATATATCTATTTTTCTGAGTAATGTCATATATATATATTTTTTTTATTTTTTATTTATTTATTTCTTTTTTTTTCATTATTTATTTAATTTTTTTTTTGTGTTTCGAATATTGCATTTATTAGAATGTTGCTTTGGAAATAATATTATTGCATTGATATAACAACCAGATTTAGACGTCCGTAAAAAAGAAAGAAAAACACACATAAAAAATGTATATATTCATTTCATTATTTATTTAATTTTTTTTTTTTTTTGTATTTTTTGGTCATTACTTTTTGGCATTTTTAGTCATTCATACTTCTTTTTTATTTTCTTTTTTCCCCTTCCCCTTTTTGTTTATTTTTTTCGTATATATATATATATTTTTATTTATTTATTTATTTTTGTGAATATATACTAGCGATTATTCTATATTTGATTAGGACCAGCAGCATTACAACATACTAACACTAACAATCCTTTCTTATACTATGCTAATGTTAATATTAATCTATAATTACTAAACTATTAATATATATGGATGAATATGTATATATATATATATATATATATTTATAAATTAATTAATATTAGACATTTTACACTAAGAGACATAGCTGCGCACTTTTTAAAACGTTCACAAAAACATCAACTGCTTTACAATCGTCCCGCAGAGCTTGCGTCAAATTCCTTGGCATTCCCAGCTATTGGAGCAGCAGCCTATAGCGAGAGCAGTCCTCGAAAATATGGTTCACAGAGATCAGCTGATTGCATCTTCCTCAGGCTGGTGGAACTGAAGGATTATTATGTCAATAAAAAAATAGAAGGTTAGATTACTAATTATATATGCCTTTATTTGGGTATTATTTTTTTCAAGCTCCAGGACGTTCGTTGGATGCACTGAGTCGTTCAAAATAGAGCGGCACTTGAAATAGTGCTCTCCATCCTTGGTATCTATTAAAACTCTACCATGAGTAGGAAAGATGGTGAAGCACTATCATTAATTAAATCCGTAAACTAGATGTGAGTTTGAATAAATGCTGATCATTAGGCGTCATTATTAAAATATATTAGAACGTTTTTTTTTTGTTAAACATAAATAAATGTACAAACTTCTCTAATGATATTTCCAAACGAATATGAGAGAGGGCTGGTTGAAAATTTTTTCATTGAAATGATGAATGCTGGCATTTTAAATTGACGATGCGTACAAAGGCAAGTAGGGTCATACTGTGGTCTCCTCTCAGCCCATTCAATGTATATTATGTTTCAACGCCCCGTTTAAATAAAAAGAAAGCTCTCTTTTTTTTTTAATTTTTAGAATTTTATCATTAAATGACGGAGTCATTATGAAGTTAAATTAAGGGATTTTTATAGCATGGTTTTGAAATTAAATTGAAAGTTTATGCAACTAAGCGATTAGGATAGTTTATAAAAAACTAGCTGTTACCCAGTGTGCCATGCTACACCTTATTTCTGCCGATGACTCTCCCCGCATCAAGATCTACCTGTATACCCGGTTACGTCAAAATCGGTGAAACGGTGTGAATTTGTTTATATCTGTCTAGTGCTGTCTCGTGAAACAGCCAATAGATTGTGAGGCCAGCACAACAGCAATTTATATTACAGCCGACAGAGGTCAGCACCATAGCCTGCGAGTAGATAGCTCTCACAATAAAGGCTAGCGCTCCTTAGTTAGACAGTGACTGATGATATAAAATTCAAGTAAACTGCGTTACATGATTTTATATTGATGTAAAGTCATCAATGAGTTCGAGTTATTCTAATTATCAAGAACAACAACACATAAATTAGAGACATTATTCAAAATGGCCATCAGAATCTGAATGGTTCAGTGTAGCCAATTTTTCTTGAAGAAAACTTTTGGCCAAATTTTGAAAGTTGACTATTTTGACCTAGACTAGGAGATTTTCCGTATCAAGACCTACCTGTGTGCTAAGTTTGGTCAAAATCGGTGTAGATTTGTATAAGGAACAAACAGACAAGCAGACATACGCACAAACAGACAAACAGACAGACACGAGATTTATATATATATATATATATATATATATATATATATATATATATATATATATATATATATAGATACGAAGCGCCGCAGTGGGGCCAAACGATATTTCTTGTTTCAAAAAAGGCTTAAGCCTCTAAAGCATAAACTATTTCAATGATTTTTTTTTTTTTTTTTTTTTTTTTTTTTTTTTTTTTTTTTTAAACTAAACGCTCATAAAAAATAAAACAACTTTGTTCAGCCAGATTTTTGTTTTTTGTCTCCCCTGTTTTATTAAATCACATGTAAATGATTCACAAACCTTTATAATTGAACATAAAATAATATTTCGTTTTTCATCCAACATAATATCAGCACTGATATCTTTGAAATTAAACATTCAAATCTAATATACCATTGGCTGGGCTAAGAGTCTTTATATTTTAATGTATATTTCATTGTCTTTCTGGAAGCATATTCGTTTCTTGGCGGTTGTTTTCTCATATTTCACAGCTCCCTCTTAAGTTGGTAGAATTCCATGATTGATTCGAAGCCTATAAAATTGTTTGCATACTATAATGATATTCCACATTGCATTTTACGACTTAGTGGGTTTATGCAGAGCTTTAAGAAGGTTATTGAACAATTTCATACTTCAGAACCCATAGATGACGAAAATAACGGTGGTTTAAATTTGTGTGTGTGTGTGTGTGTGTTAAATTCACCTAAACTAAGGTATTAAAATTTTGTTTACTATTAGAGTGGGGGTCTCCCGTGGTCTAGTGGCTAGCGCCTTAGATTCATAAACGGGAGATTGTGGGTTCGATCCCCACCGGCGGCAGGAATTTTCTCATCTCAGGGCTCATTGAGAAAATTCCTCACTGCACCCTGCATGTCGGCGCTAATGGCCCAGATTTGTCGATGCGCCGTTAAAAAAAAAAACAACAAAAAACTATTAGAGTGAAGGTAGTATTCGAAAATAAATATTTTATTAATAGACTTGACAATTTTTCGGATCTTGGTATATTTTCTTAAATATCTCAAAAACGGTTGGGAAATCGATGTTCTTCGAAAAGGTTCTGAAGTAAATTTCGATAGGGCAATGTCCATCGGAAAAATAAGTCATTAAATCGTCTAAATAGTTAGTTTTGTTCTTTTCAACGGGTTTTTGTCTCTGTTTAACTAACTTTTTAATAAGTTATTTTTTTAAATTGCATTTAACAGTAAAAAATGAAAACAAGAAACATTGTTATAGAGTTTCCAATAACGAACGTTGAGAAAGATGATTAATTTTTTCTTAGGATACAATCAGTTCCATGTTGTGGCGGTTAAAAAATTATATTACTTCTCTTTGAGATTTCATTGTATGTTCATAATGAAACATCAAAAATTGCGGGTCTTTTTGCGAAGTACTTACTTTTGAAGTAGCAGTAGTGATTGTATCAGTGATTCAGCGCATGCGCATAACTCCTTTGCCTTCCTATTAGAAGATTCCGATGACCAATTGCATTGGTTCTTGTTGGGAGTAAAGTAACCTTCAACAGTGAATTAGCTTTTGTTTATGAATAAGCTCTGCTTATGTTAGTGAGAAAAAGTGAGTCTTTTACAATTTGTTCGCGATTTTCCTGACAAAGAAAAAGGGATTGGTCTCTTACTCGGAAAAATTAATGGAATCTTATTAATTTTAGCGAGTTGGATAGACTAGAGTCGCTACAATTAATATAATTCTATTAATTGCGAGTTGGATTGACTAGAGTTTTGATATCTTCTTGAGCGAGCGGAAACGCATAGCATGTAATGCTTAATAAAGGTAAAATATCCATAAGCAAGAGAGAGAGAGAAAAGGAATAAAATATGTTTGTTTACAAATATCGTTGTTTGTTATCCTTCATGACCTGCAAAACTTTAATGCTTAATAATCTTTTTCATAGTTGAGAGAATTGATTTTGATCATATTAACTTTTTATTAATAAACATTTCTTGCCATTATCTAATATGGATGATTATAACCGTAGATAACGAGTCAAGTAGTAGTAGATAACCAGCAAAGAACCTATTAGCTAATCAGTAAGCTTATCAGCGAGTACGAGTAACTGTTATAAATCACTACTGCTACTTCAAAAGTAACTGGATGTGGTCTTCGCAAAAAGACCCAAAATTGCTTATATTTCTTTACTAATGGCACTGGGGATGAGAATGGAACTGCGCTAAGATGATGGAGTTATTGCAAGTCGATTGACTTTTTCAGGTTTCGTTCCATAGCGAAGTTTAGCGGAAGACACGGTTAGTACGACCTCTAACGCCTAACTCCCATCCAGCTGTGTAATTAGTTTCGAGAAGAGGCTGCTAGTTTCCAAGAATTGTTTACGTCTCAACGTGATTCGTTTTAATTGACCAGTTATTTTATTAAATATTTTTATTTTTATGAATTGATATTGTTTGAAAATACTTAATTAATTCTTAACAGCATCAATTCAATACTAATGCTCTGAGCTCTGATTAAGGCTTGTAATTCAAGACAAAACTTTGGCGATAAAAGCAAATTTATATTTTCAAAATGTATTTGTATCTATGATGGCCTAACCCCGACTGCTTCCACACAGATTTCAAATTTCTGAAAAGGGGTATTTCAGTGAATGGAAGTCAAAGAAGGCATATATGTTTCGTTTTAGAGGCAGGAAATTTTGTTTCTACTCAGGCACCTGCGGCTGGAACGCCTGTGATATACACAGGCATACATAATTTGGTTCCTAAATTTTACTTAAATATGCAAATCTAAGTTTTTTTTGGTCCTCCTTTAATACATTTCAAAATGAAAAAAAAAACAAACATTATTTTATCTTTATTAC
Organism: Gonocerus acuteangulatus; assembly: GCA_946811695.1. NCBI lineage: Eukaryota > Metazoa > Arthropoda > Insecta > Hemiptera > Coreidae > Gonocerus > Gonocerus acuteangulatus. The sequence goes on from OX328132.1 coordinate 28,969,855, forward strand.
AAGAAATGGTGAAAAAAAAAATTAAATAGAAAAAAAAATGAACATTTCAGAACTTTAAACTTTAAAGTCGTTTTCTCAAAACTATGTTTTTCAAATCGGGCGATACTCTGGCGTCTTTAATTTTTGCCCATCAACTTCAAATTTTAACTGCAGCTTGCTCGTGATATTTGCTAGTAGAGTACGTAGGATTTTTTTGATTCATTGAATTATAACGATTTTATGGCCGATTTTCAACGGATTTTGTAATAGAATAATAATAATTGTTCACCATTTACGAATAACTTAAAATTTCTTAAAAATCCTACGTACTTTACTAAATTTATCCTTCTTCTTTCGAAATAATTTTAGTTTTTCATTTTAGATTAAGAATTTCCGCCTGCAGACTATGCCTGTGAAAAAAGAGGGTTTCCGTTAGTCAGACATAGCGCCATTTTTTAAAATATTTTAACATCCCACATAAAACGTTTGATATAAAAAATTGAAAAATATTGATTTATTTGTTATTAATAATTTCAAGAAAATGACTTGAATTTTGATCGCACAAGTTAGTATTACCCCTTAAAGAAGGTTGGGTCGCTAGAAAATATAAAAAAAAAAAGTTATTGGGACGGTGTGAATCGAATCCATCATGGGTAGGCTGAGTTCTTTCAGGAATAAAACTTTTGCCGGCTATATCTGAAGAGATAAATCCGGAATATTCTTATAAGTTTAATGTTTGAGAATGGAAGTGGACCGAGTTTTGGGAAAAGATTGACAGGATGAATCAATCAATAAAGCTTTATTTACAATATTTACATATCATACATAAGCTTATAACATGTAAAGTAAAAATAAACATGTTCCTGTTAATTTATAGGAATTTATTTGATTTTAATTATTTTGCAATTTTTGAGAAAAATTAAAAAAAAAAAAAAAAAACAGAACATTTATAATACTAAGTTTAATTACATTACATGTTGATTGTCAAGTAATGTGTTTTTTGTTCGCCTGTGTACGTATCTAGCTAGTGATGTTTTGTTCTAGTTACCTATGTTAGCTATGTGTGGTTGAATGGAATGTGTTACTTGTATATGTAGTCTGTTATTGTGGCTATTTCTAGTTCTTCGTGCATGTGTGTGGACTTTGAGTATCTGGGCTAATTGTTTATTATTCGGAGGCAGCAGTTTTGTATAATTTGTATTTTTTTGTCGTTGATTTGCAGCTCCATACTGGGCAGAAATAACAAAGGACTGGGCGGTTGTCACTATTGTAGATGGTCATTTTATTTTGCGTGCTAAGTTTTGAATGTCTATTGAAATAAAGATACATTTTATAAAGCGGGGTCTCCCGTGGTCTATTGGCTAGCGCCTTGGATTCATATGCGGGAGATGGTGGGTTCGATTCCCAACCTCCGGCAGGAATTTTATCATCCCACGGCTCGCTGGTAAAATTTCTCGCTGCACCCTGGATGTCGGCGCTAATGACCTAGATGTAGATGCGCCGTAAAAAAAAAAAAAAAAAAAATTATAAAGCAAATTTTTAGAAGCTTCGGTTTTATTGCTTATGTGTTTTGTGAATGTTAGGCCTCTATCGAAAGTCACTCCTAAATACTTGATGTGCTCTGTCCATGAAATGCTGTGGTTTACAAGGTAGAGTTTGCTTGGGATATTTGGGCGTCTTTATGTGAAGATTATGGTGTCTGTTTTAGTAAGGTTGGGTCTGTTTGTGAAGACGTGAACCACATCCAGTTACTTGTGAAATATCTGTAGTGATTCAGGTTTTCCATTGACCTAGTCCTATGGGCAATTCTATGGGTTGTTGTTGATAGTAAAGTAACCTTTAACACTCAAGTCGATCCAACTCGCAAAAATTAATAGAATTCTATTAATTTTAGCGAGTTGGATGGACTAGAGTTTTGATATCTTCTTGAGCGTAGTGAGCGGAAACGCATAGCACGTATGCCCATAATGCGAAATAAATATAAAATATATTTATGCTTTACAAGCCTTCAAGTATTACTTACAGATACAAGTTATCTAACAGTTAGTTAGAAACCATATTATATAAATATCGGTATAAAGAAAAATCGGTGAGGAGGCCCCTGAACTTCACAATTACCATTGATTTTTATAATATTAACATTTTTATTAATAAATATTGCTTGCTAACATATATTTATTTTCATTTATGTTTTACAAGCCTACAAGTATTACTTACAAATATGTTATCTAAGGGTTAGTTAGTAACCATACTATATAAACATAGTAGTCAAAAAAGTTACTTTTAGTAGTGATTGCAGTGATTTTAAATACTTTTCATTACTATATTAACTTTTGATGATTATATTTACATAATATGGTTTCTAACCTTAGATAACATCTAAAGAAGGAATAGATAACACGCAATGAACCTGTAAGCTAATCAGTAAGTACAAAAATCACTGCTTAAAACCACGACAGATACTTTAAAGTAACTGAATGTGCTTTCGCAAACAGACCCGTAAGGTTTATTTTGATTTTCCATTTTTTACAGAATTTATGAATTTTCTTGTAGTCTGTTTTATTATGGTGTCTATGAATGAGCTTTGCCGTCGGCAAACAGAGAGAAATTTGAGAACGAAAGGAAGTTAAGACGTCAACGAGGTACTTAACACCATGTGGGTATGACATAAAAAGCAACAGAGCACCAATGTGCCCGAGTGTAAGAGTTAGTGTGGGAGTGAGGCGAGATGAGAGAGAACACCGAAGTGTAGGGAGGAGAGCGAGAGAGAAAGTGACATTTTATAAATAGAATGTCGAGTATGTGTGTGTAAGAAAGAGAGCGGGACACACAGAGGCCGGCCAATGCTTCGAGAACAGATCAATTAGCCTTAGGTAAATACGGCTTGGAGGGGAGAGCGTGGTGGTGGGGGAAAAGGGGAGGGGCGAGCCTTACTAGAGAAGGAGTGGGGGTATTAAGCCACGCCTCCTTCTCCCACCTTCTCTCCGTCACTGGTAGTGGTAGGGAGAGTCCTAGTACACATGGTCCGAGCACCATTGGTGGAACCTACGTCAGCAAGAGCGACGGATCACTGACACGTAAGTCCGTCACTATCATTTTATCAATCCCATACACTCGCAACTAGTATATAACCATAAACATCAAGTCGCCCTTCGAATAATTCCTGGGCTCGAAGGACGCAATACATCAACAAATATCTAGTGTTTACAAAATTTTTAAAAACACAAAATAGTAAAATATAAGGAATTAAATTGAATTAAAGAAATATGATCTAACTATATTTTTGAGGCATTACTTGACAGGCGTTAAACTTTCTAAGCTTATGCCTCATAATGTTTTCATTAACGGCTCATAAAAAAGAGTAATAATAAACGGTGCATTTATGTGCCCCAAGTACTTAAACGAGCTGTAATTAATTTTTTAAGTGTTATTTATTTAGTAGATATCTTAAATAGTTACATGCGTTTATTCAAATTGTTTATGATTTATTTGTATAATCCTTTCAGCGCAAATGAACTATTTTCTATCATATGTTTATTTATTTAATAAATTAAAAATTGTATTAAATATGTGCTTGTTATTAAAATTGTTGAATTTTGGTAGATGATTCATTCGAACCAGTACATCCACTGGTACCGAAGCTATACTAATATTTCAGTATAATCATTATTTATTTGTACGTTTTTTCCGCTTAATGTGCAACTTTCTTAAAGTAACAATAAGTTATTTGAAAGTTTTTTTTTTAAACAAATATTACATGTTTATGCTTAAATAAAACCTGCCGCCTACACGCGCCATAATATTTCCGAATTATCCACCGATGTTAGTTCTTATTAGTGTGCATAACAAATAAAAACGCATAAAATAATCGTTGGAGTTAGGGTTTCATTCCCTAAAAAAAGACATCCTGAAAGACTTTTTTCTGCCCAAGCAGAAAATGAGATTCAAGCATGTTGAAAAAATAACATACAAACAATCATGTTTTGGTTCTAGGAGATATCTGTAGTTCAGATAGTTACCGCGATCGCCGTAGTCAATCTGTATTTTGGCGAAATTCCAAAAAGTTTAGGAAAATTAAAAAAAAAATCAGATGCTTATCATTTTAAGCGCATTAGTAACGTAACATTATATAAAAATCGTAATATAAAAAAAACTGTTTTTCCCATTTGAGAGGATGCGGTGTAATTTGATATATTTCGACACATACAGCCGCATATAAGTATATACACAGAGATAGTGTAATATAAAAAACATTGTTTGTTTTAATCCAAAATATTTTTGTTGTAAGTGAATCTTAGTGTGGCTACTTGCAAAAAAAAAAAAAAAAAAAAAATCAAATTATTCTTAAAGTATTGAGATTGAACAGGGCAAATTCCGTTTGTTATAATTTCTTTCCCATTCGACCTTTGTTTACATTTGAGTGATTAAAACATTGTTTTGTTTTGTATTCCTATTTAATTTTTATTCTTCTTTTTAGAAAGGACAGAAGAAATGCCTTTCGCTACAGTTGGAATATAAATAATGTTTGGGTTGAAGTTTTGACGATATGTTGTATAAGTCATGTTGGGTTCCATAAATTATTTTAATGTAAACTTTTGGCAATATAGCCTTTTTTTTCTGTAGATGCTTTTTTCTTCTTCTTATAGATATATTCAATGTTACAATGACATGTTATTTTGAACTTCTTTCCTTCTCGTGGTGGTTAAGATTCTCATTTCGTAGGATTCAATTTAATTTTTTTTCTTCAATTCCGGTATTAAATTTTTCGCAGTTAAACGATAAAACACTCCGTGCACATAATTTCCGACTCACACGTTTTAAAAATGAGCATAATGTATGTGTGTTAGGTATTTTAGTCATTAATAACTCCAAAACGCATTGTTTACCTCTTTAGTTCGGCAAATTGTGTACACGTTCCGGTGAACATTCTCTACAGCACACTTCATCATATCAAATATTTAAAACAAAATTAAATTATAAAAAAAAAAAACTGTTTACATTTTTTTTTTTTAATGTGAACATAATAATTTATGAGGAATTAATAAAGAAATGTAGTTAACAAAATAAATATTAACATTAACAAAACAAGCATTGAATGCACTAAAGAAAATTAAATATTTATGATCTAATTCTAATAAAAGTAATAATATTACTTTTATTATACAATATTACTTTTATAATAATATTTTATATTATACAAGTAATTTAAAGCTGAGATTTTTTCAAACATTCGCTAAATCTCGCCTTCGAATTAAAAACTGTTTAAAATGTTTTTGGGAGCTATGAAAAGTAACTTTTTAATTTTTTAGAATCCGCCGTTATAACGACTTAAATATTAAGGGTATTAGTTGGATCAAAAGTTGCTTTCTCTCGATCATTTTATAATGAATTAAGCATACAATTTTGAAAAATAAATATGAATTAAGCATACAATTTTGAAAAATAAATATAATGTATTATTTGTTGATGAAGCTTCTTTTTCCTTGCTGCCTTTTTAGGACAGAATTGTTGTTAAATTAATACCTCAATGTCTAATACTTAAATAAATTAGTACGTTTCGAATAAAGTTGTTTACTGGCCCTTGCACTTTATTATGCATTAAGCTGTACATATTGGTTAAATAGATAAGTAATATATATGTATAAAAAATATTATTTTTAAACAAATTTTAATTATCTATTCGGTTTTATGGCTTTATTTACCCAATAATTTCTTTTAATAAGTACCATAAATTCTCTTTTTTTAATAATGTTTATTTCTTTTTCTTCTTCTTTTGCATATGTTGACAACATTTTGACCTGATGTAAACCATATATTTTGATTTTAAATAATTACGATTTATCCCATTGTGATATACACATGTAAATAACCGTATTTCGATTGAATAAATACCTTACATTCTGTTTCTAATGCGGTTTCTTTCTGTTTAATGTTTCATCAATCATTATGATACATAAACACTTTACTTTTATTAAACAACTGGAATGTACTCTATTCTTTCATAATGTTTCCTCATCTTTATCTCATTGCGATACTATTTTGATTTTATGGAGACAAAAAATTCCATTTATTTATTTTTAATAAATTGGTTATCTTACTATAACATGATGATATATAATCATTAGAGACCAGATTTTTAGGATAAAATAAGTATCCAATTAGTATTTTACAAAAGGCATAAAAGGTCTTTTTAGATTTGTATTTAAAAATCCATTATAGTTTTTTTAGGTGATAAAAATGTTTGAATATGTTCAAAAATAGGTGCAACCTATTATAATCAATCATTAATAATTTTGATAATTGATTATTCATAAATTAATATGTATATATTTATCATAGTGACATAAAAATAAAAAAACAAATAACATTATTTTATATAATAGTATAGATAGATAATAGTTTATTGGCATAAGTACATGGCGTTGCCACAGAGTTTGGCCATTCCTTGTTATTTTGTTAGTGTTTCTTATAAAATAACAAAGTCCTAATAGGACAAAAATAACATCATAATAATAATAAGTATAACCTAACTAAATTTTTTCAGTCTGTATCAAATTAATGTATACAAATAAAAATAACTATATAATATCATGGTAAATAGATACTTAACAAGTATAAATGAAAGTAAAATATATAACTTAATATTATGAACTATAGCATACTTTTAATAGAAAGGAAAATACATTATTTAATCCTTCAATACTTTTAAAAATTAAAATTATTTCTAGTGACAATTCCTCACTGTTATTTACTATATATGAGTGAAGGTGTTCTTGTCTGTAAATATAATAGAATATTGAGAAGGAAAAAAATGAGGAAATAAAAATATAACGGAAATATTAGTTATTTTTAAACAAAAAGAATATCCAAATATTCATCAAAATATTTATTTAAAAAAAAACTATATAAATAAAAAAAAATACTACATACTAATTAAAAAATATAAATATACATGTCCTTATGACAGTAGTATAAATATTGAATCTTCTTTTCCAAACCAAAATACATTTTTTTCCAAGAACAAAATAAATTTAATCCAATTGAATTTTTCTCGCTGAACTCGAATATGCTTTAAGGTTTACTATAAGGCACGGTTTATTTGGTGGCATTCATCTTAAGTTTTGCTTAAAGTAAGTTTAAATTATAAATATGTGCCGAATCTGACATTTCGCTACTCATTTCGTTGGTGTTTATATCAAAGATTCTCAATGAGAGAAACAAACTATACGTACAGCCCTGATGAAGGCTTGAAGTTCAAGCCCTGATACGAGCCCTGATGAAGGCTTGAAGTTCAAGCCGAAACGTCGGCACAATAAAACCATTTTTATGATAAAATGTAGTTTTATTAAATAGCAGTGACCGAACCCCGACAATCCCTACCTTGCATCATCTACGGTCAACAATCTCCTCTCAATAAACTATACGTACCTTTCTCACCGGGGAAGTGTTCAATAATTTCAACAAGTCCTATATAATAACTCCAAATTCCTTTATATTTGCAAAAAATATTAAATCCTTTGAATTTAGATATTAAATGTTCACATTTCCATTTAAACAAGTTTAGATAACTTATTAAAAACTTTCTCAGGTAAACAGTAAATGCAAATTATATTTTAGTCAAAACGTAGTAGATCATAATAATGAAATTTCTGCGGGTTTTCTTACCACTATGATATGATGGGTAGTGAAACAGCGGGTTTATTAGCAAAACATAGTATTAGAGAAAGTATCTTGAATACATGCATCGTACCGTCAAATGCTGTAGCACACAAAAAATATCTAAGCTTCTCAAAGTGGACACAAGAAGGCTGAAAAATTTAAAGTAAGTTAACGCAATGACAGCCAGCCGCAAGTAGCTTGTAGTTTGTGTTATTGTCGAGTATGCCTATTTTTATTAATTACACTCGACTACGCATTATGAAAAAACTAGTTTGCTGCGTTATACACTTGGTTGCCACCACTTTCTTTTAACTAAGTGTAGGACTCCTAAGACCTATTCTGTGGCAGGTATTTTTTTAATAGAGCTTCAATTCGCTGCTAGGGAAGACATAATTCTTACCCATAAACAAGTGAACTATGCCTAAAAGCACGGTATATGGGGAACATCTTTCTATTGAAAACATTTTCACTGCAGAGCTTACCAATGCATCTAAAAACAAAATGCTAATCCTTGGTCAACTCTTTGATATACTTGTAAAGGATCATGTAATATAGCAGGAAGGCGTTGAGATTTCTGAGTGCTAGAGCAATGTTTACTAAAATATAAATAAATTACTTCAAATAGAAAAAAACATGGAATAATGATCAAAATATAGAATATTTTAAGTAATTTTGTTTGTATACATAAATTTGCGTAATCGGTCACGAAGATGTATAGTTTGTCTATAACACCTGTCCAAAACGGAAATATAAATGAGCTTCCTGCGGGCGAAAGTTTGTTTTCTCACAAGGAAATGCAAACACGCTCTTCAAAAAAAATTAGATAAAAATTCGTTTAAACCCTTCCGCACAAATTCAGGATCATGAATATGCTTTAGGTCCATCCGACAAACCTATGTAATGTACTGTATTGCATACACTCTTCTTTTTCTTACATGGCCACCGCGCATGCGCGATCGCCAGTGGACACTTTTTTGTAACGTTTTTTTTTTTCAGTTTAGTCATCGCTAAAGCATATTTATGCTAATAATGAAAACTTTTGATGTAAGGAATGCAAATGGACCTCCTATTTCGCTGATATTATTTAGTTTCATTTCTATTAAATATAGCCAGTTTCATTGCCAAGAACAACAAATATATATATATATATATATATATATATATATATATAGAGGGGAAGGTGTTGTACCTTTGACCACTATGCAAAATTGAATTTTTTTTGGCTTGAATATTAAAGCTAAATTCATTTTTTTTATTTCATTGTAATTAGTATTCTATTGCTTATCATATTTATTTTTTTCAAAGTTCTAGCTTTACATTTAATATTTTTAATTAATTTTTTAAAAAATAATCATACTGTGGTCAAAGGTACAACATGTAGTTGTACCTTTGACCATGGGGTTTTGTACCTGTGACCACCTAAAAACAACACAGCAGTGCAGAAAAAAAATTGTATTCAGTAATATTGTAATTAATTGTAAGTTTAATAAATACAGGACAAGGATGTAAGCATAATAAAAAGGCTATTATTATGTTATGCTTAACCCTTTGTTGCATCGTGATGCCTGCAGGCATCATATTATATTTTACACTCCCAGAGCACTATATCGAGTTTTTTTCAAATTATATTTAGTTTTCTGTAAGCATCAACAAGTGTCAAAGGGACTGGAAGTCTTTGAACATTGTACTTGGTTCCCAAGAAGGAATAAACAAGTTAATGTTGACAAAACCAGGAGTATCGTTTCTGACCCCGAGGGGATCCGTTTCGCGTCCATTCTGACCTAAAAAAGATCGTACTCCTTAGTACTAGTGGTGTATTTTACGAATTTAATGTTTGTTTTAGTGAAGTTTTATTTTTTTGAGCCAATTTTTGTGGTTGTTCATTTGTTTCCTGTGGGCACCATCGTGCATCTGGTACTGAGGTCTGAGCGATGGATCCCATTATCTGATCGATAATGGGGAAAGGAGAAACAGATTTTTCATATAATCACAGCACCAGATGATAGTGAGGATGATGAAGATGCCGATGACAATGTTTTTTCTGAAGCTTCGCGTATTTTCAGCCAATGTTTTAGAGGTAAATGGCGACAATTTGAATGGTCCCTTCTAATATTTGAATGATTTGTTTGAGGATGTACTGCCTGATGTATCTCAGAAGATGTGATGCAGGATGGAAAACTGCAAGAACCAAATTTGTGGTTACTGTGATAAATGTGAACATTATTTGTGTTTAACTAAAGGCAAATCATGTTTCAAGGATTAGCATTTGTGATTTTGATGAAAAGAGAAGAGAGTTCTTTTTAAATTTAACTCATAAATTCTTTATGTGTTTCAATAAACGTAAATTATACATGTTTATTCACAAAAACATTCCTCCCCATATGCACAATGATGCCTACAGGCATCTTTCAGTTTTTCATAAATTAATCGAAAAAAAAAACTCGATTAATTTTTTTCCGTATTTTTCCCGTTATCCTGAGGCCTATTTCTACCTCTCATATTTTTTTTATGAGAAAAGAAAAAATCATCCATCAAAGGGTTAATATGCTCACAAATCCAGTCCGTTTTAACTGTCTAGCAGATTCACTAGCAGTAGTAAGGTATGGCAGTTTAGCCACAATGTCTTCAACATCAATATCATACAAATTTTCATCTTCTCTCGTAAACATGTCACTTAAAGTTTGTTTTTTCAAATGTTGGATCTTAGACATTGGACATTTAATACCACAAATCTCTGCGACTAAATATGTAATAGTCTTTTTACTTTTATTTTTAACAAGTATAAAATTTCCTTTTTCCAAATCATATTTTTAAATTGTTACTGGTTATCGACTTAACTCACGACATTTATCAGACAGATCAACGACATGTTCTCCTAAAGAGATTTCGGTGTCAGTATCAGAATCTGAACTGTCATTAGAATAATTTTCTTTTTATTTACCACTTTTTTTTTGGAAGGCGTTTATTTGTATGTGGTGTCTTACGTTTAGGGTGGTGCTTTCTTTATTGTTTTTTTTTCGCCTTTAATAATTAGCTTTTCAGGAATATCTGTCAGGATACGAGGTTTCCCTTTAGGCCGGCTCCTATTTGACATTTTGCTTGCATGAGCTTTTCGATGAGGTCTTACAATTTCAAGCGAAACGATAAGGGGCGAACTGCTACACTGAGAATTGATAAAGTCAGTTTAAACTTATTTCCTTTATTATTTTTTAAATTACTTGAACAATTGAAGCAAGCAATATTAAGTATTTTCTAAAAATATGCAGCAGAAGAACATAAAAGTTGAATTATGAAAAAATTACTCATGTGTGTTGTACCTTTGACCTGGTCAAAGGAACAACACCTAGTCGTGGTCAGAGGTACAACACCCTGCTAGTGAAAATTAAAAAGCATGCTAAAAATTTTAGGGTTAAGATAAATCAATTTGGAAAGCTACACCATGTTTCTTATTGTAATAGCTACTTTGTCAAATGATTTCCATCTAAAAAGACATAATACAAAAAATATGATGAGGCAAAATGTCATAAATAAATAACTTACATTTTTATGATAGAAATAGATAAGTATTTTTTGCAAGAATCCTCTTTAACTTGAATAATCCAAAGTAGGTTACACAAGCCCTCTAGTGAAGGAGCTAAACACTAATTACACCAAAATTTATAAAATGTTGCTACATGCCGCCTCAGCCTCGGTGGTCAAAGGTACAATATGGTCAGAGGTACAACACCTTCCCCTATATATATATAAAATTCTCTCAGATCTTAGAAGGCATGAGGTCCTTAAAGCAGTCATCCAGACTACATTAAGCAAATCTCCAGAGCAAGTACATGGTGACGATAGGACTTTCTAGCATGCAGTGCTTCTGAAGAGGTGCGAAAATATACACGAAACATGTCGGGCCTAATAAATAAAGTTGTATGAAGAAAAGATGACTACTTTAACGACCCCATGCCTTCTAAGATCTGAGTGAAATTAGATATATTTTGGCTCATCTGCAAGAATAAATAATATATATATATATATATATATATATATATATATATATATATACATAGGCATGCTTCGGTAAAATTCGTACGAAATGTGCCATAATATAAAGTCCTTCGGCGTTAATAGCTTAACAGTTGATACGCCGTTAAACACGAAAAAAAAAAAAATAAATAAAAAGTCCTAAAAATTTATCTTCAAAACACACTCTGAGCTAAGTGTAGTGTTTCTAGAAGCGATTTCAAACGCGTGACCGTGGTAATAAGATCTTGAACGTCTATAATTCTCAAGGTAGCGAAACGCCCCCTCAGAATTTAGAAGCAATAAAGAATAATGGTCGGGAAAGAATCGCTTATTGGATATAAAGCACCACCAACCTGTTTCTCGTCCATAAACCACATACCGCATATGTACATGGACTGGAAAAATTGTTTTTGCAATTATATCCGTATGGAAGATTAATAAAATAGAACTAACGTTTTTTTTTTTTTTTTTTTTTTTTTTTTTTTTTTTTTTTTTTTTTTTTTTTTTTTTTTTTTTTTTTTTTTTTTTATTAAAACGAGCTCTACACTTATCATACCTCAAAGGCCTCTTCATGAGCTAAAACAATTACGACTACTAATATAATATATATATATATCATTTACCCGACATGTTTCGTGCCTTTATGTCGCACCTCTTCAGGGGCTTTCCTATGCAAAACTACTTTTTTAAAATCCCGAATTCATGTTTTGTACAAATATAAACACTTATCTTTTCTCTAAATAAATTTACTTTTAAACAAATAATATTTTATTTAAAATCCTTATCCTACCATACCAGGAAGTCCTCTCGTCATGTTGTCTAGCTTGAGTCAGACGTAATACTGACAAGCCATCTGTGGCAATGAATATGACAGTATTTTATCGATTATTTCAGCTGTTTTAATGGGATCGATTATTGGTAAAATTGTTCGTGGGGTTTAATTTATATACAAAATTCGTTGTAACGATTGCAACGCATGCTATTTTAGGGAATTAGCATAACAACACGCTAAAAGCATAGACACAAACGAGAACAGTACTACATTGACGGAACATGCAACAACTAAAAAACATAATTTTAATTTAAGAAACGTCGATATTTTAAATAAAGAAAATAACACATTTAAAAGAAAGAGCAAAGCAAATATTTATATAATTAAAAATTCAAACACAGCCATAAATAAAAAAAAACGGATTTAAAAAATGTCCATCAAATTGTCAATAGCATTATAAATTATATATATATATTTTTTTTTTATATTTATTTTATGAGCTTTTCGCAACTATAGCGACTTGCTCAGAACAAACATTACACATACATACATACATACATACATCAACAATATATACATCATCATTATTATATATATACATCAAATTATACAAATATACATTACACTATGTTTATATAGTTTATTCTACTTCTAGACATAGGAGAATACTATTCTACTTGTTTCTTTAATCATACAAATAGTAGGATATACGAACAAAATATACAGATTAAGATATAATAGAATAAATACATTAAATGCATACCAATTTAAATACAAAATATATAAATACAAAATGCATACAAATATGCATGCACACATGTACACACCTGCATACACACACACACACATGCATTTTATATTATTTTTTTGTATATAAATAAACAATGGTATATTTTTTATATAAATAATAATGGTATATATAAACAAATCTCTATGGGTTGTTTTCACTCTTCTTCCTTTCTAAATTTATGCTATAATCTGGTTAGTAAGTTGGTCTTGTTGAGGTAGTTCAGTATCTCATCGATACATTTGCTTCCATCACCGAGTAATTCAGTCATATTGTAAGGTAAGTCATAGTTTTGTCGCTGTAAACATTCAGTAAGTATGTGCTTTATAGTCAGCGGTGTGGTACACTGTGTACATGTCGGTCTGTCCTGTCTCGTCATGAGATAAGAGTGTGTCAGTCGGGAATGGCCAATTCTTAAGCGGCATAATATCACTTGGTCTCTTCTATTATCCCTTTTGCTTGAAGGCCATTCACTTACTGTTCGTTTGATTTCTCGAAGTTTGTTATCCGTCGTCATGTGCCAGGATTGCTCCCACTTCTCTGTAGCAAATCTTCTGGCTTCAGTTTGCATATCTTGTAATGTAACTCCGTGTATGTCCAGTCGGTTTTGTCTTGCCGTCGTCCGAGCCAGTACGTCAGTTTGACTGCTTTGCCCTATGTTCTCATGTCCTCATGTCCACAATATATTGTGATTTCTTTATTCGTCCTGTGTATCTGTTCTAGTATGTTCATAATGATGGGATTGTCGTTGTACATGTTTTGTAGTCCATGTATTGAGCTGAGTGAGTCCGTAATTTTACCAATAATCGATACCATTAAAACAGCTGAAAGTATCGATAAAATACAGCCATATTCATTACTACAGATGACATGTTAGTATTACTCCTGAGTCAAGCTAGTATACATGACGAGAGGACTTCCAGATAAAGTAGGATTAGGATTTTAAATAAAATATTTTTATGTTTTTTTTGTACAAAACATGAATTTGATATTTACAAAAAATAGTTTTGCATAGATAAGCCCCTTAAGAGATACGACAAAAAGGCACGAAACATGTCGGGAAAATTATAGCAAATAAAGTAGTCAAATTGAACGAATATAATTCTATTAATTTTACCGAGTTTGATTGACTTAAATTTTGATATCTTTTTGAGCTAGCGTAGCAATCGGAAACGCATAGCATAATGCAAAATAAATGTATATTTAAAAATAATTGTAAATTTTAAGGGCCTCCTAACCCGTCGTAGCCTGTCGCTTATGCGTTTCACTCGGTACGCTCGCTCAGTAAGATATCAAAACTCTAGTCAACTCGGTAAAATTAATAGAATTCTATTAATTTTAGCGAGTTGGATTGACTAGAGTTTCGATATCTTATTGAGCGAGCGGAAACGCATAGCACGTATGCCCAAAAACGACAGGTTACGACGGGTGAGGAGGCCCTTAAAATTTACAATTATTTTTGAATAAATAGTTTTTTTAACATTTTAAATGAGAGTTCTTTGTTTCCCCAATCTTACATTCCTACGCATGCGCATGTTTACAAATACGTTATTTATGCCAGCTTTCTTAACACGCATAACAGTGAACTTTAGTGCTTAATAACTTCTTTTCTAGTTGGGAGCTACGGTTTTTTTTTTAACGGATTCGTGTTTAGTGCATCAAAATACGTTATAGTGAAAAATATGAAAATAATCGGTTTGGAGGACGCTAAACTTCATTATTACCTATGCAAGTAAAAATTAAATTGACGGAACCACAAATTCGTTGAAAACTGACTACATGAAAATGAACCAAAGATTAAAACCGTATGAGGGCCAGCAAATTCCTTGTTTTCACAATGCCGCAATAGTTGAAGTTTTATTCTTTTTTTAAATTTATTTATCTTGTACTGTTTTAAGAAGAATCAGTTTCCCATTAGTCCTATTTCCGAGGACAAAGGACTTATTGAGAGTATTGTGTTACATGTTTGGACAAATATCTGCTTGAATACGATCAAGCTGAATGGGAGGGTGACAGGATCAAGCTTTGTCTTGTCAAATCGATGGGAGCGATTCTTGTTTAGTCCAGCGGCTGATTGAATCTTTTAAATACCGCTGTTGTCCTTCTGGGCCATTGGAGCCGCCGGTCCTCTCGCCTAACTTAGATGATTGATTTTATTCAAGACTCAAAAAAGATAGGGTGTACGAAAATTCGTTTGTTGGTAAGAAGATTGCTGACAAATATTTTGCATAATAATTTTCTTTTTTTGTTAGAAGAAGCTAACGATTGTAATCAAATAAATAACCAGCTAGGTCTTATAAAATCGCCTTTGGATAAGATAGCCTTTGGAATATAGTGAAAAAGGCCAGAGGCCAGGGATGTTCTGCCTTGGGGGAAATGTAATAAATTTGCTCAAAATACAAATGTGTCCCTTGAGGCAGGAATTTTTATTTTTTTACATGCGAAACTCGTATATTAAATTCCACTTATGATAAATATAGATTCGGACCATACATTATTCGATCTAATAATACCGACCCAACTTCAACTAAATACTAAAATAGAAAAAAGAGAAGGTAATGAATAACCACGAAATATATACAGGGTGTCCTGTAAATGTCTAGTCATATTGTGAGGGGTAATAGAGGACCCTTAGGGGAACAAAAAATGTTCTATGACGATTTTCCGAATTCTTGCCCATAAGGGAGAAAACCTCGTTTTATTGCTTTCTCGATACAAACGTGATTTTTTAGAAGAATAATCGTTGTAGCTCCGTCCCAAGTGGTACTATTAGAAAGGGAGTGAAACCAATCGAAAGCTGAGTAAATTTACTATAAGACTAGTTGGGAGTAAACATAAAAATGAATGAATGTAAGTAAGTATATCTTACCAAAAGAAAGCTATTCTAAATTTCCTGACATTTTATTGATATTTCTTTCCAGCGTTACTCCTCAATGGGGAGGATCTGAGATTTCCGGGTTTTAGAAAAGCTTTCTCATCTAAACAGCTTTCCATTCATGCATCACAACCCTGTGTTATTGGAGTATTTGAACGATTTTAGAACAAAAGTTTAAAAAAAAAAAACATGGATCTGTGAAAAGAAAATTATATTTTTTCTGGTTTATTCAAAAAGCTGAAGAGAAATATTTATTTTTATAAATGTTTACATAAATATTAAGTAAATATTTACTTAAAACAATAAAAAAAAAATACTTCCACAAATATAAAAAAATATCCTAAAACAGTAAATAAATAAAATACACATTTATTTTGAATTTATTAATTCAGGTGACTAATACTGGGTCTAGGCGGTGGCCATTAATGAACCCCAACCATACATTAACCTCAAAAATTATTTTTTATTTTATTTTATTTTTTTTTACGGCGCATCTACATCTAGGTCATTAGCGCCGACATCCAGGGTGTAGCGAGGAATTTTACCAGCGAGCCGTGGGATGATAAAATTCCTGCCGGAGGCTGGGAATCGAACCCACCATCTCCCATTAGACCACGGGAGACCCCCTCAAAAATTATTATTTTTACCTATATCACGCATTTGAGCACATTTTTACAGGACTATTTACATCTTATTTATGAGGGATAGAACTCCTAAAATAAAGTACATGAAAATAAAATTTAATAATATTTAAATTTGATAGCTTCATTTCATTAATAGTCTATTCGGAATGTCTTAAATACAAAAACAATAAAAACTTTCAGCTCGAATGCTAAAAATAAAAACAAAATATCAAAAACAGTGACTTAATAAAAAAAACACCTAAAATATTAAATATCTTGAAAAAGGGTAACCTCTGGATAAGACAATACAGGCATAAAATTGTTATTTTTGACCAAAACTATCACCTTTGATGGATGTTGGTCGAATTAACAATAACCCTGTATATGACTAAAATTACAGCAATATGTGAAACAGTGTTTTGCAGTAAGTCTCTAGAAGTTATCGTTGAAAATAGTCCTCCTGAATGTTATCGAACGAACTTAGGTCTATTTGAATAGACAATCGATACATTTATAATTAACAAAAATATGAATTGCAAATTACTACTAAGAAAGATAGTGTAAATATTTATGTTATCAAATTGAAATTTCATGAGATCATATCGTTGATTCACAATATCGTACTTCAAAGAAATTGATTGAATAGCCGTAATTCATACATAATCAAGCACATTCTTTAGTATTTAGGGCAATAAACCCCGCCTAAATTGTCTTAAAATAATCTAAATTAATACAAATGACCAGCTGACTCAATTGTTAATTTTAAATTTAATTTTGTTCTTGAGTAGCACCAACTTTTAATGGACCGATTTTGGTTTTGTTTTCGAAATACGATCCCCATTAGTCGGGCATTATATCCATCGAGTATCCAGTATTCGAATTAATAAATTTGTTCCCGAAGTAGAGATTCTCAAATGTGAATCGATCTTTTGATTAGATTCGAATCGAAATGAAAAGATCGACCCTCAAAAAATCGATTCAAAAGATCGATCTTCTAGGCTCATAAGATCTATCTACGGTATAGATCGATCTTGGATATGGATAATACTAAACAGGTGAAGAATAACCCTTCAAAAAATTTTTTCAAACTTTACATTTATTCCTCCATCACAACGTTTCGGACACACAGGTCCATCCTCAGGCAATCATGTCCTGTTCATTACTATAGTTACATTAAAACAGTCATGCACTAAATAAACATGATTCCTGTAAGGAACCAAGTCAAATTACACCTACATCAATTAAACACTCATTATCACAGCCATATGGCTATCACTTATACGAATCGACATAAATAAGTCAAATTGAATATTTGATAATATAAAAAATATATCTCTAACCTAAAAGTAATTTAAATTTAATTGATCTGTACCGGCCGATATTTTATGTGGTAACGTTTTTAAATTTGGTGTTCTCTCTTACATGCAATTTCTATTGTTGAATACATATTTAAATTGATAAAATTCTATCAGGTATGAAAAAAAAAAACCTTCAAGAATTTATGTATTTTCATCAATAAAACTTCTTCTGGTAATTATTTACGGAAATATATACAGTCTAATGTAATGTTTGTGTTGTTTTCAATTATTAAACCATTTTCCTTGGCGAATTAAATTACAACCAACCAGAACCTTTTTTCCGCTAATGACAAATAGATAATTCATTTTTCTTGTAATATGTTACATTCGATACAAATTATAAGTTTTTGTGAAACGAATGAACCGCAGGGAGAAATTTAAAGGAAATCATTAATTAGTTCGCCATTTTATCACTAGATCACTCCAATAATGTAGGATTTGCATACTTAAATTGTATGCAAGAATAGCTCAGAATGAAAAAAGGGTGGAGTTTTTTGAATAACGTAAGGCATACACAGTTAAGAGAGTAAAAATACAATTAGAATTAACTTACTGAACACAAATTTAAAATTAAAATTAACCTACGAAAAATAATCTAAAAATTCGTTTCTATTTATAGGCTGTAGCGTTAATAGTTTTTTAAAATTATTTTTATGTATATACGGGACAGGTACGATTTACTAATAAAATTATTTCTATGATTGGTTTATAGTTTATATCAGTGTTGGGCAAGAATCATTCAGAATAATGATTAATGAATAAATCTGTTATTTCATTCTGAATAATGAATAATTTTTCATTCATTATTCAGACAATTCAATGAATACCGTAACTTTTTATTTTTATTCATTATTGAATAACAATGACTTATTGAATGCAAATTTTTATTGAAGAAAAATGATTTATTGAATAAAAGTTATTTATTCGAATGAAACAACTTTTTGAATGAAATTGATTTATTTCACTGAAATTGTTCGTTAAATTCAAGTGATTTATTTTAACAATCTTGTCTTATAAAAATGACTACGTTCATTTAACTTTTTCTTACTTTTAATGAAAATTATTTATTTAAGTGATCTTAACTTAAAGAATCTGAGTTTGTTCTTTCATGAACCATATTATTTTAAATGTATAAAAATAATGAATGAAGAATGAAAAATAATTAATTATTCGCTAAATAAAAAAAAAAAAAAATCCATCAATGAATAACTGAATAAATTCTTATTCAATAAAATTTTATTGAATAATGAACCAACCCTGTTATTCATTGAATAAAAAAATAAATCAGCGGTTGAATAATTTATTCAATGAATAAATCCTTATTCAATAAAATATTATTTGAATGATTATTGAATAAAAGATTTATTGAATAAGGCCCTACTCTGGTTTATATGCACATATATACAAAGAAAATCAGTTCTTTAACAGGTCACGAAGGCCCAGAGGGAAAGATACTGTACAGTTATTTGATTCATAACCTTGGGCAACACTAGGTGAGTTAAGTACTGTCCGGCCTCTATTTTTGCACTCTGTTTTCCTTATTTCAAGAGTGCAACATGAATAACATAAGGTTGCGACAATAAACTCGATGGTAATAATCAATGTATGAAAAGTAGGATGAATCTAATAGCAACAACTGCAAGGTTTGTCTGATGTCTCGATAGTTATGAAAACATCATTTGTGCCAGTTCATGACGATGATGATAATGTTGGCAATGATGTAAGCATAAGGCCGACAGATGACGCTTCCCGATGATTCAGTTGCACAGGGATGCTTACCGCGCACAGTGGTGTCGGAAGGGACGACCCCAAACCGAACGTGTTTCAACTAACATTTTTTTATACCTAATTACTTGTAGAATATTCTTCTAATATTTATTTTCCATTTTATTACTAGTTCTGATGTACGTTTTCTCACCGAGTAAAAATATCACTGTTTTTAGTGAATAGTAAAACAATGTTTTATAACACTTATTTTATCCCTGAAAAATTGATATTACCCAGGAATTCTCATGTGTATATGTAGCTTTTAAAAGAATTTTCTTTTTTTGCCAATATTTACCATGAACTTCGTGCATTCAGGTTGTAAAGATATACGTAATGAAAATTTATATGTATGAATGCTTAGTTTATTGGCAGAAGGAAAGAAAAGCGGTACTTAGCTATCCTCTCAGCATAGTTTTACCAAAACGTGCATGTATTGAAGTTTTTTATTTAAATTTTAACGTTTTTTATTTAAATTAATACGTTTATTTAATGTATTGAAGTTGCTCTCCACTAAATTCCATCGCTTATGCAGAGCCTAATAAAATGAAAGTGTCAATTAGCGATGCGATTATTTTACGAAAAACGACTTTACCATTATTATTTTTTACAGAGAGTTGTTTAACAGCGAGTTAGTGAATATTAAAAATGGCATCCACCTACTATCTCGTGTGAAACTGTTAAATTTATTCGTTATAAGCTCAAAAACTAAAATTTTAATAAAGAGGAATTGGTCGAGAACAGATAAAAGTATCACATTGGTTGTTAATTTATTCGACTTTGCACTCAACAACAGAGGTCGAAAATAATAGTTAACTTTTCTTTTAAAAAAGTATTTATTAAACTTTTTTTTCATTTTGAAAAAGTAAACCGCATAACTCATTACTTTTTCTATTGGCTCTTCATATGGGCAATTCTATTGGTTGTAGTGTTGTTAAAAGCGAGCCCTGACTAAAGGCTTCAGGCCTGAACCTTGAACCTAGCCTCTACAGGCCGAGCTCTGAGGGCTGGATGAAGGCTCGGGAGTGAGGCTCCATCCTAACCTTATCAAGCCCTGAAGGTTTGGCAATGTTCTCTCTCGAGCCTTGAAGGCTCGGCCTTGGAGCCTTGTGAAGGTAGAGCTTCGGCAAGCATGGTTATAGTCGAAGCCTTTCTAGTGATTTACTAGATTATCTCTATACAATAATTACTTACTCTTTAATTATTACATTTTATTCATTACGATTTTTTGGTGACATATCTCACCATTTATTTAACAATAATAAATATAAATTTTTAACGGCATCTTTATTTACAAAGGGAGGTAATTTAGCTGTTATCTCTGATAATTCTTATTTTGCTTCATTTGTAATTTATTAAAATTCACAGAGTTCAGTTTATAACGTTAATGATTACGCTAAATAAAGTGCCTCATTTAGCTGATTTTTTTTAAATTCTGTATTCTTATGGATTAAAATCTGCATGAAAAATTGTATGGACTTTTATTATTTAAGGGAGATAAAAGTATGACAGCGTCATACAGTTAAGAAGTATGACAGTGTTGCCATCACCGTCTAACAGAATTTATTTTTTAGAAAAAGTTACTATTTTTAACCAATTAGTGATCCATATAATCTAGTTTATCGATGTCATGATAAATTTAAATGCTAGCGAATAATTTCAGTGTGGCGGAAACAATTTTGGACGAATCTACCAAAGTATATTTCATGAAACAGCTGGTTGCCCGCCGTCCGCCATTTTGGAAATGAAAAGTAAAAAGCTTCAAAGCATGCGCCTTCTCCCGAGCCGAGCTTTCAAGGCTCGCGCCTTCTACCAAGCCGAGCCTTCAAGGCTCGCGCCTTCTATCGAGCCCTGTCCAAGCTCTGAGAGCTCGAGCTTTTAGGAGCCGCGCCTTCTAGCCTTAAAGGCGCGCTCTTTTACAACACTAATTGGTTGTTGATGGTAGTAAAGTAACCTTCAACACTCAAGTCAATCCAACTTAATGCAATTCTATTAATTTTAGTGAGTTGGATTGACTAGAGTTTTGAAATCTTCTTGAGCGAGCGGAAACGCATAGCACGTATGCCCATAATGCGAAATAAATATAGAATATAAATATGCTATAGAACCAGCGGACAAAAAAATCGGTGAGGAGGCCCCTAAACTTTACAATTACAATTGATTTTGTATTATTAACCTTTTTATATATAAATATTGCTTGCTGAAATATATTCTGCTAAATACAAGTTATCTAAGTTTAGTTAGAACCATTATTTTATAAATATAGTAGCCAAAAAAAGTTTCTTTTAGTATTGATTGCAGTGATTTTAATACTTTTCGTTACACTATTAACTTTTGATTGCTATATTTTTATAATATGGTTTCTAGCCTTAGATAACCTGTAAAGAAGGAATAGATAGCCTGCAAAGAACCTGTAAGCTAATCCGTAAGTACCAAAGTCACTGTTTAAAATCACGACAGATACTACAAAATAACTGGATGTGGTCTTCTCAAACAGACCCCACGTTTTTCTTCAAAGCTTCTTAATCTGCTTTTGGAAACTAGGATATGCCAGGACTTTATTAAATATGCTACATATATAGATGCGCTTTTCAGGTATTATTCTCGGAGGCTATATTCTCTGCCCTTCTTCGTTGTGTCTCAAGAAAAGGGTACATTAGCTGAAGTGCGGCTATTTCAAAGGACGGAAAGGCGTAGTGGAAAGGCTCATTACAACCAGCAAACGTTCACTTAAAAAGCCTCCGCCAAATCCTTGTAAAGTGGAGCAAATCCCCCCGGAGCTAATACTTTCTAGATAATCCTTAGGCCTGGGCTAGGGGCACTACCTGGCGGTAAGGCAATACGCCCTAACCATCCATGGTTAGCCTCCTGTTTTCCAGGCCGATGCCCACCGCGTCCCAACGCTCACTCAATAGGAAGCAACATTCTCCAGTCGCTTCATTCATCTGGCTCCAGCGGGGTTTTTTTTTTTACATCTGCTTTTGGCGCGCGGTAACGGTTCTAGCTGCACTGATCTTCTAGTCCAAACAAATTCCTTTCCTATCAAAGACTTCCTTTTGAGAATTCCTCCTGTAGATTGCTCCCTTCCGAAGCTACGAAGTGGCTTTGTTTACATCCCAACTGATATGTCTAAAGTTTTATCAATACTGGAGTACTGTAAGAAGTTGAAAAGAATCATTAAAGAAAATAACTTTAGTCTAGGCATTTTGCGTAATATTTCAAAAATTACAAAACAGTTGTACTACATTCATGAACTTTGTTATTGTTTTGTCTACCATAAAATGGGGTCATATAAGTACAGTGTGGCGAAATTGGTACTAACCTAAACTGCTTATATATACATATAGGGTAGGACTAAAGATTATTTATCTTCTAGTGTCTTCGTTCATGGGTTGGATTCGGCTTCCCCGCCGTCCCCAGGCTGACCCAGCCTTTAATTAATTTATTAATAGGTTCCTTGGTGCTAATGACGCTTGTCGAAGCAGAAAAGGGGAAAATCAGGAGGCCGGAGCATAGTACTGACCACACTATCTCCCTACTTGGTCGTATTGTCATGATATCTATAGTATCTGCCCCTCAGGGCCCTCGTACTGAGCAATATCAATTTCACTACACTGTACAAATGTGACTCCGTTTTACGGTATCTTGTTCAGTGATTGTATATTAAGAATCATAAACTGCCATGCTTAAATACCTTTTGGAGAGTGTTGTCCACGTGGTTTATATTCTCAATGTTTTCAAGCCCTTTTTTCAATAAAAGCAAATGCTTCTCATTAGGTAAACGTAGCGTGGTTCAGGTTCCAAGTGCGTTTTTTTTGTACGTTTGGTTCCATCGAGAACGTTTTGTTTCTGACAGAGTTGGGCAAAAATTATCTTCGGATAACGGATGACGAATAACCTAGTTTATTCGTTATTTTTCATCTATAATTTACGGATATCCGTTATCCGTCATTCGAAATTATTAACATTTACGTAAAGTTATCCGTCATCTTTTATCTTATGATTTCATTTGAAATAATTTTTCATCTTACGGATAAATTTTAATTCGATGGATAAGTTTTCATCCGAAAGATGATTTTTATATTTGGATGATGTGTAGAAAACCAATTTACTACTTAATCATAATGTATTTATTTATTATTTAAATATAATATAATATGTAATTATTTAAATTATTATTAAATATAATTATGTATTACATTATTATTTAAATATATAATTAAACTTTAAATTAAATTCAACATAGATTTTAAAACTACTCTTTTCTCAAACATTTCATCAGAGAGTCGATTGCTTTTTGAACAGTTTGTTTTTGCCCGAATGGATAGAAAAAAGTGGTATTGTGGACGGATAACGAATAAAAGATAACGGATAATCAAATGACGAATAAAAGATAATTCACCCGTTTCTCGAATAACGGATAATTGGTCATCCGTGGTTTTATGATTAACTAATAACGGATAAAAAATTATCTTTCATTCGTTACTTAAATAAAAAATTATTCGAATAAGCCCAACTCTGGTTTCTGAGAGAATGCTTATCTTTTTGCGAATAAGGTCTTCGGAATCACGATTGGCGAAACTATTGAACTATTGAAACTACATTAGAATCCTCCAACAATAAACACTTTAAGACCGGTAAATTATGGAACCCAAAGTAACATGATGCCATTTATAGTAAAATTGCGATTTTAATAAATGTGGTGCTTAGAAGTTAGACCCAACAAAAAAAAAACTGACTAAAACTTTCTTTATATTTTTAAAATTTATTTTTTGAATAAATTAACGACATATAATAAATAACGACGTAAGTCGTAACGACTTAACCTAAGGTATGTGCGTATTTGAATTTTAGAATGTCTATTCAAGGTTTAAAAAAAACAAGAAGGTTGTAATTACAGAACCTTAGGGCTTATAGAGGGGTGTAGGTTTAACTTGAACAAGTTCATTATATTTTATTGGCTTATAGTAAAAATGTTGTGTAAATACGGGTGTTTGAGGGCCGGTTCTTATCTGCTAGGGGAGTAAGTACACTCAAGGGGATAAAGACAGGGGTAGGAAGAGCACACACATACGCCAACCATAAGGGCACATAAACTAGCAGATGTAGACTATTTCATAATGACAGGAATTTAGCTCGGCCTTTGGTAACCAGCTTCGAAAAATGACGAGATTCGGAAGTCACGATTAAATTTATGTGTTTTTAATTGGTGGTTATAATTTGTGTGTTTGTGTAAATACACACGGATTTAAAGAGTGTCCCTATATGCCGGCCCCAATTGAAATATCTTTTAAGCCGTTTGAAGTATCGCAAATTTGCAAAGGACGAATGGTATAGCTCTCATTGAAACCTTTCGTACGCGTCATTTCTTATTTGTTAATTACAAAAACATTAGTTTTAACTTTAAGCGCGCGGTCAAAAGCCGGCATTTTACCCTGCATTTTAATAAATTTTTGAAAACTACTAAAAATATTTAGATTTTTTTTTTTTGTTTCGCTTGGTATTTAGCAATAAAATCGCGTATAAATTCACACTTATTTGATGTCTACAACCTCAAACATAATATTTTTGTTAGTAAAATAATTGTGCTTTTATCTATCTATCTATATATATATATATATATATATATATATATATATATATATATATATATATATATATATATATATATACATATTCAATTAAAAATATTTCCTTACTTTTTCTTAATATTCGAATCTAAGGAAACGAATCACTCAAAAAAAGCTGAACATTATTAAAACAATTTTGATGTTCCACTTTGCAGCGGCTGCATTTAAGGGTAATACTACCGTGTAAAGTTTTTTTTACCATTGTTTTAAGGGGTTAAAATTCTTCCTTAACTGATAAAAAATGATATCCAAGAGTTTTTATGTGAAGAAAACATTTTTAATTGGGCAAAAAATACGTCCCGATGCCGAGTGGACACGATGCTGATTTGAAGATATTTTTTTGAGCGCGCTTCGTTTTTTTGGTCCTCCTTCAATACATTTCAATTTGTTTTTATTTTTATAACAAGAAAGTATTAAACAAAAATGAGCATATCAGAACATTAAACTTGAAGTTGTTTTCTCAAAACCATGTTTTTCAAATCGGGCGGTACTCTGGCGTCTTGAATTTTTGCCCGATCAATTTCAAATTTTAACTGCAGCTTTCTATTGATATTTGCGAGTAAAGTACGTAAGGAGTTTTTCGATTCATTGAATTATAACGACTT
The DNA here is from genome assembly GCA_946811695.1 of Gonocerus acuteangulatus. Lineage (NCBI taxonomy): Eukaryota > Metazoa > Arthropoda > Insecta > Hemiptera > Coreidae > Gonocerus > Gonocerus acuteangulatus. Next base: position 28,995,918 of record OX328132.1, read on the forward strand.
TCGATGGATTTTTTAATAGGAAATGAATAATTGTTCACTATTTTCGAAAAATCAATATTTAATAAAAATCCTACTAGTTTGAACCTTCTTTTTTCAAAATAATTTTAGTTTTTGGTTCTAGATTCAAAATTGCCGCCTGCAGACTATTGCCCGTTAAAAAAGATGGTTTCCGTCAGACACAGCGCCGTCTGTTACATACAATTTAATGTGCTGTATCGCTGTAAATAAATATGCAGCAGAAAAATAAACCTTTTTTTTTTTTTTTTTTTTTTTATAAGTTTACGCCAGTGGCGAAACAAATAAATAGCCATCTATGTATACTTAGAGACAAAAAACCGGTGTACCTTGAATTATTCTATTATTTTACCATTAAGCTTTCATCACCATTGTGGGCTCATTAAGATGCCATATTTTTATTTTTTGCTATGGTAAACACTTTATATAACATTCCATTTGTTATGTAAATTGTCTACTAGGTTTTTTTTCTTTTTTCAGCAAGTGTTATTAAAAGAAATGTCTCTATGTTTGTATGTCCAACGATATTTGGCCGAAAGTCCGAAATAGGCTCCACCATAGTAGACCTCTAAAAATTATCCTTTACTCAATGATGTCAAATTATTGGGTGGAAACTGAAGTTCCAAATCCTTGAGAAATTTGAAACGACCAACTCGCTTCGCCATCGTTGCCAGGGAGCGGCTGTAGACCTTAACAGCTTACCTATATACTAATATAAATGCTACTAGCATATTAATGCATATAGTAGGCTCTCCCTAATCCGGCGTCATCGGGACCGTTAGAGAATTCTGTTAGAAGCGGTAACTTATGTCTTTGAAAAACATTATTTGAGGATATAATAATATGTATCATTTTTAATATTGCAGTTTTGGGTTTTTTTGCGAAGACTACATCCAGTTACTTTCGAAGTAGCAGTAGTGATTTATAACAGTTACTCGTACTCGCTGATAAGCTTATAGGTTCTTTGCTGGTTATCTATTACTACTTATTATCTACGGTTATAATTCATATCAGATAATGGCAAGCAATATTTATTGATAAAAAGGTTAATATGATCAAAATCAATTCTCTCAACTATGAAAAAAGTTATTAAGCATTAAAGTTGACTGTTTTGCAGGTTATGAAGTATAACAAACAAAGATATTTGTAAACAAACATATTTTATTTCTTTTCTCTCTCTCTCTCTTTTTTGGATATTTTACATTTATTAAGCATTATGGGCATACGTGCTATGTGTTTCCGCTCGCTCAAAAAGATATCAAAACTCTAGTCAATCCAACTCGCTAAAATTAATAGAATTCTATTAATTTTAGCGACTCTAGTCTATCCAACTCGCTAAAATTAATAGGATTCCATTAATTTTTCTGAGTAAGAAACCAATCCCTTTTTCTTTGTCAGGAACATCACGAACTCATTGTAAAAGACTCATTTTTTCTCACAAATATTAGCAGAGCTTTTTCCTAAACAAAAGCTAATTCACTGTTGAAGGTTACTTTACTCCCAGCAAAAACCAATGCAATTGGTCATCGGAATTCTCCAATAGGAAGGCAAAGGAGTTATGCGCATGCGCTGAATCACTGATACAATCACTACTGCTACTTCAAAAGTAACTGGATGTGGTCTTCGCAAAAAGACCCGCATATTTAAGTAAAATTTCCCGAATTATAAAATAAATTCGAAATATGTTAATCCTTGCTGGTGTATTATTTACAAGTGCATATGAATGTAAAAGTTTCAAGGAATAAACATATGTAGACAGTTCAACTAAATAAAAAATATTTAATTACTAAATAAATCACATATGTATACTTATATTATTACAATATCAAGAACTGGAAAATCAGGCGTTCCTTTGTGAAAACGTTTATTTTTTTAGTAGAAAACCAAAGTTTCTGCCTCTGAAACGAAACATATATGCCTTCTTTGAGTTCCATTCAATGACATAGTACTACGAAACGAAGGTTTTCTGTGAACTCTCGAGGAGGTCTTGCTCTTGCGAGTTCCGAGATCCGTCACTCATTCCTCTCGGAGACCGTCGGATTAGAGAGAGCGCCGGACAATAGAGCGCCGGATAAGAGAGCGCCGGACAAGAGAGTGACGGACAAGAGAGCGCCGGACAAGAGAGCGCCGGACAAGAGAGCGACGGACAAGAGAGCGACGGGCAAGAGAGCGCCGGACAAGAGAGCGACCGACAAGAGAGCGCCGGACAAGAGAGCGACGGACAAGAGAGCGACGGACAAGACAGCGCCGGACAAGAGAGCGACCGACAAGAGAGCGCCGGACAAGAGAGCGACGGACAAGAGAGCGCCGGACAAGAGAGCGCCGGATAAGGGAGAGTCTACTGTATATATATTTATTGATTATTTAATTTTAGAGATTTTATAGTAAGAGATACAGTTTCACCTTTTTTAAGAATTTTACGACGTCAACTGCTTTACCATAATATAGGAACCGCTAGTTGCTCTGGCAGTGTCATTACATTACACTGGAGTCTCACTTATACGAATCTGAGGGGAACGGAAAAGGTTTCGTATAAGTGAATATTTCGTATAAATGAACAGTACTAGGTTTCGTGGCTATTTCAAAATAATATAAATTCTTCATAACAAAAAGTCACAATTTTATTGTTTGTACATATTTCGTTGTTAGATAACATTGTACATTATTATATTTTCAAAATTCATATCACAATACTGATAATAGTCGTAAGGATGACTTTGGGGTTTTCATAAACTTCTTTCAGGATTTTTATTTTGTCTTCAAGCGTAAGTTTTGTTCTTGTTTTTTTACTCATTTTAAATGATAAAAACGCAATAGAAGACGGCTACTAGCGAGAGACAGAGACTGGTGGGGGTAAGCCACTGGTAAGTCGGTAAACATTTCGTGGAAAAGCTGTTGTATCTTCGTATAACTGAATAGTATTTAGACCAGGGGAACAAATTAGCCTTCGTATAAGTGAATATTTCGTACAACTGAATATCTCATAAGTGAATAATTCATTACACAGGATTAAATGGAGTTTCGCCGGGGAACGAAAAATTCTTCCTATAACTGAATGTTTCGAATAAGTGAGGATAGTATAAGTGAGACTCCACTGTATTATCAATTAAAAATCCAATTTCCAATATACCCCCAACTATTCCAACGCATTCGGGATTATATTCATTCATTTTTGCCCAGAAGTTGTTTAGGAGTTGCAGAAGTAAGTATGAAGAAGAGATAGAGTGTCCTAGAAGTTGTTCCTTCCTGAAGCATAACAAAGCCGCTTCAAACACTTGAATTAGGAGCTTATCCTCGGGGCTGGTTCTACCTCGGGGAAAGGTGGCTGTCTAACTAACGAACTTACAGCACAGTTTCACTTCGGATCTCTTCATCGTAGATTTCATTTTGTAACAACTAGTCATATGGCTGTGGTTAATTCCTTATCGAGTTAGTTCTCCTGGCTATTTTTCGTAGTATGTCACTTTAGAGGTAATTATGCCGACTAATCTTTCTTAGGAAAAGGCATTTAGATTTTTTAGCGTGGTTCCTCCCTCCCTCCATAGGTTGACTTCATGACACAACCCGGAAGTGCCGACACGAAAATTTTAGGTTTTTGATCCCATAGATCAATAATATAACGGTGTTTCAAATTTGTATATATATATATATATATATATATATATATATATACACAAAAAAATAGGTATGACATGAGCTAATATAAAGAGTAGATATCATACAATATGTGGAGAAAGGTGGAGCTTGTTTACAGTTCATAATCTTATAGGTGGGAAGATAAATCAGTCAGTGTTCGCTTTCGTTTCAGCAGTTAGTGTGTGTTGAAGAAAATTTGTTTTGGTGATTTATTTCAGTAATATGTGTTTTCTTCTTTTTTTGTACGTAACGTCGTGTTGTGGATTTGTCGTAATTTCCTATTTGTTTAATCAGTGGGTTTTGCTTCTGAGTACATGCTTTAACCCATTCGAGGTGACGATTTTTTTCGAACACGGTGCCCAGGAGCCAAATTTATTTTCTTCTTTTTATTGTTAATTTTTAATAAAAAAAAAACAAAACATGTTTACTATGGAAATCATCCAATTCTTTAGTGAATTCACATAAATAAGATCATTAATTATCCGTGCAATCTAAGGTATAATAAAAATGCAGATAATTTTTAGATTTTTTGATGCACAGTAAAATCAATGCTTAATTTTGTTTTCCTGTACTTTAAATATTTCATTAGTCCAAGGAAATTCGTATTTCGACGACCAGTTTATTCAGATTAACTGATAATTGCTGTTATTGCACACACGGTGAGCAAGCCGTCTTATAGCCTCGGAAATCTATTGCACACGCGGTGTGGAATCGGTCACGAATGTGTTAAAGAATTTTACTGTTAGTTTGCGAATGTACGTTTTTAAAGGAGTCAATTTTGAAGTTTCGTGTAGTGTTTTTATTTGAGTATATCTTGGTAAGTTTTTTGCTATTCTGGTGCATTTATTTTGGAATACTTGTAATTTTTTATAATTAGTTCTTCATACAGGGCAAGCCTATGTTAACGCAAGATGTGATGTGAATACATAGCTCATCGCTATAGATACAAAGTCCTTTGAAATAATTAAATAAAAATAAAAATATTATAAGATGGTGACCCCATTTTTCTAATATATTTATATGTTGCAGAAGGTCAAATTCGATCAAAAATACCACACCACTCTTTTATTGTGCTCTACATGTTTCGCGTTCCTATGACACCTCTTCAGGAGCTCTTAAAATAATGTACAATTACAGCCTATGGGGTCTCCCGTGGTCTAGTGGCTGGCGCGCTAGATTCATAAGCGGGAGATGGTAAAAAAAAAAAAAAAAAAAAAAAAAAAAAATACAGCCTACTCCACCGAGAATCTTCCGCACGTAGGGCCACGTCTAGACGTTATTTTAAGAGCTCCTGAAGAGGCGTCATAGGAACGCGATACATGTAGAGCACAATAAAAGAGTAGTGTAGAATGTATTTTGTTAGAATTTGACCTTCTGCCACATATAAATACAGTGGAACATGGATAATTCGAACTTCGATAATTCGAAATCGTGGTTAATTCGAATATTTCTCTCGGTCCCTAGAATTTAGGGCATAAACAATGTAAAAAAATCGTGGTTAATTCGAATAAAATTTTGGATAATTCGAATTTTTTTTCGAGTCTTTATCTCCAATGGGAGGTGTTCGATCTTAATTTTTTTGAAAATATTCTCCCCTCGGGTACGACGGATAGTAAGATACGGATGTAGGGGTTCCGGGACAAGAAGCGCGGCAGTCTCATTGTCTAGTTCTTGGACTCTAGGAGTTCTGCAAACTGGTGGGTCGCGCTTCCTCCCCTCCAGGGGTTGTTATAGTTACATACACCATCCTGTCGTTTTATCCTAGAATTCCCTTCCATCATCCCTCCCATCTTCATTTCTTATTAAATTATAAGTCAGTCACAGCCTAGATCTGTTGTATTGTTTCCGCCTTGAATTTCTAGTGTACAGTGCAATTCAGTGAGTTGTTGATTTAAGATGTCGAAGCCTAGAAGTTATGAAACTTTAACAATGATTAAAGAAGTTGAAAATGGAATAAAGAAAAAAATCTGAAATTGCCAAGGAATTTGGAATTCCTCCTAACACTTTATTCACTTACCTGAAAAAGAAAGAAAAAATTCTTGCCCATGAAAATGACTTTTTACAAAACAAAACACTTTTATTTTTACTTTTTTTATAAATTATTTATTACATATGTACGTAATCATCAATTCATGAAATATTTGTTATTCTTTAAATAAAATGTAGGTATTTTTTTACATTAAAAAATGTGAAAATATGAAATTCGATTTTTTACCCCTTTATTTTCTAAAACTTTTGTAATTCGAATTTTGGATAATTCGAACTTTTTTATCGGTCCCTAGGGGTTCGAATTATCCAAGTTCTACTGTATATTAAAAATAAAAATATCTGGTAGTACTTTAAAATGTGCAATTTAAAGAGAATAGATGATACACTATAACAAAATTCAAGAAATACAATAATTTTTACGAAGTGGTATAATGTAGCTTGATTTACTACCAAATGGTAGGTGGAGAAAAAACGTTTAGAAACGCTGCTCTCGGAGATAGAGTTAATTGACTAATCCTTGTTGAGTGAAAGAGGTTGACGGTGCCAGAGGGATGCTGGATTGATAAAAAGTATACATATATATAAAATAAACAATATCCTCAGCTCGGCTGTCGGGATCGGTGGTTATCAGATGACGGCGGCCTTTTTGATCTGGAGCCGCTCTGTCGAGGACAAGCTCCTCATTATACATAACGCCAGTCTTTCAGGACACCGCCATCTCGTCGCTGGGAGAAATAAGAATGAAACTACCTTTCCAGAACCTGTATCCCTACCGACAGCAGTATTATCCTCCATATCTCTGATCCTCCTCCATTTCCTGTTAGGAGAACATTTCAGGCAAATGCTTCCACGACGCGGCCGCTTAGTAAGGATAGCCATTGGGTCTATTTCGGAAAAGGGGCACTGGCACCCCTTTTGTTTAATAACTTCTTTATAGAAATGAAAATTGTACAGGGTGGTCCCGAAGGAAATCGCCATGACGGCATGAAGTGTAGTTGAATGCTACAAAGGAGAAATTTTTATTTGCATTATTTCCAGAGATAGATAGAGTTTTTGACAATTTTTGTGCTATTTGTCGTTCACGCCATAGAGAAAACTTAATTCTGATGGCATTTTCAAATTCCGTATCAAATTTCCAATAAGATCTCATGTGCCTCGCAGCAGCATAAAATCGCAAACCAAATTCACAGCAGCCACCCCAACAAATAACTTATCAAACGTTTTGGCTTTTAATGATTAACTAATTAAAAGCCAAAATGTTTTGCTTATTATTTTATTGGTTTTAATTGAGCACAATTTACCCAAGCAAAGCAACCTTTTTTGGCATTCAAACTTACTAACAAATTATCCATGGTAATGATATAACGCAACTTTTCTGAGAGTCCATCTACCTAACAGTGGAACATTAAAAATAAAATCCCTTTATTTCGCGATAAGTTATACGTTTGGGTGGCTACTTTGAATTTGGTTCACATGAAGTCTTATAAAATTTGAAAATGTCATCAGAATTTTCTCCATGGCGTGAACGAAAAAAAGCACAAAAATGCCCAAAAACTAGCGTTTAGACAAAAAACGCGGAAACGCCTATATCTAGGGAAATTTCTCCTTGGTTGCATTCAAGTACACTTTAGTCGGCGTACACAGTCCTCAAGTATGGCGATTTCCTTCGGGACCACACTGTATATAAAATAAAAAATATTTATTTTTATGAATTACCTGAAAACATCACCATACTGATAAAAACAAGTTGTACGTTCCTTTTCTTTCCTTTCTTCCTCTTTCTAGCCATATAAATGATTATTGTATTATATCACGTGGTGGGGAATGGTAAAGAAATTTAAACGTTTTTCCATATAAGGTTGATTCGAGAATTCGTAGAAATATCCCGATTAGACGAAAATGTGTAACTTTGGAGCCTTTATCGACCCTTTAAATTTCGTTTGAATCGCTAAAAGTGTCTTTGAAATATGGTCGAGTTTTGGAATCTTTAACAAACTTTTAAGGGTCCAGCCTAAGAAAAATTGAATAGGTGGAATATTTTTTATTTTTGGAATCCACCCAAAATTTGAAAATAGGGGTTTTTTAAGGTGCTAAATACAAATCTGACATCCGTTTATAACACGAAACTTGTTTTACACACTACATTCTATAGAAGTCATTACATTGCCAAATTAGAGTAGGGTATTTTTAGAACCGCACTGGGAAACATAGTGAAATCTAAGTTCGTTTGATGTCTTACATGTAAATTAATTTTTCGGGGCAAAATTAATTAATCTTCTTCATGCAGAAATTTATTTGACAATTCAAAAGTACTTGGTTTTTCTCGTTCTCACTATTTTTACTGGTGTAGTTCCAAAAATACCCTGCTCTCATTGATTCCTGTAGATCCTGGGAGCAGCACTTCCTATAAACTTTATGCTGAAACACCTGTAATTTCTGTTTGTTGAAATTTCTATAAACCTTTGAGCCGAAATGCTTTTAATTCATGCAACCTCTCTAGCTGAAATTGCTGTAATTTGAATTTATTTCTAAGTAACTTACTGCTCTTTCCAAAATGTTGTCACTGTGTTTCAGTATTTGAAGCTTTGTCTTATAGGCATTTTTCTTCATGAAGCCTTAGAAAAACGTGTACTCAAGAAAAATACATAATCCATTGCTGTTTAAATATAATGAATCTCACAACATTTCATTGGACATTTAACTTAGAAAAAGTGTTTGCAATTTAAGTATCCTTGTCAACGTTCAATTTCGAATGGAGTTCCTTGAGCTCCCCTTACAGCGCAGTACAAATTCTTCTACTTATCTGACTTTTGTCAATATAAATACTAAATTTTACCCAAGTGTGCATATCATCAACGGCGCACAATCTTCTTGATGTAAACGCCTGTTTAACCCATTCGAGACGACGATTTATTTCTAATATAGTCCCCAGGAGCGCAACTTTTTTTTCTTAGTTTATATTGTTCATTTTTAATAATAAAAAAACAAAACATGTTTACATTAGAAATCACCCAATTCGTAAGTGAATTCACATAAATAAGATCATTGCGCGCCCGGAGTGCAGCTCGCTCTTCCGAAAATTTGAGAATTGCGATGAGCGGATTTAGGAGAATATTTTTTATTTTTATTTTGTTTTCTTGTATTTCACCAATTTCATTAGTTCAAGAAAAATCATATTTCGACGACTAGTTTACTCAGAATAACTGATAATTGCACAGTACTGTTATTGCACACACGGTGTGCAATCGGTCTCGAATGGGTTAAAATACCTGCGCTTCTTGCCCAATATAATTTACGGAAATTTTGAATGTTAATTGCACATGAAAATCATGTTCATATTTCTTTTATAAGTTTATTATTACAATTGGGAGTGACTTATTTTCTCTTTTTGTTTAGGAACTGAATCGATGTTTCTCTGTAATAAGGTACAAATTTACTTTCATTATATAATTCTTCTTATTTTTTTTCTGTTAATTATAGCATAAGTTTTCAATTTTGATTACTTTAAGATTATGAAAACAAAAACTCCTTTTTGTAACTGACATTAAGTTGTGAAGTACAAAAATAATAATAAGAATGTCAATAGCCAGTAGAATATAAATCATAGTTTTAAACATATTATATAAAAAATTTACTAAATTAATTAATTTAATTAAAGCAACATTTTAAGGAAGTAAATTTATTAATGTCCCTTAATGTCTATCTACTTTTTATTTATTCTACACATTTAAAAGAACGCAGAAAAAATGATAAATTTTATGAATGAATTGCAACAGACAATCCATTTTAAAAATGCTAATTAATTTGATCTCATCTTGTGTATATCTAACGTCTAATAATTTTTATGTAGTAAAAAAAAAGCTAAAAAACTATGGTCATAAATAGCATTGAACGCCTTAAATGATTCTCATAACTTGTCCATTGTAAATATTCCCCCGAAGAATAAAATAAGCTTCAAGATTCTTATTCATTTAGAGATTTATTCAGTATTTTCAACATTTTTATAAGTTATTATTTCGTAATTTTCTAGTCTATTCATTTAGAGATTTATTCAGTATTTTCAACATTTTTATAAGTTATTATTTCGTAATTTTCTAGTCTATTCATTTAGAGATTTATTCAGTATTTTCAACATTTTTATGTTATTATTTCGTAATTTTCTAGTCTATTCATTTAGAGATTTATTCAGTATTTTCAACATTTTTATAAGTTATTATTTCGTAATTTTCTAGTCTATTCATTTTTTAATATTTAGCATGTATTTTTCCTTGAATAACTCATGTAGCTTCTATCTATGGACATTTGTTTTCAGAGTTTGTTACATCCACAGTGTGAAATGTTTTGATTGTAAAAAACGTTCAATTTTTTGAGAAAATCAATTTACAGAAAAGCTTCCATTATTATTTTCCATCAGTTTATGTCTGATACCAGTAAATGGCATCAATCAACGGTCAGTTTATTGCGGGACTTTATGTAAATCATGGTTTATTTTTGATTCTCTTTATAAACATTTGTTGGATGTAACTTGCTATGGAAAGCAACTGTACGTTTTCGCCTGGTTTCTGGTTAATGATAAACATGTATATATATATATATATATATATATATATATATATATATATATATATATATATATATATATACGTATATATATATATATATATATTACGTATATATTACGTGTATATATTTATATACATATATACAGCTTTAAGCTGCTTATTTCTGGACGTTTCTCCTACTTCTTCTGATATTCTGAAAAAGCTAAATGATGCTCACCGAAATATAACGGGAGAGGAGACGAGCCACAAAAAGCACACACACAAACACGCACACACATAAATATATACACATACACGCTTGCAAGAACGCCTAAAATCTCACTTTTTATAATGTACAGTTTATTGTTTTCCGTGGTTTTAATTTAATGTACGCTTATCTCCCAGTTGCAGGATACCCAGCGTGCCGGAATGCCAAGTAGGAGAGACTAAACGCGTTGAGTTGTTTCATTGATGTCTCTTTGAATAAATTTCCTTAAAAAAAAAAAAAAAAAAAAAAAAAATCATAATTTCTAGATAAACTTTAAAATCACCGAAATACAATTCATGGAGCTAATACTTTTTTTCGGGCTTCATAATAATGTGATATCAATCATGGGGTTTACGACACATTTTTACCGATCAAATCACCCCCCCCCCCTTATATACGCCCATGCAGCCTACTAGAGGATAATGCATTACATTAACAGGGAATATGATACCTCTACAGTATCTGCCCCTCACGGGCCTACGGGACTGATTTTTTTTTTTATGAGGTTAACATGTAAAAATTTTAAAGCTTCACATTATCGGGACTGTGAATTATATTTCAAAATTTCTGGCCTGGGCCAATATAACAGCTTCGGATTGGTAATTGGTTTTTCTGCCAACAATTTTGCTTTAATACCCCCGGTTCGAGGGGTGGGCGCGAGGCGGTGGTCGAGAACGGCGCCTCCGCCAGCTAGCCTTCGGATTTAAATATGGGTTAGGGGGAGTATGAGATAATTAAGGGCTCATTGTGATTCAAATATGTCGTTATTCGGTGCGGGAACCTGACGATCAAAGCGACTGGCGTACTCCCGAGCTTGTAACTAACTAGAGCAATTATACAAGCACGTGGCTTGCCCTTGATCGGTCGCCCGTTTTACATCCGAGTTTTTCCATTGAGGTACCTTCCTCCCTCCCGACTACGCCCGATCGAACATTCCTTCGCCCCCCCCTTCCTCAGGATTTTCCGGCTTTAGCGCCGGACTCTGCTCTGTCTGACGAATTTCCTTCCTTTTTCCTCCCTCGGATTCACTAATCACCCCAATTATTTCGATTAGTGAAAAGCCTATTATGTACCGATGCTAACGAGGACATAACTTCATCAGATGATCAGTTTTGGCTAAGCTCTTTTCACCATCGGTAGTGGATATTTTGGGTCGAAGACCACATCCAGTTTTTTATTTTATTTATTTTTTTTTAAATTTAATTTAAATAATAATAAAGGGCTTCGCAGCTATGGCTATGAGCCCTAATACAGATTATATATATATATATATATATATACATATATATATATATATATATATGCAACAAGATTCATCTGGATAAAAATAATAAATACAAATATAAGCCACAATAATTTTCATATACAACGCATTATAATACACATTATAATTCATATAATAGTATAAAACACTAAATAACTAAAATAAGGTGCATTAGCGCAATTAAATCAGATCTATAGGTTATTAAAGTAAACTATTAAAATCGAAAGCCCGAGGATAAGGAGGAAGATTGTTAGATTTTTTTTGTATAAATTAGTGTTCTTTAGGTAATGTAGGGCTACCTTCTCCGAGTAATGTGTGTAAGTCGTGTGGCATGAGTAAATTGTCTCGTGTTTTCCAGTCTGTCAGTATGTGTTTTATCGTCAGGGCAACATTACACAGTGAGCACACGGGTCTGTCTTGTCTTTCCATTAAGTACGAATGTGTTATAAGTGAGTGTCCAATTCTTAGCCTGGTCAGGACAACTTGGTCTCTTCTATTTAAAGACAAATCATTATCATGCCAGACTTTGATTGGGTTTTTAATTTCTCTCAATTTGTTGCCTGTCCGTAGCCAGCGAGTTGGATTGACTAGAGTTTTGATATCTTTTTGAGAGAGCGAAGCGAGCATAAACGCATAGCACGTATGCCCATAATGCTAAAAAAATGTAAAATATCCGAAAAGAGAGAGAGAAAGAAAAATAGGGATAAAATATGTGTGTTTACAAATATCATTGCTTATGTCATCCTTCATAACCTGCAAAACAGTTAACTTTAATCCTTAATAACTTTTTAACAATTACTATTGATTTCGATCATATTAACCTTTTTATTAATAAATATTGCTTGCCATTAACAAATATTGTTTATAACCGTAGATTTTTTTTTTTTTTTTTTTTTTTTTTTTTTTTTTTTTAATAAATGTTTATTTAAAATCTGTACAATTTATATAGTACAATAATTAATTGTGATCGTCTTGCGTACATTCAGTGAATAGTATATGGAAGGAGCCAATCATTATTGGCATAATGTTTTAGCCTAATATATGCTAACATTTATATTTTCACTGTTTTAAACCGCTGCTAGGGTAGCTGGTCACGGGGCCAAACTCTCTTAAGCCTCCTGGGAAGGTCTTTAGGGTGGGTCCGAGTGGAAAGGGATTGACCTCTAGGATTTGGATGGGATGACAATTTGGAATGAAACGTTAGGAATCTGGATGTTGCGAGGTCTTTTACGAAGGTAACCTTGCGCAGAGGCAATATCGTAACCAATGAAGGTCTACTGAGGAGCGATTATTGCTAGTTGAAAACTTTTACCAATAACCGTAGATAGCGTGTCAAGTAGTAATAGATAACCAGCAAAGAACCTGTAAGCTAATCAGTAAGCTTATTAGCGAGTACGAGTAACTGTTAAAAACTACTGCTACTTCAAAAGTAACTGGATGTGGTCTTCGAAAAAAGACCCGATATTTTATAATGAAATTTCTCCTACCGATTGGTTTAGACGAATTCTTCTATTTGTCTGCCTATCAATCATGTCACTTTTCCACTACTCCGTTGATGACAGTCGTTGGCCAAACTTTGGCAATTCCTGTTTTCTCTTATTTTATTCTTTTTTTTTTTTTTTTTTTTTTTTTTACGGTGCATCGACAAATCTTGGCCATTAGCGCCGAGTTTTCTCTTATTAGAATTAGTTTTTTTAATATTTAATTTATTTAAATCCATGCAGGAACGAAGCTGATCATGATGTCAAATTCTGAGGAAACAGGATATAATTCCTGCAAAACGTCCTACTGAAAAACTATTTCAACAACCGGTGACAAAAGCTGTACCTGTAACAAAAATAGTTTAGCTATCCATGAAATCATAAATAAAGAAATGTATACTCGTTATTAATACCCCTTTCTTGTCTCCAAATCTCCAAATCTTTTATCGTGATTTCTTGATATATTGGAGGGAGCCCGAATATCACGTCGCACAGTGGTCCCAAGAAGGGGGGAAAACAAACAAAAAAGGAGTGTTTGTACTATTATTTTTTCATACATAATTAGTTGTCGGATGCTGCTCAAATATTGCTTTTCCATTTTATTAATAATTTTGGTCCGTAACACCTTTTTTTGACCGTTTTCTCATGGAGTAAAACACTCAGAGTTTTTAATACAAAGTACACAATATTTATTAACACACTTATTTTATTTCTGAAAAATTGGTAGTGCCCGGGAAATCTTATGTACATATGTAGTTTTTAAACGCATTTCCTTTTTTGCCAAAATTTACCATGGACTTGGAGCATTTAGGTTGTGAAGATATCTGTAATGAAACTAAATTCTCCTTAGTTTATTTGGCGTAGGAAAAAAAAACGGCACTTAGCTATCGTCTCCGCTTAATCTAGCTATAGTTTTATCTACGCATCAGCTGTTTAAAATCGATAGTTTTTTTTTATATAAAACTTGGCAGAAGTTTTATAAAAAAAAAAAAAAACGATATTCTTTGAAGTCCTATGCCACATAAATTAAAAAAAGTGAAAATACTCAATTGGGCGAAAAATACTGCCGATTAGAAAATCAAAAATTAATTATGATAATTATGTTCAAAGCATGGCGGAAATTAAACTAATTATATTAAAAAAGAAATACATATATCCGGTAAACAACCTCAAAGTTTGATATACTTTTTTTAAAAAAATAATTTTTTCAAACCGTGTTATTAAGGAATGTATTTTTCCAAGTATGCCAAATATTTTACTTCAATCTATTTATAATAACATTAAATTGAAAGAAGTGCTTAATTTCGTCGTCGTTATAAAGTCAACTCCCGAAACACAATAAGAAATCGATATTTTTGCTATTAAACCGCTAAACGTGAGTAAATGGCGATTTAATAGAACATTTAAACAATATTTATTTATTACAAGAGTTAATTATTAATTAAAAAGTTAATAACTCAAACAAATAATTAGAGAGTAATCAGTAGGGAGTAATTTATTTTATAATTACCGGGAGTCTTGGGAGTTTCAAGTACTGCTTGTCGGAAAAGGCTTTGATGTTACTATTGAAGCGGGCAGTCACAAACATCTCTCAACCTTGTCCTTTTTATTCATTTTAATTCCCTATTGGAGAGGAGGGCCAGAAATACTCTCCAAATAGGAAATAATTTATCTTTGGAATTAGTCTTCTTAGTTACTTTCTTTCTAACGTCGCACAGTCGGCAAAAATCCATTTTTAGGTGGACAAAATTATTGTTTTTTGTGTTTTTCAATGTTTTTGAGATCACTGAGTAAGGGAAAAAATCTTAAAAAAATTCTTTGATCTATAGTTTTTAGTATAGCCAACAAACTAATGTTGTAGACACACCAAAATTTCGACATAATCCATTAAAATTGAGAAAAAAAAAAAAAAAAATCAGTCCCGTAACAGGCCACGAGGGCCCTGAGGGGCAGATACTATAGAGGTACCTGATTCATGACCATACGGCACACTACGGAGATAGTGTGGTCAGTACTATGCTCCGGCCGCCTGATTTTCCCCTTGGCTGCTTCGACTGCTAGAGTCATTAGCACCAACCAAGGTACGCATTATTAAATTAATTAAAGGCTGGGTTGGCCTAGGGAGGGTCAGGGAGGCCGAATTCAACCGGCGAACGAAGACACTAGAAGAAAAAATCTTTAGTGCTTGCTCGGGATTTGAACTCAGGCCTCCAGCTTATTAGTCCAGTGCTCTACCACTGAGCTAACCTCGCCCCTTTAAAATTGAGAAAACATTTTGTAAATGTATGGAACATTTAACTTTTTGCATATATTATTTACATAGATATATTCGTAAAAAATAATGCATAGGCTTTACTATGAAAACAAAGAACAAAAATATACTAATATACTAACAAAAATGTCATTGTACTGATATTTCTTCTAAAAATAACAAATATATACAATTATATGGCGCACTAAAAACGAATTATTTATCAATCATCGTCAGATTCAATTTTACTTCATGCTTCAGTATTTTCTTCTGACGAGTCAGTATCGTCAGCCACATTTTCTAATGACAGTTCTTGAAGTTGATCATATGGTAAACAACACTTCAATAGGCTAATTACATCTACATCGGATTGTTGCTTTTTTTACGCTAACGTGTCCGAAAATTGGCGATAATGGGGTCCGATGAAACTAAAAAAAAGTATGGGCTAGAGTCTGTTATCGCTAGAGTCGGTAAAACACTTTTCTGAGCGATCTGCACCTTGACTTGTCACCTGTAACATAAACTCAAACTCAAGCACCTTTCCTTCTAGCCACGCGGAAAAGTCCTTAAAAAATTCAGCTTTTCGATGCCATTTTTCCCACATCTCACTGATGTTTTTAGAATAATCTTTTATGGTGTCTTTAATTATTCCAATGTTTAAAATTTTATCTTCATCGTTATTTCCTAGTTTAAAATTCAGATTAAGAAGCTTTTATTCTTATATGATCTATATTTCTACCATTCAGATACAACTTCTTTTCGTGGAATGATTAGGACGAAACCTGAAATACATCCTGAATTAGTAAATATTCCTCAAAACGCAAAAAAATCGCAAAACAAACTTTGTGAATATGAAAAGTATATGAATTCAATGATATAATGATGAAAGAATTAACTTGGCACTCCTTGGCCCTCTGCATATAGGCCCTGATATTATTTGTTATAGTTAAAACTATCTCCGCGGTGTCTATTTCACATGAAATTTAAATAATCAAGTATATTTTCTGTTCAAAGAATGGCAAACTAATTACAAGAACATCTCTGCAATGAACTCTGAGAAAAAATTGCCCTTTCTTACAGTCCGATTAATAATCCCCTCCGTCGCTCCGTCCAAGAAAGTAAATATTTACACTATCCCTTCTTCCAACTCATACTATAAAACATTTGATGGAACACTTTTTAATTTTTTATTTGAATTTATTCCACCTAAAAAAAAACAAAAACGATTTTCGCCCACTGAGTGTCGTAGACAGTTTCATTCAAAATGAGGGATTATGACAGTGTTCGGCAACTGAAAAAAGTGGTCGAAAAAAAAATATTCAAACAAGTCTACTATAATTTTTTATCAAAACTGGTTTTTTGAATCCCTATCCCT
This sequence comes from Gonocerus acuteangulatus, assembly GCA_946811695.1. NCBI lineage: Eukaryota > Metazoa > Arthropoda > Insecta > Hemiptera > Coreidae > Gonocerus > Gonocerus acuteangulatus. The sequence continues at coordinate 29,012,738 of OX328132.1, forward strand.
CGTTTTGTTGCTGAGCGTTTAACATCAAATTCGGTAGCTGCTGCCAGGTCTTGCTGACATCAGCTGGATGTTGAAGAGGAATACAGACAATATTGGAGAACAATAACGAAGAAGTATGAGAAAATAGAAGAGAAGATTCCACAAGAAAACGGAATTACTTTTTTATAATTTATAACAGTAAAAAATAGGTTTTTTTCTCGTCATTTTGTTGTGTTTTATGTGCCTACTCCCCGTATTTCGCACGTAAAACTGTACGTGATGTACAAAAATGGCGTAGATTTTGGATTCTACTAACCAAAGCAAACATAAAATTCAGCTAAAAGATTCCATGCAGATCATAAAAAAAAAAAAAAAAAAAAATTGTTTACAGATCGGTGTAATTTGAGCCCAGAGTAAAACCCCAATCTTCATCGACAGGTTATGCCAGTTTCATAAGACTCCTCGATTTTCAGTTTTGAGTTTTATGTAGCGATTCGTGTTGTAGGAGATTAAATTAAAAAAAGAAGAAAAATTACTGTCGTTAATTGTCATTCATTTGTTTCGGTTTTAGCCCCTACTCCTAATGAAACAGTTTCGCTAATTTTCACAATATACCACTCCGATTCGATGTAGATGGTATACAGAAGAATTTACAACAGTTAGTGCGCATCCGACGTACCACCAATGGAACTGATCATTTTTTATTTTGTACGAAACTAGCCTCCGTCCATCATAAAATAAATTATTTCCACCTCAATGCCCAGTGTCACTATACAATCACTGAATGCCACAGTGGATAATGGTTATGCCACTGAGATTTTAAAGGGTAAACAGAAGTGTGAAGGCATGGCTGAAATATTCATGTACTAGGCTGCAAGTTTGACGATGTACATACACCCTTCTCTGGTCCTTCGTTGGCCGGAAGCTCCGCGTAAGGAACGGGCTGTGACTGAATGGGAAGTGGGTGGATAGTTTCCCGGACTTGACCACTAATAAAGAGACCATTTTGATGGTTTTGTGGTCAAGAGGAGTGGGGGTTGATCTGAAAAGGCTGATGTATTTGCAGAGGGGCGGATGGAGGCCTGGCTCACAGGAGCTGTGCAATGGAGGGGAGACTCGAGCATGCGCATCACCACCTGGCAACACTCAAATCACCTAATCAATCCAACGACAATTCATAGCATTTTTACCCCTTTTATCACGATCATCATGATCTCTCTCTCTCTCCTCTCTCTATCTCTCTCTATGTCTATCTCTCTCGCTCTCGGTCTCCCAATCTCCCGCTCTCTCTTATCTATTCTGCTCACTTTTTTCTCTACGTCTCATTCATCTCTCCTTTCCCACTAACTATTTCTCCTTCACTTCCTCTCTCTCTCTCTCTCTCTCTCTCTCTCTCTCTCTCTCTCTCTCACTCTCTCTCTCGCTCTCCTCTCTCTATGTCCATCTCTCTCGCTCTCGGTCTCCCAATCTCCCGCTCTCTCTTATCTATCCTGCTCACATTTTTCTCTACGTCTCATTCATCTCTCCTTTCCCATCAACTATCTCTCCTTCAATCCATTTCTTCTCACACTCATACTTTCTCTCTCTTGCTCTCTGTCTCCCAATCTCACGCTTTCTCTTATCTATCCTGCTCATTTTTTTCTCTACTTCTCATTCATCTCTCCTATCCCACCAACTATCTCTTTTTCACTTCACTTCTTCTCACACTCTTACTTTCTCTCTCTCTCTCTCTCTCTCTCTCTCTCTCTCCCTCTCTTTCTCTAGTTCCATCTCTGTTATTCTCTCTCTATGTCTTTTCCTTCAGCTTACATTTTCTCTCCATCTACAGCACATTCTCCTTTGCTCCATCTCTCTCTTTTTCTCTCTCTCCTCTTTCTGTGTTCATCTCTCTCTCGCTCTCTGTCTCTCAATCTCTCGCTGTCTCCTCTCTTTCCTGCTCACTTGTTTCTCTACAGCTCTCTCCTTTCCCACCTATTTCTCCATTCACTTCGCTTCCTTTTGCACTCATACTTTTTTTTTTTCTCTCTCTCTCTCACCCTCTCTCTCGCGACCAGAAATATCCATCCTTTTCCAGTGTTTTCCTCTTCGTCTACTCCATAGTCTCTCTCTCTCTCTCTCTCTCTCTCTCTCTCTCTCTCTCTCTCTCTCTCTCTCTCTCTATCTATCTCTCGCTCTTGTCTTCCAATCTCTCTCTCATCTCTTTCCGCGCTCCGTTTCATTCTCTTCTCTATGTCTCGTCTTTCTCCATTCTCATTTACACCACTTTTCCTAGCACTCTGACTTTCTCTCTCTCCCTCTCTCTCTCGGCTCTTGTCTCTTCATCTTCTTCTCTCTGCAAGACTCCTGCCCTCCAACATCTCACTTACCTCTTTTCTACGCCTCCATTCCAGTTTCTACATCTCCATTCTCTCCACTTTCCCCCGCTCTCCCATTCTCTCTCTCTCTCTCTCTCTCTCTCTCTCTCTCTCTCTCTCTCTCTCTCTCTCTCTCTCTCTCTCTCTCTCTCTCTAGGCTCTTGTCTCTTCATCTTTTTCTCTGCCAGACTCCTGCCCTCAAACATCTCACTTACCTCTTTTCTACGCCTCCATTCCAGTTTCTACATCTCCATTCTCTCCACTTTCCCTCGCTCTCCCATTATCTCTCTTTCTCTCTCTCTCTCTCTCTCTCTCTCTCTCTCTCTCTCTCTCTCTCTCTCGGCTCTTGTCTCTTCATCTTTTTCTCTCTGCCAGACTCCTGCCCTCCAACATCTCACTTACCTCTTTTTTACTCCTCCATTCCAGTTTCTACATCTCCATTCTCTCCACTTTCCCTCGCTCTCCCATTATCTCCCTTTCTCTTTCTCTCTCTCTCTCTCTCTCTCTCTCTCTCTCTCTCTCTCGACTCTTGTCTCTTCATCTTTTTCTCCCTGCAAGACATTCCACTTACCTCTTTTCTACATCTCCATTCACTCCACTTTCCCTCACTCTCCCATTCTCTCTCTCTCTCTCTCTCTCTCTCTCTCTCTCTCTCTCTCTCTCTCTCTCTCTCTCTCTCTCTGTCTCTATTTGTCTCTCGCTTCATTTTTTTCACGCTTCCTCTCAGCCTTTCTCTCTTTCTCCCTCCCTCTCTCTCTTTGTTCTTCTCGCTGTTGTCTGCCAATCTCTCTCTTCCATTTTTTTTCTTCTCTACGCCCTATTCGTTTTTATTTTTTGGGAGTTTCTACCTTTTCATTCACTCCACTATCCATCTCACTCTCTCTCATTCTCACATTTAATTGTGTATATTTATTTTTTAACTGAAGAAGGCTGCCTAAGTCCGCCCGAAACGTCTTATATAAATTTGTGCTTAAAGATCTGACGTTTTTTTCCCTTAACTTTGCATCACCTCAACGACTTACTCTCTTAATCTCATTGTAATATTTTTATTCCGCAAGGATGAGAGCCCTCATAATAATCACCGGTTTCAACACTGGCGAATTCAGATACTCTATAAATTGAAATGAATGCTACACCACAGCTCTTGAAAACGAGAGCTGGTTATTCTCGACAACGAGATTGCTGCCCTTTTCACCGTAAAATTGGAGAAATGCCTGTAAAATGCCCGCGTAAACACATAATCCACGCTATTTTGGCAAGCGGAATGCTGTAGTTGGCTGACTTAGCTCGCTCTGTGTAATGGTTGTTAGTAGCGGATGTAATTTAACTACTCCAGGGCAAACACATACAAGTTGACTTTACCTAAACACTGGCTAAACTACAAACATTTGATAATTGTAACATCCACAGACTCCCGTCAAAATTCAGTTAGTGTTACAATACATTTCATTGACGAATGAATTAAAAAAAAAACTGTTTTTTCCCCGTGGTAGGATGTTAGGGCTTATTTTTTTTTCAGAGATTTTAGTTGCTTGTTTTAGGTAGTTGAATCAAAATAAGATATTGTACTCAATCGTCTAGTAAGAATTTAGTTCAACGATTTCGAAGGGATGAGAGCCATATTGAATGTATTTCTTGCGATGGAAACCTCGGAATATATTGGTGAAGTTTTTCTTTGAGAAACAAATTACTTACATTTCACTAGCGTTTTCCCCCATCTTTAATCTTTAATAAAATATATATATAATACAATAAACTTACTTTGACCATTTTATTGTCCAGTAACTACTGAAAGTAAAGATAATTTGAATTACTATAATAGCCAAATTTAATTATATGCAGCCACATTCTCAAAGTTCAATCCAGTGCTTAGTAGCACAAATAAACAATTTACAATCATTCGGAAAAACCTTTTAAGGCGGCTGCGAGTGCATAAAGACTTAGGACTTAGCACTACTAATGAGTTGTGACGGAAGAACGAAATAATGATCATAAAAAAATTTCACGACAAATTATCATTTATGCAAAATACAAGCAGCAATTGAAATTGACGAATATAACAGAAGAGCATCTTAGACAAATTCAGCTGACTGTATAATAGTTCTTCATCCATTCGCGCAGAGGTGAAATTGTTTTAGGGAGCACGTACATTGGACCCGATCCGATCCGATCCGATACCCCCGACTGTCGAAAGAAAAACACTCATCTTAATGGAGGTGCCTACATTGGTGCCGACCCGACTCGATCCGATTCTCGGCCGTTCAAACTTGTTTGTTTTGTAGACAGATTTCGGACCGACGAAGCAAAATGGCACCAAACTACATATTGTTTTTCAAAAAGGTCTACAGCCTCTACATCTTAACCGATTTCAATCCATTTTTTTTTTTTTTTTAAATGAAAGCTAATAAAATTTAGAACAACTTTGTCAATTCACATTTTTTTTTTATGTTTATAACCTTCCAATGCTTATAACCTTGTAGCTACTTCTTATAAATAATTTTAAAATATATATACCTCAAACATTCAACCTAATCGAAGGTTTCTACGCTTATTAGGTGGTATTTATTAAATTAATCACTAATTTTTACTTCACTACTCTGAGGCGTATGTATATTACAGGAAGTATTAGAGCCGATTATTACCATCTCATAACTTTGAACCCGTAAAAGATAAATCTATTAAATTTTACGCAGATATTATACTCACAGATTTGAGTAAAACTAGAAAGTTTCATAATTCTACATTGAAGCGTTTCTGAGATATATGCGATGAAATATCGGAATTTATAGGACTCACTCACACACTCATCAAAATTATTAGGCACTTTCCTAGAAGCTAGAGTCTTGAAATTCTGCAGGATGTTAGACATTAGGGTGTTCTTAGAGGCCAAAATCGACAAATCCTGAAACGTTTTGTTTGACTCCGCTTCCAGGGGGGGGGGGGGGCGTTTTGTACTTGTTTTTCCTTCGGAAACCCATCATGTGGGTTATCGAATCGGTAAGGGGATCATATATTTGATGATTTAAGAAACATTTAGACGCATCTTAAAATTTTTATGTACATGTCTATTATTTACTTATGTATGAAAGGCGACGGTGACATTAGTTAGACTTGAAATTAATAAGTGTCTGACAAGGAGGACGCAAGGGCATTTCTAAATACAGTAGAACTTGGATAATTCGAACCCCTAGGGACCGATAAAAAAGTTCGAATTATCCAAAATTCGAATTACAAAAGTTTTTGAAAATAAAGGGGTAAAAAAACGAATTTCATATTTTTACATTTTTTAATTAAAAAAAATACATACATTTTATTTAAACAATAACAAATATTTCATAAATTGATGATTACGTACATATGTAATAAATAATTTATAAAAAAAAAGTAAAAATAAAAGTCTATTGTTTTGAAAAAAGTCATTTTCATGGGCAAGAATTTTTTCTTTATTTTTCAGGTAAGTTGATAAAGTGTTAGGAGGAATTCCAAAGTCCTTGGCAATTTCAGATTTTTTCTTTATTCCACTTTCAACTTCTTTAATTGCAGCTATTTTCTCTGGCAACGTTAAAGTTTTATAACTTCTAGGCTTCGACATCTTAAATCAACAACTCACTGAACTGCACTGTACACCAGAAATTCAAGGCACAAACAATACAACAGATCTATATAGGCACTGACTCACTTATAACTGAATAAGAAATGAAAATGGGAGGGATGGTGGAAGGGAATTCTAGGATAAAACGAAAGGTGTAACTACAAACCCTGGAACGGAGGAAGCGCGACCCACCACTTTGCAGAACTTCTAGAGTCCAAGAACTAGACTATAAGACCGCCGCGCTTCTTGTCTCGGAACCCCTACATCCGTATCTTACTATCCTTCTTACCCGAGGGGAGAATATTTTCAAAGAAATTAAGATCGAACACCTCCCATTGGAGGTAAAAATTAAGATCGAACATCTCCCATTGGAGGTAAAGACTCGTAAAAAATTCGAATTATCCAAAATTGTATTAGAATTAACCACGATTTTTTTACATTGTTTATGCCCTAAATTCTAGGGACCGAGAGAAATATTCGAATTAACCAGGATTTCGAATTATCGAAGTTCGAATTATCCATGTTCCACTGTAATGATCAGACTAGAAGGCGATATAAAAATAAAACACCGACACAATAAAAAGTAAAAAAGTAGAAAGAATAATAAAACATAGTTCAAGTCCCCGCGTAATCCCCCCAAAAAACTAACGTTGATAAAAAGAGGCCAAGTTCCAGGCCCCTCGCAAAAACAGTTTGCCTATGAACGTTATGATATCATAGTATTAGGCCAAGTTCCAGGCTGTTAATACTTCCTTAAGAACCTAATAATACCCCCTCACTTATTTTTGCAAAGTTGATAAAGTGTTAGGAGGAATTCTAAAGTCCTTGGCAATTTCAGATTTTTTCTTTTTTCCATTTTCAACTTCTTTAATTGCAGCTATTTTCTCTGGCAACGTTAAACTTTTATAACTGGTAGTCTTCGACATCTTAAATCAAGAAGTCACTGAACTGCACTGTACACCGGAAATTCAAGGCACAAACAATACAACAGATCTAGACGCTGACTCACTTATAACTGAATAAGAAATGATGATGTTAGGGATGGTGGAAGGGAATTCTAGGATAAAACAGGATAGTGTATGTAACTACAACCCCTGGAAGGGAGGAAGTGCGACTCACCACTTTGCAGAACTCCTAGACTCCAAGAACTATACTATGGGTCATTCCATGTCAAATCAACACACTTTTTTTACCTCTCATAGATGGAACCGCCGCGCTTCTTGTCCCGGAACCCCTACATCCGTATCTTACTTTCCTTTTTACCCGAGGGGACAATATTTAAAAAAAAATTAAGATCGAACATCTCCCATTGGAGGTAAAGACTCGTAAAAAATTCGAATTATCCAAAATTTTATTCAAATTAACCACGATTTTTTTTACACTGTCTATGCCCTTAATTCTAGGGACCGAGAGAAATATTCGAATTAACCACGATTTCGAATGTTCCACTCCAAAAGTAACTACATGTTCCACTGTAGTTACTTTTGATCTTCGGGAGAACTAACATACAGGATATAGGGCGGCCCTTTGAGGTTCCACGTTGTTGGGCCTAGAGGAAAGGGCGTCCGCGGGGATAAAAATCATAGAAGGAACGTTCTAGGAGAGGGAGGGGGGCGACGGCTTGGTAAATAATACATATTTATACCCGTTAATCAGAGCCGAAGGGGAGAGGCCGTCTGGAGGGAGTGTAGAATTTGAATATGAATAAAGGCCGAAGGAACGTATGTAAATGTATTGGATGTGCTAGGGGCTGTATATTGTAGGACCGCCATTTCTCTCCCCCTCTCACTCCCTCTCTCTCTACCGCAGGCATCTCTCTCTCCCTTCTCACCCTTCATCCTTCTTCCTCTCTTCTCTAAGCATTTTTTTATTTATTTATTTTACCATGTTTTTTAATGAATTTCTCGGTGGAAACAAAATTAACTTAAACTACATTTAATCCTCTGAGGAGCCATGTTGTTGATGTTTTTTTGTGTGATGGAAAGTTAAAGTTAAAATAATTTTATTGTCCAAAAATAGAAACGTATTTTACAATCAAAGTAATACAAGTATCCAAGCTATGGTTTTTATAACTACTCTGGGGTCTTTTTGCGAAGACCACATCCTTACTTTGAAGTAGCAGTAGAGATTTTAGCAGTGATTCAGCGAATGCGCGTAACTTCTTTGCATTTCTATTGGAGGATTCTGATGAGCAATTGTATTGGTTCTTCCTAGGAGTAAAGTAACCTCCAACAGTGAATTAGCGTTTGTTTGTGAAATAGCTCTGTTTATGTTAGTGAGAAAAAATGGGTATTTTACAATTAGGGTCGCGTTATTCCTGACTAAAAAAAGCGATTGGTTTCTTACTCGCAAAAATTAATAGAATTCTATTAATTTTAGCGAGTTGGGCTGACTAGGGTCGCTAAAGTTAATAGAATTCTATTAATTTTACCGAGTTTGATTGACTAGAGTTTTGATATCTTCTTGAGCGAGCGGAAACGCATAGCAATTATGCCCATAATGCTAAATAAATGTAAAATATCCTAAAAGAGAGAGAGAGAGAAAAAAAAGGAAGAAAATATGTGTGTTTACAAATATCATTGTTTATGTCGTCCGTCGTAACCTGCAAAATAGTTAACTTTAATGCTTAATAACTATTTTCGTAGTTGAGAGAATTGATTTTGATCATGTTAACCTTTTTATTAATAAATATCGCTTGCCATTATCTAATATGGTTTATAACCGTAGATAACGAGTCAAGTAATAATAGATAACCAGCAAAGAACCTGTAAGCTAATCAGTAAGCTTATCAGAAAGTACGAGTATCTGTTATAAATCACTACAGTTACTTCAAAAGTAACTGGATGTGGTCTTCGCAAAAAGACCCCTACTCTAAATAACCTATACAGTATACTCTCCCTTATCCGGCGTTCTCTTCTCCGTCGCTCTCTTTAATCCGACGCACAGTGGACCGATTCCTATAAACAGATGGACAAAACCCAAGTAAATAGATCATAAGACTAAGTCGATTATATTACTAGATATGCTTTAGATAAGGTGAATTCACAGTATTATCTAATTATCTTCCGTTTCTGGAATGTTACGGGCAGTTTTAGTTGGTGCTTTGCAATTAATCATTTTTTAATTTGGTGTATACTGTTATTTTGGATACAACAATTAGGGGTATGCAGATACTATTTATGCACTAATTTGATGTAGATTAATGGAATACAAAAAAAAAAAAAATATGGTCATTGAAACAAAGGTGTTTTTTTTTAAAGAGAAATAATAAAAGTTAATTTTCCGTGGACAAAAATTTTTTGATAGCCAAAGAAGGCCAGACTGATTATTTATTCATACGATAGTTCAAACTTTGTAGTTTCAAACACCATCAATTGTTTTTTGCGCCAACACTTTTATCATTTTTTTCCAGTAGTGCAACACAGTTTGTGAAGAAAAGAATTATTCGATGAAAGCCTCTCTATCCATGGTATTATATGTCATTAAAAGTTGTTTTTTTTTTTTTTTCTTGTTCAGCAACGAATAGAGACTTACAAAATATGCTGCTAATGAAATCAGATCCTGTAGTAAATAGTTTCCAAGGCACTCCACAAAAACTGTCGGAACCATTATAGAAGAGGTTTTTGGTCTTGTTAAATGTGATGCTCCACTGAAAATATCTATATTTTGTAAGTTATGAGAAAAAGTAAACATGCGTGTCTTTTTAAAATGTTGATTTTTATTCTTTTAATTTTAACTAGTTTATATATATATATATATATATATATATATATATATATATATATATATAGAGAGAGAGAGAGAGAGAGAGAGAGAGACTTATACAATTACGTAGTAGTATTAAGAATAAACGTTTTTTAAATTGAAAAAAATCCTAATAGGTTTTTCAACATTTTAATTAATGAAAAATACCTTTTAAATTGTTTAAAAATTCTAGTGGTGCCATTAACTTATTTTTCTCCGGAATAAATAAAATCTCGGAACTTGCAGGAGCTGGGCCAGCTAGAGCAATACTAGAAAACCTTCCCTTCCTAGTTAGCCGAACATTTGTTTTGTGGTATTTCATTGAATGGAAGTCAAAGAAGGAGTATATGTTGCGTTTTAGAGGCAGCAACTTGTGTTTCTACTAACGAAATAAGTGTTTTTACTAAGGCACCTACGGCTGGAACGCCTGATTTTCCATGTAACTAGTTTTTTATGTAATAATATACGCATTAGTGATTTAGTTAGTAATTAAATATTTTAAGTTTAGTTTAACTGTCTGCATATTTTTATTCCTTGAATCTTTAATGTGCATATGCACTTGTAAATAATATACCAGCAGGGATTTACATATTTTGAATTCATTTTATAATTCGGTACCTAAATTTTACTCAAATATACAATATTAAAATTGGCGCATATTATTATATCCTCAAATAATAAGGTTTTTCAAATACAAAAGTGACCGCTTCTAACTGAATTCTCTAATCTGTGTCTATTTAATTTGTATACCTAAAATAATACAAGGGAAAAACTGTACACAGAAACTTAAAAAGTAACATGCTTAAGCCCCTTATACTTGTAACGCTTATAATTTAGGCTGTTATAATTATAATTAACTACATCAGCAATATGCTTATACTGGCTGTTTTGACATGAAGTGTTCTATCACTGTACAATTATGTACTGACTTATTGTAGGAATGTCAAGAACTTCATGCATTTATTTTGAGTCACCTAAATGGGTGATGGAAGATACCGTTATCATAGCTTTGGGTTTGTACTAGGGCACCAACTGCGTTGCATAAAGGAGTAGCGTAAATTCAGAACTTAAAGAGTTTCAAAGTTCATTTCCCTTATATGAATCTATTCAAATATCTAATTTACTTTATTTATTTAAATTTTAACGTCCATTTATTGGAAAAGGTCCATTTACTAGGACGGTTTATCTATAGGTTACCGCACTTTTCTAGCCAGGATACGGATGATGCCTTTTCTTTTATTCGTAAGAAAAGGCACCACCTCTAGTGGGAATCGAACCCACGACCTTAGGAGCGGAGTGCATACGCCTTAGCACTCACGGCCACCGGGCCTCCTAATTTACTTTGAAAATGGCAAAAAATCTTATTTTAAAAACACTTCAACTTCTCAATACATCCAGTAAAATAAAATATAAACATTTTAAAAAATCTGAAATGACTGCAAATTATATAAAAGGCGATAGAATATTTAAATCAGTTGTGTTTTCTTTTATTTATAGATTTCCGAGGCCTGCACACCGTGTGTGAAATAGATTTCCGAGGCTACAAGACGGCCTGCACGTCTTGTGTTTTTTTTTTATTTAATATTTGGACTTTAATTCATTTCCCTTTTGCCTAAAAAAAAAATCAATAATTTTTTTTTTTTAAGGCATTTCAACTACTTGGGTCATTGTTGCCTATAACAATAATTATTGATGTAATGGTATGTTTGAGATTTTAAGACGGCAGAAATGAATGCAAAAAAATTGAATCGTATTTTTTAAATACTTTATTTTATAGAGAACACTTTTGTTTCAGCCTGATATTTCTCAAACGCGCAAACATTGCCCATAAAATAAATAAAAAACTCCCGTAATACCCAAGAGGAAGAGGAATGTAACAAAAAGAAGTAATTTTCTAGAAGAAAACAAAGTGAAAAATTAATTTTTTCCGTAAACGAAGTTGTGTAAGTTGGCTTGGCTGGTCGAACTAATTTCCAAGGAAGGAAATCTCAACTGTTTAGACCCACTTTAATTACCTAACCTTCGTGTTAATTAAACTTGAAGAATAAGCGAAACTTTTCTCTCTCCTCCCTCAAGCCATAATTAAAAAGTCAATTATGAATGGAGCCTCAAAATTCGAGGAATAGTGTAAATTTTGGTTGTTACACATAGCACTTTTTTTTTTCTTCAATGCTTTAGGTTTATATGGTTTCAACCCTTTCGTAAAATGGTGAGTTTTAAGGCCTCTGGGCACCTAGTAGAACAGGGTAAATGTAGAAGACATTTTTCGTTGTTGTAAGCTTTTGTTACATGAAATGCTCTCAACAAAACAAAATTTAGGAGCCCCTCGCCTTGATGACTATCATCCACAACCATGACTTTTTTTAATTTATTAGATAATTGTAGTTTTATCCACAGATTCAATAAAAAATATCATACTAGAGTGAAAATCACAAACACATCAAACAGAACGACTGGAAGTACATCTAACATTCTTATATCAGCAAATAGATAATTCCAATTATTATTTTATTATTAGTAATCTTCTCCGACTAAAATAAACCAAAGTTTTTATCTGTCAATATTTTATTAGAAATATTAGAACTATTATTGGAAGATGTTGTTTTTTTGTGTTTAAGGGCAAAAAACTACAAGGTTACCATTGGCCGAATTATTGGAAGTGCTCATGATTGAATCTTAACAATTTAATTAAAAAAGCTGAATATTTGCATTAATAATTATTAATTTATTGAAACCTTTTAAAATCCTTGCTGAAAGTAGTTGCTAGAGAGCTTTGATAACTTGGCAAGTAAAATATCTTTATTGGAATCTGTGAATAACACTACAATTATCTAATAAATAAATTAAAAGTCATGTTTGTCGGTGATGGTAATCAAATCTGCACTTGTGACATTGAAACCCGAAATTATTTTCTATATACGCTAGTGTAATACTTGTATATTTTTTTGGGATTAACAAATGTTGCATCTGAAGGGTGTTGATTAGAGCTACAACTTTGGCCCTTTGCGATTTGGCGATAACTATAAAAGATATTTAAAATTTTTCTCGAATGCGCAATAACAACGTTGAGGCGCAACGCGTTGACCTATAGGCAGCAGACTGTTGGAGGACGGGTTAAATTACCAACTTCGCACATAGCCATTCATAATACATACGAGAATTTAGCTATATAAGACAAAATTAACTACGCCAAATTAACAGATAAACAAAGTAATAATGTTATTTTAGATTATTATAATATATCAGAGATGGGCATAATTTTATTTATAAATAAAAATACGAATTTATTCGTACTTTATATGTTTGTGAATACGAATATAAATAAATTCGTACTTCATATATCTGTGAATACGAGTATAAATAAATTCTTATTCATAAGTGTGAATACGAATTTATTTTTATTCACATATATTAAATATAAAAATACAAATAAAATTTTATTCGCAAATTATTCTGCGAATAAAAATAAATTCACAGAAAAAATTGTAAATAATCACAAAAAATGTGAATATTTACAAAAAATCAAGTGATTACAAAAAAAATCACATTAAAATATACGAATAAAAATTTATTCACATTATAATTTGTGAATAAAAATTTATTCACAATAAAATTCGCAAATAAATCATGAATTTATTCGTATTAAGATGATATTACGAAAGTTATTGAAGGTGATTTTTTTTTTTTTTTTTTTTTTTTTTTTTTTTTTTTTTTTTTTTTTTTAAGGCGTTTAACGTCTAGGTTATTAGCGCCTAGATTTTTTGTTTACCCCGAGTCCACCGGTGGACAACCAGCTATGCTGCAGGGACACAGTTTGTCATCTGTACCTCCATCAAAAAAAAAAAAAAAAAAAAAAAAAAAAAAAAAAAAAAAAAAAAAAAAAAAAAATTCACGTTCAATAAATTTCGTAATAATATCTTAATACGAATAAATTCATAATTTATTTGCGAATTTTATTGTAAATAAATTTGTATTCACATATTATAATGTGAATAAATTTTTATTCGTATATTTTAATGTGATTTTTTTGTAATCACTTGATTTTTTGAAAATATTCACATTTTTTGTGATTATTTACAATTTTTTCTGTGAATTTATTTTTATTCGCAGAAAAATTTGCGAATAAAATTTTATTTGTATTTTTATATTTAATATATGTGAATAAAAATAAATTCGTATTCACACTTATGAATAAGAATTTATTTATATTCGTATTCACAAATATATTAAGTACGAATTTATTTATATTCGTATTCACAAATATATGAAGTACGAATAAATTCGTATTTTTATTTATAAATAAAATTATGCCCATCTCTGTAATATATTCTCTTGAGAGCAACTACGGGTCGTAGAACAGGCTCTAGGTAATTGAAGGCAACACAAACTACCGTTGCAATTAAACCCTCGAAGAATTAATTATGCAGGGGATTCTTTAACAATTGTGTAACAACGCGAATAAACATTGGGACAGAGAGGTATGAAAGGCCGGCAAGAGAGTTTATCATGTGAGCAGTGGGCGCTCCAATATCCTGGCTGCTTAATAACATGTGCCACGTGCCGGGCGCCGATTTAGCCATTGTCACTTGCACAAACTGTCAGACCGACACAAAGCTCTTATAAACAGCTAACATTATTACTCATTTAATACAGGAAACAGCCCCCTCCTGTCCACTCTATCTGGTGTCATAGCACGCGTACAATTAATTCATCATTTTTGTTACTCACACTTTTGTCAATAGATCGTTCTTTTTTCACGTTTTACGCCCTTTTGCTAAGCTGGAAAGCCGATGCAAATAACCGGACAACGAAATGGGACCTTCCCGAGATCGCTGGAGTTCCGAAACGCATATACTGCAACGTATCCATGTATTTCCATATAATGTTTATATCTGATGGGATACAGTATGCTTAGAATTGTACAAAACCAACACATTCAACCTTCAAGTACATTCATCAACTGACATGGTCCTATAAAAATAATTACTAATAAGTGGTCACTATTACGGCGATTGGAGTGTTCACTCCTTCAAGGTGTGATAAGAATTTTGATTCACTCATTTCCAGAGGTATACAAATGTCTGTAATATTCCTGAAAGCCACTGGTTATTCAGCAGATGTCTTCAAATGAGATTGTATATTTTATTGTTGTGTAAGTAGGAGAATATTATGTTTATCAATAGGATGCTGTCCCTCAATAATTCGTTCATGTCTTGTGGAATATTTAGTTTGTGTCGTGTTCATCATTCCGTAAGTAGACGTTTTATGGCAATGTATCTGTTGCATATATCAAAAGTTGGTTTATTAAGTCCTGTCATGAGATATTTGTATGTTAGTCTTTTGTGGCAAATTTGGAGTCAAGCGACTTCAATTTCATCTCGTCTGTTGTCACGGTAGCTGGATGTCCACTCCTGACTTGTAGTTTAGATTGTACGTACTTTATTGTCGGTTAGTCGAGTGCAGCTGTCTTGCCAATAATTTAAAATATTTTGTTTGGTTGCATTGGTGAAGTCTTGGTGTGATTGATAAATTGAGCTAAAGTTGTCTTGTGGCAAGTTGAGCTATAAAAATTCAAGTCTAAACATTTATTGCAGTTTTTTTGAGTATTCGATTTATTACGTTTTCCACGATTTGACCATAATTTTAGAAGTATTTAGGTAGCAATGCGGAAATTCTAAAACTGTTACGTCAATTGATAAAATAAATTTTTTTTTGTTGTACTTTCAAACCCCAAACAAAAAATATGTATACTCTAGTCGAAAATAAAATATCTATACTAATATCTAAAAAAAATAATTAAAATAAAAGTAACTATAATAAATGCATCTGTGCTAATGGCCCCAGTAGCAGATGCACTTAAAAAAAATAAAAATAAATAAAAAATAAAAAAAAAATAAATGCATCGGGAACCCTATTAATGTAAAGTGTAAAAACAGCTTGATTAGTTTCTATAACTGTTTTTAACGCGCGATGCCTTACTCTACTTCATCGGCCGATATTCTATAAAGTGCATAAACAGATTGATTTGTATCCATTACTGTCATCCTTACCTTATTCTGCTTTAAAAAACAACAGATTATAAATCACTTATTATACTTAACACAATTTTTATTGTTAATTAATACATACTTTATTGCTTACAGAGGAACTTGGCAGTTTCAGACGCATATCTCCCCTACTACTCCGCCGATTTTAATGAGGTAAGACATACATTATTAATCAATGTATATATATGTATGTATATATATTTCGGCATGTATGTATATATATATGTATGTATATATATTTCGTATATATATGTATGTATATACATGTATGTATATATATTTCGAAATATATATATATGTATATGTATGTATATATATTTCGGCGTGCCTTCACAGAAACGATGGATTTATTCGAAAATAGTCCGAGATGTTTAAAATCTCCTTTTATTGCCGCAAACCATTTAATTATTTCTACTTTTCCAATACTTTGAATTTCATGAGGCAATGTTGGGTAGACTTCTAGACGACGATCAACAGAGATACATTCTCAAGCACAGTAAGGAATAATCTTCGAAAAAAAAACAACAGAAAATATGGAGTGCCCATAAGTGTTCTGAAGGTACATGACTAAATTCTCATTGACTCTAAAAACATAGAAAATACTTTAGCAAAACATTTTCGTGAGGTTTCAACGACTCCTGAACTCAACTACATAAACAATACTGACATGCGCAAAATCATCTGAACATTTATACCAAACAAAGAGAAACATCACTAGACGAATCATTTACTAAAGAAGAAATTAATTACGCACTAACTAACACTAAAGAAAGCTCGTCTCTACCAGAAACAATTATTTACAAAATGATAAAACACCTTCCTGCCTCAAAGAGGTACTGCGGCTTATGAGCTCAGTCTACGGTTCAAACCATCGAAAGAGTGGATCCTTTGAGACTTACAAAGCAAATCATGGAAACTTTATGAAAAATCAGTATTATTATTGATCAATAATAATAATGATGATTATCATAAAATTCCATAATTTGCTTTGTTTGTCTCAAAGGATCCACTCTTTTGATGTGCCGATAGAATTTTAATCTTTGTTTTCTTTAGTGTCTGAGTATTCTTCAAATATCTTTATTACTTTTTATGTTTTTTCAGGTTTAATTTGGCCTAATATTTTTCAAGCAATTTTCCTCTTCTTTTTTTTCGTATTTGAAGTCAGTTAATCAATTAATAACTAACGTTTGTGCTGCATAAAGACATTCTGGCTTGATTACCGGGTTGTAGTTTAATCTAAAAGTTTATTAGTATTATTGTTATTATATGTATATATATATATATATATATATATATATATATATATATATATATATATTGTTAATTATGATGTTTCTGTGATTCCTGATTGTTGTTTAAAATTTAATATTTAATACTGTAAATTAATATTATATTGAACTCCAGAAAATTCTTATATTATATATTAAAATGTAACAATATAATGAGCAAGTCGCTTCTTTGTGGGCTCATAAATTCAGTAAATGAATAATAAATATATCGTGTTATAGTATTTGATTTTTTTTATGCTTAGAGATTGATCGCATGTAATAGATATTTTTTGTTAATATGACGGCTGACTTTATCTTTTTACTACGTGCTTCATTGCGAATTTTTCTATAACCGATCATTAAACATAAATTAGTGAATCCATTTTTTTTTTTATAGAGTTAGGGAATAAGGCGGAAGGTCAATAAAACTACGCCACACACTTTCACAATTTTTATTTCTCTTCCCTACATGTTTCGCACCATTTTGGGCCCTCTTCAGGGGAATATACTTAAAACATAAATTCAGCCTCAACTTGAGGAGCAGTGTTGGGCAAAAATTATTCAGAATGATGAATAAAGATTAATGAATAAATGTATTATTTTATTCATGATTGAAGAACAATTACTTTTATTCATTATTCGTTTTTCTGTGAATGAAGTTTATATTTTATTCACAAATTATTCGAATGATCAATCAGAACAAACATATTGTAGTGAATAATGATAGATTTATTACGATGTTGGCAGCCGGAAATATGTATATATATGTGTGTTTGGGTAGGATTAATCAGTAGACCAACTAAAAATAAATAATAACGAATGATGAATAATGAATAACGAATAATTCTGTGAATAATTCACGATGTACCGTGTGAATAAGATAATTCAGTGAATTATTCATCATTCACTAAAAATTTATTTGAATAATCATTCGTATAATACTTTATTCGGATAATGCCCAACACTGTTGAGGAGGAGAACCTTCCACAAGCAGGGCCACGTCTAGACTGACATTTTTATTTATTCATTTTTACGGTGCATTTACTTCTTGGTCATTGCCGCCCGGATATGTAGTTTTTTTATTCCTTAGGGTTTTTATGTTAGCATGCATATTCATATTACAAAACATATTTGTTTTAAATATTTAAGTAAAATGCATTTTCGCTTAATTGTATTTAATATTATTTTGCTGTTAAAAGCACATTGATAAGTATCCCATCCGGAGCGTAAGTGGTTGGATATTAACGTCAACCGCAGGACTAAGTAACTTCTGCCTACGACGCCATTCTGCAAAAGGTTCAAGCGCGAAACTTTACTTCCCTTACGCTACTAACTTTGGCTCCCTTTTCAATTCGCCTCATATTTTCTCAGAGCTTCCCACGTGGGAGTTTCCAAAAGTTCTGAGTGTTCACTTTCAGACACTTTCCTTTCCCTATGCTAGTTGTTGACATTTAGGAGAACCCGAAATTATCTTTCTCCAATGTCTCATAGTCTTCCCTGTTGTGATGTTATTTTTATTGCGATTCAAAGAAACGTCCGGCTCGCAGGAGTTCCGTTGTCTTTAATAATAGCGTGTTTTCGTATAAGGCTTAAATCTGCTCTATTTGTTAAGTTCGAAATAGAAAAAGTAAATTTTTTTTTCAAGCTTCTAGCTTTATTTTTGAAAAAGCAAAATTTATAAACTAATTTCACTTTGGAAAAATGGAAACACCTATTCCCATGACATCTCGAGAAATAGCGTGAATGCGCAGAAAACAGACAGAAAGCAACTCAAAGTAGAAATTAAATGCTCCCTCTCCACGGCTTTCGCTCGAGAAATGAACGAATGAACAAGGTATTTATTTATTTTATAAATAAATTACAAACAGAATATATGACTATTGTACCAAGAATTCTAAATATAAATATATAAAGCAAATAAACAAATAAATAATTTACAATCAGGATATATGACTATTGTTCCAATAATTTCAAATATAAATATATAAAGTAATAAATAATTTACAAACAGGATATATGACTATTGTTCCAATAATTTTAAATATAAATATATAAAGCGAATATACAAATAAATAATTTACCAACAGTATATATGCCTATTGTTCCAAGAATTCTAAATATAAATATATAATGCGAATATACAAATAAATAATTTACAATCAGGATATATGACTATTGTTCCAATAATTTCAAATATAAATATTTAAAGCAATAAATAATTTATATACAGGGTGTTCAAAACTCGATTGACACCCCCCTTTTTTTCCACAATTTTTGAAATTTAAAAACGAAAGTTCGTGGGTCTTAACGTGGTCGAATGAACTTTCATTGGACCTAATGCACGACCCCTCAACTTTCTCCAGTTCTTCTCCATAGACCCTAACTCTGGAATCTCCAATGGAAAGGGGTTATTTTTACGACAGATTATTGTAGAGAATTGAATTTTATGTCGATTTTATATCGGTCATTTTTTCGCTAAAGCGCACCATTGAGTAACAAGTAGCCAAAAACCGATAAAACCCTTTTTTTTGTCACTTTTCTGCCAATAACGTAGAAAGTATGTTCGTAATGAAAAAAGTAGTTGATATAAACGTAGTAGAGGATTAAATTTTCTTTCCAAAAAGTACCTTTAAATGCCTAAAATATTAATATGAATGGAGCAAAAACACACTTTTGTTTTTGAAGTTTTCAGAAAGGTTTATGATCAACGTGGTCTACGCTTCCGTAAAACTTAATAAACATTTCCTAAACTTTTTGCTCCACCTAAAAATCAAATTCAATTACTTTATAAAGGCATTAAAATAATTAATTTAAAGCAATAGAACTCACCTAATGATTAGAATTTCGTAGTAATTATTGGACGAACGCGTTTTTTGTTTTTTTACGGCGCTTTGACATCTAGGCCATTAGTGCCGACATCAAGGGTGCTGCTGGGAATTTTCCCAACGAGCAGTGAGATAAGAAAATTCCTGCCGCCAGACAGTGGGGCCAAACTACTTTTCGTGTTTCAAAAAAGGACTACAGCCTCCAAATCTTAACCGATTTCAATGATTTTTTTAAAAATGAAAGCTAGTTTTTTGTTTCTCCTGTTTATTAAATTACGTATAATAATTCACAAACTTTTACAATCAAACATTAAATAATATTTTATTTTTCATATAACTTATTATCAGCACTGATGTCGTTGAAATTGAACATTCAAACCCTGATTAGACTTGGAAAAAATCAAAATTTATTATCAACTCATTCAAAAATCACATGCTTTCAATAATTCGTTTTATTGAATTATTATAAATTTACGTTTTAAAGACGCCAGTCTGATCTTTTCCAAGTCTAATCAGGGTTTGAATGTTCAATTTCAACGATATCAGTGCTGATATACAGTTATATGAAAAATAAAATATTATTTTTTGTTTGATTGTAAAAGCGCCGTAAAAAAAAAGAAAAAAAAAATCGTCCAACACTAAAATAATTACTACGAAATTGTTATCATTAGGTGAGTTTTATTGCTTAAATTAATTATTTTAATGCCTTTATAAAGTAATTGAATTTGATTTTTAGGTGGAGCAAAAAGGAGAAAGTTGAGGGGTCGTGCATTAGGTCCAATGAAAGTACATTCGACCACGTTAAGACCCACCAAGTTTCGTTTTTAAATTTCAAAAATTGGGGAAAAAAGGGGTGTGTCAATCGAGTTTTGAACACCCTGTATAGTAACAACAAATTAAAAATTAAATATATAACAAATAAATAATTTACAAACAGAATATATGATTACTGTTCAAATAATTTTAAATATAAATATATAAAGCGAATATACAAATAAATAATTTACCAACAGAATATATGACTATTGTTCCAATAATTTTAAATATAAATATATAAAGCGAATATACAAATGAATAATTTACAAACAGAACATATGACTATTGTTCCATTAATTTTTAATATAAATATTTAACACGAATATACAAATAAATAATTTACAAAAACAGAATATATGACTATTGTTCCAATAATTTTAAATATAAATATATAAAGCGAATATAGAAATAAATAATCTATCCGTCATAAATAATTATTATTAAGTAATAAGGGAAAAAAACAACAAACAATTTAAACAGTAACAACAAAAAATAAATAAAAAGTATCATATATAAAAAATGTTTTCATTTGTTTCCTACGTTAAGGAAAAAACACATAAAAATGTATTTATTTATTTTATTATTATTATTTTTTGATATTATTTTTGTTGTCATTATTTTTTAAACGTGTTAAAAAATAATGACAACAAAAATAATATCAAAAAATAATATCAAAAAATAATAATAATAAAATAAATAAATACATTTTTATGTGTTTTTTCCATAACGTAGGAAACAAATGAAAACATTTTTTATATATGATACTTTTTATTTATTTTTTGTTGTTACTGTTTAAATTGTTTGTTGTTGTTTTTTATTATTTTTGTTGTCATTATTTTTTAACACGTTTAATCATTCATACTTTTTCTATTTTTTTTTATTATCATGTTTTTATTTCACTTTTTTTAATTTATTTTTTTATATGATCTATGGGATCTGAGACGTGAAATTTCCTAGTCGGCACTTCCGGATTGCGTCATGAGGTCAACCTTATATGCGGGTTTCCTCCATATTGAAGGAGGAATCGCGCTAAAACCTAAACGTACTAAACGTGTAATAAATGATGATGAAATACCTGGATAAAAAAGACCTTCGTGACAGCACAGGATTCATTCTAAAAGCGCTCTTTCGCTGACAATGCGATGATGGATTTTGATGAAAAGATAAATTACATAGCTCCATTCAAAATAAACTGTCCATATAAGATAGTAGGCCTTATCTACGGCTGCCTAGTGGTTTTTAATTAATCACTTTCTAAATTAATTAAATCAAAAGGCTTAGGTGGCTTATCAGGAGGATAATTAAAACCTGCTTTCATCTGCTCATTGATATTTTAAATGATATTAAGTATTAAATAAATGGAACTTAATGACCCAAATGTTCATAATGAACGGTTTTAATTTATTGAGTCGGCCCTCAGAATTGGAAACTTAACATAATGCGATCTTGTCGGGCATGAAATAATTTTAATTTAAGTGCCTGAGTGGTTAAAATTATTCATTATATGTTAATAAGTGTCCTTTGAGTGTTAAAAATTACGAATTTAATGGGTAAACTGAACTTTACAAATAGGTTCTGACAAATCTTAATTGTTTAAGTTTGTCAACTCTTCGGGTGTGTATTTTATGGAACATCACTGGAATATTTGTTCTCCAAAGGATGCATTCTGTGTGTGTCAAAAAACGCAGGAGCTCTGTCGCCATAGCGTGCTTCTGTTGGGAATTGAACCATACTTTATATGTACTATTTTGTTGCACTTCAGGTCTACTATCGCCTCCTGAAAGGTTGATACTTTATGATGATATACAGGTATATAGTCAGTCCCGTAACAGGACACAAGGGCTCAGGGGGGCATACTAGGGAGACAGTGTAGTCAGTATATGCTCCGCCCGCCTATTTTTTCCTTTGCAGGTACCCATTTATTAATTAATTACTTGCTGGGTGAGCCTAGGGACGATCTGGGACCCCAAATCCAACCCTCCCAACGACGGCACTAGAAGATAAAATCTTTATTGCGTGCTCGGGTTTTGAACCTGGGTCCTCCAGTTCATTAGTCGAGTGCTCTACCACTGAGCTAACCTCGCCCCCCCCCATATAGGTATATATATATATATATATATATATATATATATATATATATATATACACAGGAAATCATTACATTAATCATTTGGGTTATGGAACGTCGACATTTCTCTTCAGCACCTCTTAATTGCATCATGGGGACCACATCAAAAGCGTGTTCTTCTCTGTATAGGGAGGGATGAAACACGGTGAAACAGTCTACTTGTTTTTATTGTCGGCTAAAACACCGGCTACACGATTCTTTATGTGCATGGGGATTGTTTTAGCGAATGTGTCAAGGGATTTGACAATTAATTAAAATTGAAAAGGGGTAATTGAGTAGCCACTTGAATGAAATACGTGAGGAACTTGAGAATGAAAACTAAATATACAACTTAAGTCGTAATTGAATACAATGAATGGAGACAATTGAGTAGTTTGTACTTAACAATGAACAAGTATATATGGAAATTAGCATAACAAATACATAATTTCCTTCTTGGCAGAAGCCAAAATCATTCAACGCGGTTCCACTGTCGATTAAAACTCCCAACCAAGATTTGCTGAAGGTGTGCTTCAAGAACCGAAACCTCATACATCTGAATACAATCACGATAGAAGTAAACAATCTTATGTATCTCCAAACATAAGAGATAATGTAAATACGGTAGATAAAAGAAGGAATACTTTATTTAAAAAAAACAACAAAATACAAAAAACAAAGAGGGCTTCCCAAATATATTGGGTTGCTAAAAACACAGCGTACTTATCAACCTTTCGAAAATTCATTTCAATTGGTTAAAATGGGTCTCCCGTGGTCTAATGGCTAGCGCCTTGGATTCATAAGCGAGAGATGGTGGGTTCGATTCCCAACCTCCGGCAGGAATTTTATCATCCCACGGCTCGCTGGTAAAATTCCTCGCTGCACCCTGGATGT
The DNA here is from genome assembly GCA_946811695.1 of Gonocerus acuteangulatus. Taxonomy (NCBI): domain Eukaryota; kingdom Metazoa; phylum Arthropoda; class Insecta; order Hemiptera; family Coreidae; genus Gonocerus; species Gonocerus acuteangulatus. The sequence goes on from OX328132.1 coordinate 29,036,364, forward strand.
CGGCGTTAATGACCTAGATGTAGATGCGCCGTAAAAAAAAAAAAAAAAAAAAAAAAAAAAAAAAAAAAAAAAAAAAAATTGGTTAAAATATGGTTTATTTTAAAATTAATTAGGAGTTTTGCCGATAAAATAAATTTTGGTGACGAATTTAATAAAAAAATAAATGTTTCTGTAAAAAATTAAATTATATAATGAAATATGGTTATCCAACAAAACATAAATATATATTTATTAATGTATAACCTACATAAATAAATACAATTTATGTTAATATATACTATATATATTATATGTTAATATATATTGATGTAGGTGCATAGACATTGTACATGTTTGCATTTGTCTGTATCTGTACTTATATATTACAATTTAGTCGTATGAATAAAATATGCATTAATATTAGATTTTTTTTTAAAAGGATTGGCACTATACTCTAATATGAAATTGTAAAGTTATATAAAAACAAATAAAAAAAAAAAAAAACATAAAATAAAAGACAAAGAAACAAGAGAAAATTTGTTATAATAAGAAAAGAGGAGGAAAAACTTTATTGTACAAAAAAGTTTGGTTGCTCTACTAAATTGGGTTGCTCCAGACACAACATGTTGATCAACCTTGTAGGTATTTTAAATACAAATAAAAAATAACTAAAAAAAATATATGAATTATGTAAATAAATGAGAATATAGTGATAAAACTATTAATACAGATGAACAAAACAAAACAAAAAATAACGATATTATATAAAATACTACTAATAAATATAATTAAATAATTAAATAAAATGACAAAGTGGAGTCACGTCTTCTTTTTTCATGTTCTTAGTGTTCTTCATTTTCCTAGTTATATTTTATATCACCAAAAGTTTTGGATAAAACAAATTCATCAGCTTCTCCTTGTGATTTTCGACGAAATATTTTACCGACTTTTTTTTTTATCTGTCCGTCTATCGTACATTTGTAGTCACCAGTTATTTTGTTTCTTGTTAGACAGTGATTTAGTGTGTCCGTGTTCTATATTAATTAAGGGAGTAAAAAATAGCTAAGCATAAATTTATGTCGTCCAAAGTAAAAAGTAAGTAAATAAACCACAAACATATCGGACAATGATAACCATTGATTGATTAGTTTCGAAAGCTTAATTCAACCAACGATACCACCAACATCTGAAAACTATGAACAACAAGAGCCTCAGTACTTGTTTTAGCCAATGTATCAATGGATTTAACAATTAATGTAAAGAGAAAAGGAGTAATTGGCTAGCGAAAAGGCACTTGAATGAAATAAAATGAAGAAGTTGAGAGTGAGAACTAAGGATACTACTTCAGTTGTAAATGAGTACCATGAATGGAGACGATTGAGCAGTTTAAACTCAACAATAGGCAAGTTTAAGTGAGAACTGAGAAGCGTAAAAGGCAAGTTTAACAATAGGTTAAGCTGCTTTCATTCTCTCTATCTACAAGCTCTAAATCCAATCTTCAAACACATTTCTACTATTAGCCCGTACCGCTACGTGGGTTATCATAGTTCTTCGCTTTCTATCCGGCTACATTCAGAAGTATTGCTGAAAGCTTTGTAACTTATTGTTAGATCAAATCCATATAAAGCAGGGGTCGAATATAATTGTTAACTTTTATTTTTAAAACGTTTTTGTCAAACTTTTAATTTTATTTTCATTTTGGTTACTTACGTATTAGCTTCAACGCAGGTAAAAGAACCGGCTCTCAGAGATCTGGTTCATCACCGGGTCAGAGATGTGGATCAAGGCATCAATTGAGTTTTTGCCAATATGGATTTGGGTTGACTAGAGTTTCAATATAACTTTGAGCGGGCGAAAATGCGTAGCATGTACGTTAATGGCACAATTGATATGCGTTTCCGCTCGCTCAAGGTTATATCGAAACTCTAGTCAATCCAACTCGTTGATAATATAATATCGAGGACGATTTTTCGATGGATAATCGACCGATATGCAATTTAACAGTGCTTCCTTTTTTCGGTAAAATAAACAAGAAATTAGGAAATCGCCTAACAAAAAACGAAGAGTAAAGAACACCAGTGTACAAATGAATTGTTTTATAAATAGAAAGGGAACAAGACGGTTACTATAAACATAGTGACCAATAGAATTCCTCATAGGAATAGACCAATAGAAATGCGTTATCCATGATCCAGATTTCTGAACGAGACCCACATCTTTAACCTGCGTTGAAGCTAATACGTAGGTACCTCATTTTGAAAAAGTAAAAGTTATAAAATAACCTTTTGGGTTCAAACTTTAAAAAAAATGTTTTAAAGTAATTATTATTAAAATACTTAATAGGAAAAAGTTTAAAGGAAAAAATTTACGACGCTGCAATTGAGAATTACATATCTTGAACAGTTATTTAGTTATTGCTTTCTATTTAACCAAAAACGTGGTTAACATAAAAAATAAAAAATTTAAATTATATTTTAGTGCGAAATGGCGAGTTTTAAGGTCCACTGTACACATAGTAGACCAGCATGAATGTAGAAGACATTTTTCGTTGTTATATGCTTTTTTTTTTATGAAATGTCCTCACCAAAACAAAATTTCGGGAGGGGGCTGTTGCCCCCTCAGCCCCCCTTATATACTGTCATGCTTCCGCCTTCGAGTTGTCTTTCTTCCATCTATGATCTTCGCGGATCTTGACTTTTCCTTAAGGTAATGTTTCTTCTTAAACCTGTTCACTTCCAAACAATTATTGCCTTTCAAATCTAGTGTTTTTACGCCACATTTAGAACAAGGTTATCCATTTTTTTGATTCTCTTTAGCGACGAGTCATCGTTTTCTGTTGCTGTGCTTATGGTTCTTTATATAATAATCATATTTACCAGAGGATCCTATGAGTTTGGCTCTCCTCAACGTTTCTACCTGAGGAATCCACTTAGCACTTTCCGAATATGGTATGAACAAAACAACATTCTGAGGAGTGTGCTTAATTATTTTTTGGGGTATCTTCTACATATGAGATAGCGTTCTATACAACCAAAATTATACGATACCACTGATGATGTATCCCGTCCTGTGAAATAAACATTATTTTTGATTTTTTTTACTTTAACAAATTATTTACAGTGATATTATTAATTTATTAATCTTATATGCTTATTTATTTTCAGAGGATGGCTCAGAGCTCGCTGTTCGGCTGCTCGACGGCCGGCCACTCCGGTATAAACCAACTCGGTGGTGTGTACGTAAACGGGCGCCCGCTTCCGGATTCGACGCGACAGAAGATCGTGGAGCTCGCCCATTCCGGGGCCAGACCCTGCGATATATCCAGGATACTCCAGGTCTCCAACGGCTGTGTTTCCAAGATACTCGGAAGGTAATGGAATTGATCATTTGAGTGAATTTATTACGTTCGTTCGAGAAATACCATACACGCCTACCAATTTCCAATAGAATCTCCAATAGAAAATGATTTGATGATGTGTTAACCCCCCCCCCCCCCCCAAAAAAAAATGTTTTTCAAAAATAACGACTGAAAGGGAAAGCTTGTTAATTCTGATAACATTTTTAATTGGGAAAAAAAATAACAGATATCCTTGACAACCATTTTTAAACTTGTCGAATAAGGGGGAAGGCCAATAAAACTATACCATACACTTTAACACTTTTTATTAGACTTCCCTACATGTTTCGCACCATTTTGGCACCTTTTTAGGGGAATGTACTTAAAACATAACAGCCTCAACTTGAGGAGGAGAACCTTCCACTAGCAGGGCCACGTCTAGACTGGTCATTGACTGAACGAATCCAATATGGTTTCAAATAGTCAGCTGATCGATAATCGATCTGTCATATCTTTAAAATTGATATTAATATCCAGATGAAATATAGTCCTATAACACCTTTTAAAAAAAAATCTATATACAACCCACCTTTTTCATATTTTTTATCAAATAAATTAATGAAAATATTATTCAGATGCTGTATTTCCGTTTTTTTATTTATCACTTTCTTTCTGTTTTCAATGATGTGTATGTTTTCTTTAATCTTTCTTTTCATTCTATTTCTTTATTTACCTGATGTTTTCAAAATCAAAATCATGTAGGGAAGTCTAATAAAAAGTGTGAAAGTGTATGGCGTAGTTTTATTGAAATTCCGCCTTATTCGATAAGTCTATACATTTGAGCAAAGGGTCATTTAATGATTAAACATTTTTAAATTTTTTTTTCAATACTGGCTCTAACCATGTGACTTATAAGCAGTTATATAGTATTATATCTCATGGTGTAGGCCGATGTCTTTAATAAATGTTAGTACTTTTTGTACAGCCCTTACTTCATCCATTAAGATTTCTGCTATGCCGCCTGAAATGTTATTCTGTTTCCTCGTGGAAGAGTTTGCAGGTGGGAGGGTAAAGTCCTTTTAGATTATTTTGGTATGACCAATTCGTATTCTTGCCAAAACCACTTCCTCCCTTCTGTTCATTCTTTCAGAGGTTTTCCAAACATTCATATATCCCTTTATGTTTATTAGTTTGGTTTCTGTGTTCAAACATTCGTTTTGCCACAAATTCATTACTAGTTTCTTTCTATTTTTTTTTTTTAATCCAGCCCGCATACTTTTTTTATTTTTATGTTATTAATTTGTGATGTTTTATCATCGTTTGCTACTTCATCCGTTTTCTTATCGAGTTCAATCCCCATATGAGAGGAAAAATGTTTTGAAATGTGTTACTTGTGAGGTTTTGGCAGACATACGCAAATTTTCAGTTGATCACACAGGCCCACGAAAAACAATATGGGACCAAGACCATATCATTCTTTAAAAATGTTTTTCTCATGAAAATGAATCTACAATAAAAAATGCAGTTTATTTTAGATTCATCTTCATGGGAGGAATGTTTATAAGGATGATGAGCCTTACACATAAGAATGATTTTTTTTTTTATTTTTATTTTTAAAGAAAACTTAATATTCGGCATTTTTTTCGGACAACCGAATATCTATCTATCAATCTGTAGACGTATATATGGACATATTGCTTGCATCAAGGCACGCTTATTCTTTTATACATATTTATTATTGTTCTTTGCTGTACATATAGTTGCTTCTGTAAACAATGAAGTTCTTGTTGCATTGTCAATATGCCACTCTTTTTAAGAACACAACTACGAAAACGAATTGATCATGCGCCTTTTTCTCTATACTTTCTCTCTCTCTCTCACACACACGCACATATATGTAATTTTTTCGCTTTCAAATGTTTAGTCTATTCCGGACAGGGGGTTTTCGATGATATTTGCCACATTAGAAGGTAGGAATTATCAGGGCTCGGTCGTTATTTCTTATTAAAACTGCATTTTACACGTGAAAATGTAGTTTTATTAAGAAATAACGACCGAACCCTGAAAATTCCTACCTTCGCATCATCAACGGTCAATCATCTCCTCTCAATGAAAAAAGTATTATTTTTTTGTTTTCGATGATATTAACCACATTAGGGTTTTTTGCTGATTTTAAATCTGCTATTATTTTTGGAGTAAAAAAAAATACATAATGCTAGTTTACTAGTAAACGTAAGCTTATTTTTTAATTTATTTAATGAAATATAAATTATTGTTTAACGATTTTCTTTTTTCTTTTGTCTACTCTCTAAAAAAAAAAATGAATTCGGGAAAGAGTCATGTCTACATCATTTTACGAACTCGAAATATAAAATAAAGCATTTTCAACATATTTAATTTTATTTCTCAGCTCTTAAGGCGCATTAAACGTAACGCTCAGACACGTGTCGACTATTTTTCAATGCAGAATCACCAGAAAAAAATGGTCCAAATCGGTCCACCACTGTACATTCCCCTTGTCAGTCACGAAAAGAAGTGGACAGAAGAATTTCAATACGCCTGGTAAATTGTGTTCTAAGAAAAGTAATGAGAAAAAATTTACCAAAAGAAATGGTAACCTGTCTACTCCCTTTCATCTCCTTTGGTCAAACATGGACCTTAAATAAACCCCAATCGAAACGAATGGGTTCCTGGGATCGCGTTACTGGGTCCATGTCAAAAGCCGGTTTCCTTCCAATTTGGAAACCCCGCCAAGTTCAGGCAAAAAATTATGGTTTGAAGAAGATTTTAATCAACCTACTTTTGGCGGGAGAAATAAATTACTTCTACAATAAGTCGATTCTCCTGGAATATTTTAATTATTAGAAAGACCTCTTTTTTTTGCGGCTGTAAGAATTTTAATAGTTATCACGCCATAATCAAATTAGTTTTATAGTCGCATGGTGTAATACGACTTCACTAATGCGACTACATTACTTGGAATCGTGGAGAATCGGAGTTATTACTAGACCGTTCAGATTGAAGGTCTGAGCCATCTCATTTCCTTACCTACTAAAAAAAATCTTAATTAAAAAAAAAGAAAAGGAAATTGTATCACCTGCATGGAATTTCGCCTTCAATAATGGTGATTACCTCTCGCGGGAACTGCTTCATCTTAGGGAGATACACAAGTTACACAAATTACCCGATTATATATTAGTTGCCTTCTTGAGGTTGTAGTATTTTCGCATGAAACGACTAGAGCAATGAATTTCAAGGATGGGGTAGTGTTGGAATAACGCTAAAGTAAGATTTTTTTCGTTAAATTAATTTGCAAATTTCTATGAAATTTAGCCATTTATGTAAGATCCATAACGAATTTATGGGAAATGTCTCCAAATTGATTGATACTACCTCCAGGATTATAAGACAATATTGCTTGATACGAAACTGTCCGAGTAATACACACACAACCCATATATATATATATATATATATATATATATATATATATATATATATTGTAGAGAGCATCCTATACAGGTCTAGGGAGACAATTTATAAGTAAGTTAAATATGTACAACTTGGTTTTATCGAATAGAATTATTTATTATACCGATTTATATTCGATAAAACCAAGTTGTACATTTTACACAACAATGATTATACATTTATATATATATATATATATATATATATATATATGTATATATATAGATGTATATATATATATATATATATATATATATATATATATATATGTATGTATATATTAAATATTGTACTTATAATTGTACAGATTTTAAATAAACATGAAAAAAAAATGTATATATTAACGTCCATTATAATTAACTCAGTATATTTAGGACGGGTTATCTATAGGTAATCTACACTTTTCTAGCCAGGACGGGGCTGATGCATTTTCTTCCACCCCTAGTGGAAATCGAACCCACGACCTTTAGTACGGAGTGTAAAGTTCTCGCGCCTTAACACTCACGGCCACCGGGCATCCCTATATATATATATATATATATATATATATATATATATATATATATATGTATATATATATATATATATATATATATATATGGCAAAAATTACTAGATTCCGCTGACCGAAACATTTAAAAACATATTTTTAATTGCTTGTCAAATAAGTTAATTAAAATAGTACTCAGATGTTTAATTTAAGATTTTCTTATTTACCGCTTTCTTTCTATTTTTTATGATATGGATATTTTCCTTGAGCTTTCTTTTCATTCTATTTCTTTTCTTTCCTAATGGGCTAATATTTCCATAATCAAAATTATGTTTACATTTTATCATATGATAAGTCAATGCTTTTTTTTCTCTCCTTTATCAACAGTTTGACCGTGCTGCTCAATTCGTTTTGGAAATATGATTTTCCGATTTTCCTATGTATGATTTATCCCAGCTATTGAAATTAATTTTGATATATTGTATTTAGTTTCCTTTAATTTTTATTTATTCTTAATGGGACCAAAGTAATTTTTTATTTCGTTGTCATATTTCTAAAATATCCTACCAATATCTTTACATATATGTCTTATTTTGTGGGAAATTATTTGATTAAAATTGAAGCCAAAATAAACGCATGGTTCTGAATTCTGATCTTTTTAAAAAACTATTTGTTTTATTGCCTGATTGCTACTAAATGTGGTTATTATATTACTTTTCGCTTTTCTCCAACATATCTCTGTCCATATCGGTCCGAATTGCACTGCTAAAAAATCACTAATTTTTGCTTGTTTTGTTATTTTGTGTTAAAGTCCCACTAGGAATATATTCTATAGACGTGTTAGGAGAAATTAAAAATCCCCCTGAATGCTGATCCTTAAAATGCACAAGTTCCCAAATAAAGGACACTCAAGAAGAGTAGCTTATAACGCGACAGGATCAATGCCTAGGGGAACTGCTCTTTCGACCCCGGCTCAAATGAGATTCTACCTGTTGAACTGGATTTAATTTGATCTTTCTTTGATCTGAAGCCGTCAAGTGCATTCATTACTTCGTTATTAAACCTGCAGCTATATCCTCGCTCAAGAATCAAGCGTTAAAACGAGCCTTGTCATCATGTTTCATGCTATTATTTGACGAGTCATTTGCGCAATTGATTTACGACGAGTAATTTATGCGTTATTCAATGGTATTTACAGCAGACGAACGCCTATTTTTGTCAAATATTCATTTTTTTCACATGGTCAAATTAAAAATTTTAGAAGAATAGTAAAAATATCATATGATGTAAGCGTAAATATTTTTTTCCCAACCCATGTTCCGGTGGACGGATTCTGCTGGTTAACGAACTTGACCTTCCAAATTAGACGAAAGATTTTTCTGCCAAATTTCATCAAAATCGGACCATTATTCGCTGACCTATGCCGCGAACAGACAAATATATATATATATATATATATATATATATATATGTATATATATATACAAATTTGAACCACCATCATTTTCGGTCTCTAGGGATTCTGAAACGCAAACCCCGCGTTTTCGCTCCGGGGGTTCGCCGCATGTTCTAGTCGGCACTTCCGGATTGCGTCATGAGATCAACCTTATAAGCGGGGTTCCTCCATATGGAGGGAGGGAGGAACCGCGCTAAAATAGAAAGGAACTCAAAAAATAGATATATGCTCTTGGTTTTTTGTGCCATAAGCACTTTTAAATTTAAGATGATAATATAGTATATTTATAATATCAAGCGGAAGGTCAAAAAATAAAACAAATAAAAATATTATTTAATGCTTTACCAGTTTCACATCTTTAGAGCCTTGTTGGGTGTGTTTCTTGAAATTACTTACAGCCACAAGTACTTTCCAGGGCCACGTCCCACAGTGGGGCCAAACGAAATTTCATTTTTCAAAAAAGGCTACAGCATCCAAATCTTGACCGATTTCACTTCGTCCGCGTGGATAGTGAGTTAGGGCAGGATTTTTTTGTTGTTTATTTTGGATTATAAACACCGTCGTATGGGTATTAAAAAAAATCTACTTTACAGTAATGCTTCTCTATACATAATATTTGACGTATAGTATCGGCGATCAAGCAAAAAGGCTGTTGTTGCTAAAACGTGAGCCATTAAGCTGACCCCTTAGGGATTGTTAAACCCTTGTGCGTATAGAGTGTCTGACAGACAGCAGACATACAGACAAAAATTCGAAAAATCATTGTTTTGGGTACTGTTGCGTTGATAAAGGCCCCAATAGTATTTTTTCCCTTATATCTTCCATGTACAGACAGCGATCCAACAAGTTGCTGGTTAACGAACTCGTTCAATCATTTGCTGGGGGAATACTATATACCTACCAAGTTTAAGTAAATAAGAAACTCTGGTGTGTATTGTGTTAACGATAGTTCCTGAAATGTTCGACATTATTCTTAACCTTGGCATAACTTTTTTATTTATGAACCGATTGACATGAAACAAACACTAACTGTTAAGTGAAGCTTACCACAATATATTAGTGAAAACCGCAACTAAATGGGATGAGCCATTTCTGAGATTAGCGCGCACAGACAAACAGAACAAAATTCTAAAAATCATCATTGTTTTGGGTATTATTGCGTTGATAAAGGCCCCAATCGTATTTTTTCCCATATATCTTCCATGTACAGACAGCGATCCGTTAGAATTTTATTATTTGTATAGGTGATGATGTGATGTATAAAAGGAGGTTAATCGTGTGACCTATTTAGTTTAAAATACAATAATATGAAAAGGACATCATTTTTTTCCGGCGCTTCGACGTTTAGGCGATAAGTGCCGGACTATGTATAGGTTGCCACCGTTCCTAAACATCCAGCAGGAAACGTTATTAACGGGCCCTGAAATGAAAAAAAAGAAAGAAACTCAACCTGCTGCATCTTCATTTTATTCTCTCTTTTCAAAATAACTGGATATTTTTATCCAAATATTACGTTCTCCTAAACAACAATGACCCAAGTTGTTAAATTAATTTAAAAAAAACGGTACAATGCCACCTAATGGAGAAGAAAAATTATGTATAAATAGCCAGTTTTTAAATAATAATATTTTAAAACAGCTAAAGCTTGCAGCTTGCAACAAAAGTTTGCTTGTGAATCTCACATTTGGCTACTTCTTAGATGGGCTAAAACGTTTAGGCATAATTTCATGAACAAGAAATAAATAATATCCCAAAGCAGAAGGAACCTCAAAAAAAAAAAAAATTCATTAAAAAAATCTAGCCAATTGTATTAGATTTAATGAAAAGTTTAATTTCATTGCTACTTTAAATTGAAATGTGTAAAGAAATCTTTCGACATGGGCTCACTATGATTCTATCCTGCTTGTAACATTTCAACATAAAGCCATATTAAACTAACCTTTTGGCTCCAGAAAACAGACAATATTTCCGGCTCATCTTGATTTCTTTTCATCTGTCGTGAAGAATCATTATAAAATATTGCTTCAATTCAATCGAAAACGAAAAAAATAAAAGAAAATAACAATTAAACAAATAAATATAAGGGGCTTATGTTTCATGATTTGACAATATATGCTTGTTACAGACTCTGGCCAAATTCGTACACGCTTGATGGATTCGTGTATGAAAATCTGGAAGATAAAAGGTTAGGAAATTACGTTACATATGTATATTTGTTAATATTACTAATATTATAAAAATTAAAATTTTAAGGCTAAACTCGCGGAAAAATATTTTAGGATTCTGGGACATTCAATTCAATAATCAATCTTTTTCTTACAAGTAACATCAACTGTGTTGCGTAGCAATGTAAAAAAAAATATTAACACTACTAAATTCATTTACATCATAGTCAATATTAATTGACATGAAATATAAACCAAATACTAAATAGCTAAATACTAAATGTAAAAACATGTAGAGAATTACACTCATGCTTGACTAGATTTACGCAGATCCTAGTTTCCAAATCCTATAATCGTCCTTATCGAATAGCCCTAAAAAACATGAAATAATCCCTAACACTAGCTATCATTCTAATTGAATATTTTTGCCGATATGTGTAACTATTTTCTTATCCAATGCTTCATATTAAAAAATGGAGTTTCATATATCTCACCCAGCATCCACAGCTAGAAGATTCACTATTGCTTCATATACCTCTTCCAACCTCCACAGGTAGGAGGTGCACTAATGCTTCTATAACTCTCCCAACAACCACAGCACGAAGATTCACTAATGCTTCTTATACCTCTCCCAACACACGCAGCTAGAAGATTCACTAACGCTTCGTATACCTTTCCCAACAGCCACAGCAAGAAGATTCACTAATGCTTCTTATAACTCTCGCAACATCCACAGCACGAAGATTCGCTAATGCTTCTTATACCTCTCCCAACGTCTACAGGTAGAAGATGCGCAAATATTTCATATACCTCTCCCAACGTCCACAGCAAGAAGATTCACTAATGCTTCATATACCTCTCCCAAAATCTGCTGCTAGAAGATTCTCTAATGCTTCTTATACCTCTCCCAACATCCACAGCTAGAAGATTCACTAATGCTTCTTATACCTCTCCCAACATCCACAGCTAGAAGATTCACTAATGCTTCTTATACCCCTCCCAACATCCACAGCTAGAAGATTCAGTAATGCTTCTTATACCTCTCCCAACATCCACAGCAAGAAGATTCACTAATGCTTCATATACCTCTCCCAAAATCTGCTGCTAGAAGATTCACTAATGCTTCTTATACCTCTCCCAACATCCACAGCTAGAAGATTCACTAATGCTTCTTATACCTCTCCCAACATCCACAGCTAGAAGATTCGCTAATGCTTCTTATACCCCTCCCAATATCCACAGCTAGAAGATTCACTAATGCTTCTTATACCTCTCCCAACATCTGCAGCTAGAAGATTCACTAATGCTTCTTTATACCTCTCCCAACATCCACAGCTAGAAGATTCACTAATGCTTCTTTCTACCTCTCCCAACATCCACAGCTAGAAGATTCACTAATGCTTCTTATACCCCTCCCAACATTCACAGCTAGAAGATTCACTAATGCTTCTTATACCCCTCCCAACATCCACAGCTAGAAGATTCACTAATGCTTCTTATACCCCTCCCAACATCCACAGCCAGAAGATTCACTAATGCTTCTTATACCCCTCCCAACATCCACAGCTAGAAGATTCACTAATGCTTTTATATAACCAGGGGATAAAACCTATAATTTTTCTTTATTATATATCAAGCGGATGATCAAATATTAATACACATTATTAGAAAATATGATTTATTAATACCTACTAAACCAGCTTCAAACCTTTAGTGCCTCATCAAAAGCTTTACTTAAAACTATTTACTGTCTGTTTTGAGCTTCAATCACCTGCCTAAGATAGATTTACCTGCCTACTGTGGCTGTAAATAGTTTAATGTTAAGTTCCTGATGATTGGCACTGATAGTTTACAACTAATTAAGCAGTAATTAATGAATCAAGTTTATTCCTTATGTGTATTCTTTTTTTTACCTTCTGCCTGATCTATAACGAATGGATTTGATAGGATCACTTAATGATAATCTTTCACAAACCCTTCCCAGCTATTCTCTGGTATACTTAGTTCTTGGATAAATTTTTTAATTTAATTTATGAAGGGATCAGTATGTAAAATCTAATGTTTCCCCCACAATTTTCCAAATTCATTCGTTCGCTTTTTAATTTATATAAAGTGCTGTTGTAAGCACTTTGGATGCTTGGGTATATAGGTCAGATTTCTTTTGTATTGAATCCTGCTCTTACCAGTTAATCAGCTTTCTCATTACATGAAATAAAACATTAGTTTGTACAGTTACCTCGTTATCTATCAACGATTTTTTGTCGTATAGTCTCCTGTATCGTTTTTTAGCTATCTTGGAACTAATGTCACTTTTTTGTAGTTTTAAACATAGCCCTTGTTAAATTTATTCTTTGCCGGCTAATTTATTTCTACTTATGTATGTCTTAAGAAATTTATATCTTGGGCACTATGGGGAATCAATCAAGCTAAATTTACCCAAATTATAACAATAAAAATCTGCAAGATTAGAACACAATTAAAAATTGAAATAAAACTAACGTTTTCTCACTGCTCTTATCTCTAAAAGGGAATTTAAGTTTCCATGATTTGGGGAATGTTCTGATGATTTTACAATAAAATATCTTAGACTAATATTTTTTTATTGCCCATCTGGATTGGTGGTTGTACTAACTAAGTGGATATAAACTTTTTAAAATTAACATTTCAAATATTTAAAACTGTAATTTAATAAAACGAACTCAACACTTTCGTCAATATATTGTATTTTACGTCTAACCAGGTCACCGTTATAATCATATATACACATAAACATCGTACACAATCACAACAATACAACCATAATTAGCAGTTAGTAATTCTATAAACATTTTACCAAAATTCGTAATATCTTAAAAATATTTGCTGTGCGATCTTACATTCTAAAGTCTCAGCATTGTCATTTCATTTGGTCGCAGCGTTCTGTCGGTGAGTTTTACACTAATATAATTTATTCCATTATTGTTCTAACTATTGCACAGTTTTAAATAAACGAGTTTCAGTTGCAATAAAAATATTTGCTGTCCGACCTTACATTCTAAAGTCTCAGCATTGTCATTTCATTTGGTCGCAGCGTTCTGTCGGTGAGTTTTACACTAATATAATTTATTCCATTATTGTTCTAACTATTGCACAGTTTTAAATAAACGAGTTTCAGTTGCAATAAAAATATTTGACAGTTTTTTTCTTCAGATTTGGCACATCAATAGTGGCACATCACCCTATTATTACAGGGGCACATTATTATTTGGCACATCACCCTATTTGATAATTAAAAATCCAATTTTTTAGAAATTTATCTTTATTATTTGTTGAGTTATAAAACGTTAATTTTTTTTTGAATTCACATTTTTTGACAGACGCTTGACCATAACTCCCATAATGAACTAGAAACTTGCGGTAAAAAGCATTCGATAGTTTATTAAATGCTTATTAAAATTGTATATATCATGACTTATTTATACAATTTTTATGAGTAAGTCATAAGATATATATAATTTTAATCAACATTTAATACCCTATCGAATGCTTTTAATCGTAAATGCTTTCTTGCTTATTTTTTTTTTTTTTTTGGGAGTATGGTCAAGAGTGTCAAAAAATGTGTTTTCCTTCAAAAACATTAAAGTTTCATAACTCGAAAATTAATAAAGATCAATTTCTAAAAATTTGGATTTTTTATTGTCATATGGGGAACAATTGATTAGACAAATTAAAAAAAAAATTGTGAGGGAAAAAACTTTGCATCACTTGATATGGAATATATAGGCTTTCTGGCTGCTAATCGGATAAAACAGTTGAGAATGTCTAGCCACAAATAAGTAAAATGTAAGTTGTATTATTAATTGAAGTGCCAACGGTCATAGCCACGTTGAAAACACAGGTTCCCGTAGATCACCGAAGTTAAACAACGTCGGGCGTGGCCAATACCTGAATGGGTGACCGACCACGTGCTGTTGGCATTATAAAAGGGTGGCAACCTGTAGATAGCCCGGCGCTAATGGCCAAGTTGTAGATGCACCATAAAAAAAATTAAAAAAAAATTGAAGTCTGTTAACGTCGACTAGATGACAATGAAAAATTGTCGGAATAAATATATTTTAACAATAAATAATATTGATTTTTATATTGGGGTTATTGTCTACGGTTGTTTTTTTTTTCTCATAATGTTATGTGCTAAAAGGTATTGTCAATTTAAATAGCCAGAGTCTGAGATTAATTCAAGAAGCCATTTTTATTTTTTTTTAAATATTGTAATAAAAATATTGTTGGTTAATTTTAATTAGAAAACGTCTGGTAGTTAATTTGGTTCTAATTATTTTAGTGTAGCTCAAAGTAGAAAAATATTTATAATGCAATCGCGGTGTCGACAGACTTTTTATTTGTTTATTTGAGCGTTAGTCAAATATTATTTAATTAACGATACAATGTGTTAATTAATTGAAAGGTCGAAGAAAGAATAGTCCTGCTGTCAACATAAAAGTTTTTTTTTACCTCAGATAGTAATTTTCTGGGCACTATATTTAATGATTTTAGTAGACAAATCTGGGAAAATTCACCAATTGACCAACAGACAGATTCTAAGATATACTGTTATACTGTAATTGTAACCTATGACTGTCTTAGCTAAAATCATCTCTACGTAATGATAAAAATGTGCCTTATGCTATGCTAGATATGTTGTGTTTTATGAAGTCCTCTATTCTCTGTGCAGGTACTACGAGACGGGGTCGATCAAACCCCGTGCGATCGGTGGCTCCAAGCCGCGGGTCGCCACTAACGGCGTCGTCACCAAGATCGCCGACTATAAGCGCGAGTGCCCGTCCATCTTTGCCTGGGAGATCCGTGATCGGCTCCTCTCTGAAGGGATTTGCACCAATGACAACATCCCTAGTGTAAGTACATCAACATTATTAACAACAATTCATTTTATTGTTTGATTATTATTTAATATTCTACCAATCATCCCTACACTTATCCTTCACTGTTCATTCGTTGCATAAATAATAAAAAGATTATAAGATAGTAATGATATCATACCGACGCCACGTTTTAAAGGTTATTAGTATTTTAGATCATGTTTACATGTAAGAAAGCGTATAAGTCTAACCAACACGTGAAAACAGGCCGCTATTCTAGTGGGATCTGGTTACCTTCAGAGACACAATATGCGAAGAAATGTCTCAAAAATTCTTCAATGACTACAACGTAAATTGTCAATTTCCTTCGGAAGGTTCTAATTCTCATTTATCCGGTCATTATTATTACTCACATATTATTACTATATCTAAAAACTCATTATAATCACTACATAGGAAACACATTAGTTAGAGTATCTTTACGAATAATGAGTGTCATTTTATGTTGTTAATATCTACGTTAAGCGTTTTATATTAATTAGACTATAATTTAAATAAATTGTCTTTATTTTTACGTGTTATGAAAAAATAGTACTGACAAGGGGAGTATACAGTGGTGAGGTCACCGATTTGGCCATTTTTTTTCAGGCGATTCTGCATCGAAAAATAGTCGACACGTATCCGAGCGTTCAGTCCAACGCGCCATAGGAGCTGAGAAATAAAATAAAATAGGTCGAAAATGCTTTATTTCATATATCGAGTTTAGAAAATGATATCGACATGATTCTTTCACCAATTCATTTTTTTAATATAAATACAATCTTTAATCAGTCATTTATTTTTCGTCAAATATATTCAAAAATATCAGGTCTCAAGTAAACCAGCATTATACATTTTTTTACATGGCAGATTTAAAATCAGCGCCCCAAGAAATCCTAATGTGGTAAATAAATGTGAAAACAATTTTATCCTGTCCCAAAGGGACTAAACATATGCAAGCGAAAAATTTACGTGACGTTTCGAAATGCCATATATCGCCTTGAGATTTGTTTTTAGAACATTAAAAACGCCTATATTCAAATTTTGGGAAGATTCCAAAATTAAAAAAAGAAGTATTTTAAATTTCGCTAAGGCCGGACCCATAAAGTTTTGTCAACGATCCAAAAATCCTACCATATTTCAAAGAAACTTTCATCAATTCAAACCAAATTTGGACGTTCGATAAAAACTCCAAAGTTACACATTTTAGTCCAATCGGGGTTTTTCTAAGTGTTCTGGAAGCAACGTTTTAGTCCAATCGGGATTTTTCTAAGTGTTCTGGAAGCAACGTTTTAGTCCAATCGGGGTTTTTCTAAGTGTTCTGGAAGCAACGTTTTAGTCCAATCGGGGTTTTTCTAAGTGTTCTGGAAGCAACGTTTTAGTCCAATCGGGGGTTTTCTAAGTGTTCTGGAAGCAACGTTTTAGTCCAATCGGGGTTTTTCTAAGTGTTCTGGAAGCAACGTTTTAGTCGAATCGGGGTTTTTCTAAGTGTTCTGGAAGCAACGTTTTAGTCCAATCGGGGTTTTTCTAAGTGTTCTGGAAGCAACGTTTTAGTCCAATCGGGGTTTTTCTAAGTGTTCTGGAAGCAACGTTTTAGTCCAATCGGGGTTTTTCTAAGTGTTCTGGAAGCAACGTTTTAGTCCAATCGGGGTTTTTCTAAGTGTTCTGGAAGCAACGTTTTAGTCCAATCGGGGTTTTTCTAAGTGTTCTGGAAGCAACGTTTTAGTCCAATCGGGGTTTTTCTACGTGTTCTGGAAGCAACGTTTTAGTCCAATCGGGGTTTTTTTTAAGTGTTCTGGAAGCAACGTTATATGCAAAAAAGTTTTAATTTCAGTTGATATTTAACTCTAAAATCTTGGCCTCGTGATCAACTCTGTAATTAAAGCGGTCAACTAGGAAGTGTCAATAATGATTGGCTCCTTCCAAACTTCTATTTTATCTTTTGATTTATTATTATTATTATTATTACTTTTATTTTATTTTCCTTTTAGCTATGATTTATTTATTTATGCACTTATTTATTTTTATTATTTTCTTTTTGTTTCTGTAATTCAATTTAGTATGTACTATTTTTTCTTTTTTCTTTTTTTTTCTGTATTCTCATTATGTGAAATCATAAAAATGGCTTTACTTATCACAATTAACCAATGTGGTATATAATTTGTGCAGATGTTAATAAACTATAAAATATTAAAAAAAATAAATAAAAATTTAACTCTAAAATTATTGATGCAACCGCTACAAGGTATTCCCGAGCGTCTGATCCCTAGGGTTGGGAACAGTATTTCTTATACAGTTTTTTTTTGCCTTGTAGAAACTTTTTACAAGTACACAGCACTCCTTCCAATACAATAGTGTATCAGATTTCCCATCAGTCGCTAGGTAGGTATCCTCTTTTGCCAGGCCCTAACCTAACTCCTTTTAGACCCCAGCCATACAATTTTTTGCGGACGCATGCCACCAAGAAAGTCGAAATAGATCCATACCAATCATCCTTCGTCTTTTTACTCTCACTGCAACTGTAAATATAAATGTGTTTCATTTTTGAACTGTAAGACTTCGGAAACCATTCTTGGCTCGCATACCACTTGATATTACATCTCGCTAGATTGTACCGCTTCGTGAAAATGATTTCGTAAAATTTGTTATTGTGAGTGTGTTATTGTCTATTCGTTATAACAGACAATA
The DNA here is from genome assembly GCA_946811695.1 of Gonocerus acuteangulatus. Taxonomy (NCBI): domain Eukaryota; kingdom Metazoa; phylum Arthropoda; class Insecta; order Hemiptera; family Coreidae; genus Gonocerus; species Gonocerus acuteangulatus. The sequence continues at coordinate 29,054,841 of OX328132.1, forward strand.
ATACACAAATTAAATTGAATCATTTCGGATTAAAAACTAACAATAACAAATATAAATGTATCAAATAACTAATCAACAACAAAAATGGAATTTCTGATTCTGGAGAAAGCCATTTCAAAAAAAAGTAATTCTCCCCAGCGATTTTTTCATTGAGAGGAGATTTTTGACCGTTGGTCAAGCGAAGGTAAAATTTCTCCCGGTTCAGTCGTGGTATCTTAATAAAACTACACTTTTTTTTTATAAGCAAATGAGTTTTATTATTCGCCGACGTTTCGGCTTGAAATTCAATCCTTCATCAGGGGGATGAGAAGAAGGAGAGCTATGCCTCACTGATCTGTATGTATTAGAAATGATTACATATCCTTGAGGCATAGTTCTCCTTCTTCTCATCGCCCTGATGAAGGCTTGAATTTGAAACCGAAACGTCTGCAAATAATAAAACTTATTTTATTATAAAAAATGTAGTTTTATTAAGATACCATGACTGAAAGGCATAACATTTGTTGTTTTTTTCACGATTAATTGTTTATCCATTTCATCCTCATCAATAACACAGGCACACAAAATAAAAAAGTGGTATTTTACAAATACACCATACATATATTCTTATGTATTTCGACAATCTGAATCCGAATCCGGAGTTCGTTTCACCCTAGCACGTCAAGCTTAAGGGCATTTGAAGGTCAAATTACGTATGAAGTCGTTTAACAAGAAATTACTAGAGCTTCCATGCTTTTGACGGTCGCTGAATTTGAATCCGAGGTCTTGTTGATGCCAATTTGTTTTCCATATTTTCAGGGTACATTTAGGATTCCACATTTCGTAGATGTTCTCATATCTTATCTATGCGCGTACGAAACCATATATTTATAATAATACCAAACAGGTGAAGAATAACCCTTCAAAAATTTTTTCAAACTTTACATTTATTCCTCCATCACAACGTTTCGGACACACAGGTCCATCCTCAGGCAATCTACAATAGTATATTAATTTCAGACATTACATCCTCCAAAACCATGTACTAAATTTTATTGTCATAATATTAAACTCGCCATCTCCTGTTCATTACTATAGTTACACTAAAACAGTCATGCAATAAATAAACATGATTCCTGTAAGGAACCAAGTCAAATTACACCTACATCAAGTAAACACTCATTATCACAGCCATATTAGACTTTATCAAGCTGCCTAGGCCTATTATATTTGGTATAACTAAAATTAAATTAAAACATTAAAATTCAATTAGTCAAAATATATAATAAATTATTTATGACATATCACAGACAAATTGTGTAATCTCTACTTAACATTTGTTTTATTACCATATTTAATATACAATACACTGAGGTATGTAACCCAGATATTTAAACTGTTAAAGTAATCTGTTACACTGTCATCAAAAATTAATTTTATTTAATATGTCAACATAATGTTGTCCTATACCTTTAACATCTGTTTTGAAATTAATGGTTCTATTGATATTTTTAGTTATGTAAATTGATTCAGTTAATTTTCTAGCCTTATTATCATTAACAGTTTTTAAAATCTTAACATTATCATAATCAAACTTATGCTGTTTGGTGATAGCATGATTTGCCAATGCTGTGGTATTGATATTTTTACTATTATTGCAATTAGAACTGTGTTGTTTTAACCTATTTTTTAAATTTTGGGAAGTTTCCCCTATGTAACATTTATCTATGCATTGCTTGCAATTAATTTGATAAATCACATTTTGTTTATTTATACTATTTATTCTATCTTTCATATTACTTAATGCATTTGTTATTTTATTATCATTATAAAGACCAATCTTTAAATTAGTATGGTCATACTTCTTTAATCCTTTCCTTATTTTTTCAGTTAAACCAGGAATATATTTTAATTTATGAGCTATATTATTTCCCCTTACATTACACTGCTCTCACGATTAATTGTTTATCCATTTCATCCTCATCAATAACACAGGCACACAAAATAAAAAAGTGGTATTTTACAAATACACCATACATATATTCTTATGTATTTCGACAATCTGAATCCGAATCCGGAGTTCGTTTCACCCTAGCACGTCAAGCTTAAGGGCATTTGAAGGTCAAATTACGTATGAAGTCGTTTAACAAGAAATTACTAGAGCTTCCATGCTTTTGACGGTCGCTGAATTTGAATCCGAGGTCTTGTTGATGCCAATTTGTTTTCCATATTTTCAGGGTACATTTAGGATTCCACATTTCGTAGATGTTCTCATATCTTATCTATGCGTGTACGAAACCATATATTTATATGTGACGGAAGGTCAAATTTTTAAACAATACAGTCTTTCTTCGCTATTCCTTTATTTTGCCCTACATGTTTCTCGTCCCTATGACGCATATACTTTAAACTATTGAATATGACGTATTCCGAAAACCAATAAAATCAGAGTATGTAGGTATTCAAATAGAATTTAGTTGTTATTTTAGGGGGGGGGAAGCTCTTATACGGCTTATTGGTAATTTTTATGAAAATTACTACACACTACTGTATATTAGTACGATACTTTACTGTTCACTTCTTCTTTACATTATACTCGTACGATTCTTTACTGTATACTAGTACGAATCTTTACTCTGAAATTGTATGAATCTTTACTGTATACTAGTACGATTATTTACTGTATACAAGTAGGATTCTTTACTGCATACTAGTCTGATTCCTTACTGTATACTAGTACGAATCTTTACTCTGTAATTGTATGAATCTTTACTGTATACTAGTACGAATCTTTACTCTATAATTGTATGAATCTTCACTATATACTAGTACGATTATTTACTGTATATAAGTTGGATTCTTTACTGTATACTTTCTCTCTTCTGAATACAAGTACGATTCTTTACTGTATACTAGTCTGGTCCCTTACTGTATACTAGTACGAATATTTAACGTATCCTAGTACGTTTCTTTACTGATTCTACGTCGAAAAATAGTCCACATGTGTCCGGGCGTTCCGTCCAATGCGCCTTAGGAGCTGAGAAATAAAATAAAATAGGTTGAAAATGCTTTATTTTATATATTGAATGTGTAAAATGATATCGACATGATTATTTCACCAATTAGTTTGTTTTAGAAAGTAGATAAATGGACAAATACAATGGTTAAACTATAACTAATATTTCGTCGAATAAAAATATCAAAAATTCAAAAATATGCTCACGTTTTCAAGTAAACAAGTATTATAAATTTACACCAAAAATAATAGCAGATTTGAAATCAGCACCCCAAGAAACTGTAATGAGGTAAATATCATAGAAAACAAAAAAATAATACTTGTCTCTTCCGGAGAGGAAAAAAGTATTATTTTTTGTTTTCGATATTTACCTCATTAGAGTTTCTTGGGGTTCTGATTATAAATCTGCTTATTTTTTATGTAAAAAAATGTATAATGCTAGTTTACTTCAAACATAAGAATGTTTTTTTAATTTATTTGACGAAATATGCATTTTTGTTTAACCATTGTATTTTTACTATAATCTACTCTCTAAAACTAACTAATTGGTGAAAGAATCATGTCGATATTATTTTCCAAACTCGATATATAAAATAAAGCATTTTCAACCTATTTTATTTTATTTCTCAGCTCCCAAGGCGTATTGGACGGAACGCTCAGACTCGTATCGAGTATTTTTCCATGTAGAATCACCAGAAAAAAAAATGGACCAAATGGTGACCCCTCCATTGTATACTCCCCTTGTTAGAATTTTTGAGGCGTACTATAGAAGGGTGCACCCCTTAAACGTGCAATTTTGCCTATATAAAAAAATACGTATCGATGTTTTTCACGTGTTTAATAAATATACAAAGTTTCATAAAAATCGGCTCCGGACACTTGGGGATGTTCCCTTGTTAGTTCAGAAAAAATAATGTTTTTTCTCTGTGTAAAAGCGTTTTAGTTGGTTTACAAATCCAAGTTCTAGATTGTTAGTATTCCATACTCCTAAATGCTCCCCCCCCCAAATTATTTCCTATATACGCCCATGCGATTATTTACTGTATACAAGTACGATTCCTAACTGTATGCTTCTTCCTCAATGTATTGTAGCAGGTACCTACCTACTCGGGGGCTATTGTAGACGGCGGCGCGAGGAGGCGGGATCTAGGCGGTGTATAGGAGGCAATAAGGCAAGAAGGGGGGGCATAGAAAGGTGGTAGAGGTTGCACAGCTTTCCCCTATAATCGAAGGGAAATCCGATCCTCTATTGTAGGTAGGATTAGGAATGGTTAACCTCTCCAAGGCTTATCGTGTCTGAAATGGAACCCATACAACAATCAAAACACACCCAGTCACAAACAGATTAGCACCACATAAGATCCCCACTAGTAACCTGATAGTGCCCGGTTAATTACTCTAAAGCACTTCGTAATATCATAGAATTCTCAATTAACTGGCTTATTATTACAGTTTCGGGGTCCTTTTTACAAATCTCCATACCGTGATTTTTATAAGCGACTAATCTATACTAATAAAACACACGTATTATATTTTAGTGATTTATTTAATGAACATAAAATAAACATAAACTCATCAAATAATTATGGCTCAGGGGCCCAGAACTCTTTAATATTTAACATAATTGTTTCAAACAAATCTTCTCCATCATGCCGCTTACTCACAGAAATAAGAATATCAATGCTGTCTGGACGTACCACATTCCTTCTTGTTTCGTCTCTTGACGCTAGACGAAAATCCATTATTATTGTACGTTATAATCACCGAATACCACATGGTTATAACAGCAACCGTCTCTCTCTAAATAAAAATCACTATATGGAGCTTTGTAAAAAATACTCCAGTTTCGTCCCTTTTCAATACCATAATCCTTTTTATTATCATTAATATCGATACTACTAATTCTACTAAAAAGAAGACGAAACAATTGACTCATTATTCGGTTTGGGTTGGGGTTAAAAAAAAATAAAACTGATAGATCATCGCCTCCCTAAGACCGTAGTGAATCACAGAGTAAGAAATTATTGAATAAATATTTTATTCAATAATCATTCAAATAAATATTTCTTTAATAAGAATTTATTCATTGAATAAGTTATTCCTCCACTGATTTATTTTTTATTAAATAAATAACAGGGTTGTCTAATTATTCAATAATTTTTTATTGAATAAGAATTTATTCAGTTTATAATGATTTTTATTTAATGAATAATTAATTATTTTAAGTTTTCAATTCATTATATTATACATTTAAAATAATGTGGTTCATGGAACAACAAACTCAGATTCTTTACGTTCAGTAAACAAAATCACTTAAATATATAATTTTCATTAAAAGTAAGAAAACGTTTAATGAACTTATTCATTTTTCTGGAAAAGATTGTTAAAATAAATCACTTGTATTTAAGGAAACATTTCAGTCAATCAATTTCATTCAAAACATAGTTTCATTCGATTAAATAACTTTTATTCAATAAGAAATTTCATGCAATAAATCATTGTTATTCAATAAAGAATAAAAAAAAAATAGGTTATTCATTGAATTGATTGAATAACGAAAGAGAAATTATTCATTATTCACAATGAGAAATAACAGATTTATTCACTATTCATTATTCTGAATGATTTTTTTCCCAACACTGAATGAACTTGAATTTGGTGTCCCAGATCGTCCCCAGGCTCACCCAGCCTTTAATAGATTAATTAAACATGCAAAATCTCCCTAGTGTGCCGTATGGTCAAGAATCAGATACCTCTACTGTATCTGCCCCTCTGGGTCCTTATGGCCTGTTATGGGTCTGATTTTTTTTTTTACTTATTATTTATGTATTTTTTATTATTTTCCTTTTATACACTCCTGTTTTATTATTATTATTTTTTTCTATATTCAACTAATTGCTATATTTTTGTATGCTCCCCCCCCCTTATATAGTTTCATGATTGCTCCTCAGTCCATCTTCCCCTTCATGCTCCATTATCCCACAATCCCTCCATATTCACTCTTTTTTTGATATTAATATGTACGTATGTTGATACTTATTGAAGGTTTCAGGGTAACCACCACCTAAAGTGAATTCGTAATATTTTTTAAATAGTGAGGTGTCAATGAGAAATGTCTACATTTCAGACTCCATAGGTCACAAAAATCAAATTTAGAATTTGTTTACATGCACCCATGTATATATATATATATATATATATATATATATATATATATATATATATATAGGATGTTTTTAGTATTTGATCTTCCGCCATTTTTAATGTAATAAGGGATAAATCGGCGCTAATGGCCATGATTTTGTCGATGCGACGTAAAAAAAAAAAAAAAAAAAAAAAGAAGGGATAAATAAATACTCTATAATTCAGTGTGTTTACATTCTACGAAGAGGAAACCAAAATATGACAAACAAATCATGAGTATACACTTAAAAAACTTATGAATACAATTGGAGCCAGCTTTTAAGAAAATGTAAAATATAATTGAAGCCTTGCTTCAAACAGATACCAGCTAAATTGATAGTAATTAAACAAAAGGGAATTCCCAGCTGCCCCCGGGGCTCAACATGATTTGATTTCTTTTTTAGATTCGTGTTGATTGGCGATCAGACGGTTTGCGGCTATTGATTGAGTCTTCGTGGCCATCTTTCTTTTTTTTTTACATCTATTTTTTCCTAATCCTTTTCAAGTCTTATTGTACAAAAGTTCTTTTACTTGGCGATCTAGTTGCAAATTCTTCGATAAAACACCGATATTTTCAAAAAAGTTTAATAATTTTACAAACAAGTATTAAATTATTAATTAAGTAAAGATGGAATGGTTGGGATTCGGCTAAAGAAACATCAATATGATTTTTGTTAAAAAAAGCTATATTTTGGACGTTTCGGCTACTCATTGGTAGCCTTCGTCAGCTAAAATGACAAGAAGAACAGAAATTAATACAAAAAAAAGTTTATAATTGAGATAAGTAACAGAACTATAAATACACTTAACTTATTATAAAAGAACAATTTGGTCTTAAATTCTTAGAATGAGTAGAATGAAAATCAAAAGAAACAACAAAAAAAAAAGAAGAAAAAAGGCTAATATACTGAAGTTTATACAAGTAAATAGGTGCTAATAGTAACATTAATTAATTATAACAAACAAATGAGGTACTACATACCTATGGAAATGCCTGGAGGCAGAGGAAGACCAATGTTGGTCTAAACATTGGTATAAACTTCAATATAATAGCCTTTTTTCTTCTTTTTTTTGTTATGTTTCTTTTGATTTTCATTCTAAGAATTTAAGACCAAATTGTTCTTTTATAATAAGTTAAGTGTATTTATAGTTCTGTTACTTATCTCAATTATAAATTTTTTTTTTTTATTAATTTCTGGTTTTCTTGTCATTTTAGCTGACGAAGGCTACCAATGAGTAGCCGAAACGTCCAAAATATAGATTTCTTTAACAAAAATCATATTGAGGTTTCTTTAGCCGAATCACAACCATTCCATCTTTACATATCACCTCGACGGCTAACTATCTAATCATCATGATAAATTATTAATTATAATTTTTTTTAAAATAAGGGGAATTAGTATATGGTGAAAACCATTCCAGGGAAATTAAAAATATCAAAAATAATCTGTAAGCATAGGAACAAGAATATCAGGACCTTGGAAGAGTAAGGGCGAATCACAAAAATCGACTTTTTTTTATTATTTTATTTTCTGATTCAGAAAGATGTAGGTAACATGACGCTTTGCCTTGTTTCTCTGGATCGCCTTTAGTTCTCTTACAGTTTCAAGTTAATGTGAATAGCAGCATCATGGGGTCTCCCGTGGAGCGCCTTGGATTCATAAGCGGGAGATGGTGGGTTCGATTCCCAACCTCCGGCAGGAATTTTATCATCCCATGGCTCGCTGGTAAAATTCCTCGCTGCACCCTGGAAGTCGGCGCTAATGACCTAGATGTAGATGCGCCGTAAAAAAAAAATAGCAGCATCATCTATGAAAAATTCACTGTACTATTTCAAGGGCGAATCCCGGGTCTGAAACGTCCCTCCTAGCATTTTGTTACCCATAAATCACTCGTCAAAATTATAATTAAAACATTGAATTTCGTTTGCATTCTTTTTCAATCAGATTTATAAATCAGCATTCCCTAGAGAAAACATTCGCCCTTGCTAACCTGAAGCACTTCTAGAACTTTGACCCCGATTTCACGGAATTCGTGATTCGCCCTTACTCCTTCAAGGTCCTGATATATTTTTACACCCTTTTCCTTGAAAATGGTTACCTTATTGACTTAGTATAATTTCTCTTTCGTATATTGCACTTCAATTTAGTGGTCAAATAAGAATAATGTGTAAAACCTCTCATAGTTCCGCCGACACGTGTTTGTAGCGATTTGAGCGAAAAAAGAGGGAGAATGTAAGTTTTTCCGTTAAAAGAGATAAGAAGGGAGAAGGCAGCTGTAGAGCGAGATGCACCGTATCAAAGGTTCGAAACCGCCGCCTTGGATTATTTGTAGATTTTTTCTCGCCTCGAGGATAAGCCGGGTCGCCGCAAGAGGCTTTTTAACCGCCACTCTCGTCGCCTCAATCTACTCACAAAAACCATACATCCTCACACACAAATGGCTTCAGCATCATGAGACAAATTGCCATGTTCAGGGAGTTATTTTGAGTGCTCGGAGACCAAAATCTAATTTTACTGATAAAAGAATTCTGGTCTTCATCATAATGATATTTATTTACAATTCTAGCCTTAAGGGATAATACTACCTTGTGCTATGAAAAGAAAAGCAATTGTCTTGAATTTATAAATAAATCAACATTTTTCAATTCTTTATATCAATCGTTTTATATGGGATGTTAAAGTATCCAAAAAAAGTCTTCGAAAAAAAAAATGGCGGCGCTGTGTGTGACGAACGGAAAACATCATTACCGGCGATACTCTGCAGGCGGCAATTTTTTTTATCTAGAACGAAAAACTAAAATTATCTCCAAAGATGTAATCTTCATCTAGTAAAGTACGTAGACATTTTAAGAAATATTAATTTGTTTTCGAAAATGGTTAACAATTATTCATTTTTTATTAAACAATCCGTCGAAATTGGCCATAAAATCGTTATAATTAAAAGAACCGAAAAAATCCTACGCACGTTACTAGCAGATATCGTTAGGAAGCTGCAGATAAAATTTCGATAAAAAGTCGATCGGGTAAAAATTGAAGATGCTAGAGTATCGCCCGATTTGAAAAACATAGTTTTGAAAAAACGACTTTAAAGTTTAATGTTCTGAAATGTTCCTATTTAATTTTTTAAGATAAAAAATGTGTTTATATATATATATATATATATATATATATATATATATATATTTGTCTGATCGCACTCCTGACGGCTCAAAAATGGTCCGATTTTGATGAAATTCAGTACAATAACCTTTTTAATTGGTTATTGTTTTTTTAATGGAATTTAATAGTAAAATTAGTATTTTAATAAAAAAAGGTATCAAAATGAGAAACGTATTGGTAATAGTTACCATGGGGAACATTGAGAAGGTGGGGGGAGTCATTTCCGCTTAGAATAGTATCAGTTTCCTATTGTGGTGCCTTAAATCTTCCTTCTTTTTGAGATGTAATTTTATATTTCCTACGAAAGATCAATCTCTACCTATAACTGCTTCTACTCCTGTGGTAAAGACACTAGGGATATGAACGGAACCGCGCAAAGATGACGCAATTCCTGCGAGTCGGACTTTTTTTTTGTTCAATTGGGCAATTGAAGACAATAGAATATCTACTATATATTTGTCAAATACCACTCACTCACTCACTTACTCACTGACCTATCATCCCCCAGCCCAAACCAATCTACAGGAAAAAAAGAAAGATTTTTTCTATATCCAAATTTTTAAGTATTTTTAGAGGGGTTTGAATTTTTAGTTTTAAAGAGACAGTGCTCGCATAGGCAGAATGCGTTGCTAGGACGATAACAGAACAGCTGTTACCGTACTGTATCTATTTCATAGAATTATTTTTAATTGCGGTTAATTTCAACTATGATGGCAGTCCTTGAATTACTAGAAATAAACCGTACCTACTAGAGTTTACGTTATGAGGGACAGAATCCTCATTTTACTTGTGGTTCATTTCATCTTGTCCCCCATAGAGTTTACGCTATACCTGGTGATGTTCCATCCGAGGTAATAATATCTGGAACCCTTGCACAGCCTCCTCACCCATCAGCATTCCCACACATACACATATACAAACACACATATATATATATATATATATATATATATATATATATATATATATATGCCCACATACACACATACATATATGGAAAAAAAAACATAATGTACAGCTAGAACAACAATGTGCTATAGTAGTGCTTAGATTATTGGAACAGATATAAGAATAACAGGTTAGATTAAACAGATATAAGAATACAACAAGATGGGCTTACCAATGGGAAGGTTGAGAACTATACCTTACAGATGTGGGATCATTTCTGACTTGATACAGGGAAACTTAGGGGAAAGGAGTTGGTGAGGGGGGGGGGGGGGTCTGGACCACCCAATGAACAGAGTACATAGGAGATGACATGTACATATGTGTGTTTGTATATGTGTATGTGTATAAACATGTATATGTGCATGTATATATATATATATATATATATATATATATATATGTAGGTATATATAGATAGATATGTGTATATATTAGTATTAAATATGTCCTACTTGTTTTTACAGCCCTGATGAAGGCTTGAAGTTCAAGTCGAAACGACGGCACAATAAAACCATTTTCACGATAAAATATAGTTTTATTAAGAAGCAGTGACCGAACCCCGACAATCCCTACCTTGCATCATCAACGGTCAACGATCTCCTCTCAATAAATTTTTAAGTAAATTTATTATTGACAACACATTTTAACCTGTTTTGGTTAAACTCCTGCTACTGGTAACCTATAGATAACGGGTTATCTCTAGGTTATCTGTTTGTTGAGACTGGTCCTGAGCGCCTTAGTGTCAAGAAACATTATTCTTTGATTACTTATCAATTGATGAATTACGTATGACGGAATCCGTGCTATAATAAACTGCACACAATCATGTAGTAACGTTATTTTTGATGATTCATTATTTAACGCAATAAAATAACTACTTGTCTATCATGACGAAGCATGGGTATTCAGCTAGTTATTTTAAAGGTAAATCTGCTTTAAGCATAATTTTATGCGGAGAAGGTCGAGGAAAAATTGTTCCGGTTTAGTCCTGAGGACGCCGGGTCAAGCTAATCCAAGAGGTGGGATATTTCTCCCTTACACCTCACAACTCCTGTCCTACTTTTTCCCTAGGATTATGTCCTGGAAATAGGGGGCAGTCTCCCCCCCCCCCCCCCCCCCCCCCGGTGTCCCCTCTGTCTCCCTTTGTCCCTACAGCCTACATGGCACCGCTAGTCTTTAGAAACCTTTTTTTTTTTTTTTTTTCACTCGACCGTGAATATTTATAGCAGGGGATTTTACTTTGCTTTAGCCTACGCCTATAGATAAAAAAGTTCGACTCGCAGGAACTCCGTCATCTTAGCGCGGTTCCGTTCATAGCTCTAGTACAGTTAGTAAGGAGATAGTAGCAGTTATTGGTGGGGTTTGATCTTTCGTGAAAAATATACAATAAAATCTCGAAGAGAAAATAGATTGAAGGCGCCACAACAGGAAACTGACATTAGTATCATGGCGACTTCCCCCACCTTTTCAACGTTTGCTCTTGGAAACACTATAGCAATGTTTCACATTTTCTTACCTTGTTTTAGTCAAAAACTCGTTTTATTGTTAAAGGCAATTAAAATAAGCTACGACCAACAAACAAGCTTCAGCATACTAAAACCATACCTAAGGATATCATAAAAAAAACTCTTTCGGGGAATTACTACTAGCTCGAACCCCATTTTGAAGACTCTATATACTGGGCTAAAACACTGTTTCAAAAAAAGTCCTCTAAATACATATATACGTCACAAACTAAGAAAAACTAAATTATATTCACCAGCCATGGCTGGTCACGTACATGGGCTAGTGAATGTAATTTAAAAATTACAAAAAAAATCATATCCTTTTTTGTTAGTTTGTGGCATATTTATTTTGATGGTTCTTAATATCGCAATAAGAATATTGTCTTTTGAAGGGAAGAATAGAGCCAGAAACGTGTCAGATTAATAAAAAAAGTTATAAAACGATGTTAAAACAATTTTTTGACCCCTACCAAAAGAAAGAAAAAAAAGAACATTTAGAAGAGCCCAATTTACGATAATACGTATATATATATATATATATATATATATATATATATACGTTTTTTACTGCTTATTTTTTTCGCAAGAATCACCTCCTGCTTGATCAGAATATTGTTTATTTTAATAACTTGTCTTAAACGTATAATTTTAAAATGATATTAAAAAAGTCTGATGAAGCAGGTCATGATTCCTGTGAAATATGACGGACGTTAAAAAACCATGTTTATGATATGGCATTCTCCTATGATGGGTATTTTAGCGTAAAACCATCCGCATGAGAATGCTGTAATTTATTTATATATTGCTGTTTATGATATAGCATTCTCCTATGATGGGTATTTTAGCGTAAAACCATCCGCATGAGAATGCTGTATTTTATATATATATATATATATATATATATATATATATATATATATATATATATATTCGTGTTTATGATATGGCATTCTCCTATGATGGGTATTTTAGCGTAAAACCATCCGCTTGAGAATGCTGTATTTTATATATATATATTGCTGTTTATGATATGGCATTCTCCTATGATGGTTATTTTAGCGTAAAACCATCCGCATGAGAATGCTGTATTTTATATATATATATGTATATGTATATATATATATATATATATATTGCTTTTTAGCGCGGTTCCTCCCTCCCCCGTAGGGAGGAACCCCGCTTATAAGGTTGATACAATGAAACAATCCGGAAGTGCCGACTAGAAAATTTTGCGTTTCAGAACCCCTAGAAACCGAAAATAACGGTGGTTCAAATTTGTATATATATATATGTATATATATATATATATATATATATATATATATATATATATATATATATATATATATATTTGTCTGTTCGCTCTCTAAATAGAAGACGAATGGTCCGATTTTGATGAAATTTGGTACAAAAATCTGTCGTCCAATTTGAAAGGTCAAGTTCGTTAACCAGCAAAATCCGCCCACTGGAAGATGGCGTTTGGGGCGAAATTCGCGCAGAAAAAATCGTAACGCTTACGTTTTTGAGTTCATAAGCTTGTAAGTACTCGTTTTATAGGCTTCTTGGGCTAGAAAAACGAATGAAACCATTTTCAAGGCGATAGCTTTAACCGTTGTCGAGAAAATTGGAAAAATAGTTTTTGAATACCGTTTTTGGTTTGGGTACTTAGAATAACGGGATTCAGTTGAAACATTATCTGCATGTTCTACTTTCATTAAAACTAATATGTTGAAAGTTATGTTACGTTTGGAGTTAAGGAAGGGTTAGAATAAAATATTTTATGAACAGATATGAAAAGTTTTGGAAACTTCGTATACTTTCATTAATATCTCGAACACGGTTGGGAAATCGTGGTAAGTGGATTGAAACTATATGAAAGCTTACTAAATTCTCTACAAAAATGATTCTAAAACTATTTTTGATTAGGTTATGTCAATCGGAGAAATAAATGCTTAAAACTTCAAATACGTCTGTTTTGTTCTTATGAACGGGTTTTTGTCGTTCTTTTTGTAATTTTTGTCTCTTTTCCTTGGTTTTTTATTGCTTTTTATTTTTTTATGAAATGGGAAGACTTGTCCCTTGTCCTTCTGTATCAATTAGATAGGCTTTATTAGCCGTATTATTCTATATAGGCTTTATTAGGCAGGGGAATCTAGTCGATCGTGAAGACTTGTATCGACTAGATAGGCTTTATGAGGCTTTCTATCCTATAAGGCCATAAGTGGGAAGGGGATTCTACTTAAACTTGAATACTTGTTCTTGGTCCCTTTGTTTTGGGAACTTTGTATAAAATAAAATATTTTATTAACAGACAAGAAAAGTTTTGGTAACCTTTTATACTTTCGTTAGTATCTCGAAAACCGTTGAGAATCTTGGTAAACGGATGGTTTCCATTCGCGAAAGCTTACTAAATGCTCTGGAAAACAGGTTCTGAAGAAAGTTTTGATTAGGCGATGTCAAACGGAGAAATAAGTACATATAACTTAGAAGTTTGATAAACGATAATTGATTTCGGTAATTTATACGGTTCTTTTTGTCTGTTTTTATTTCTTGTTATTTTGTTATTGCTTCTAGGAGGAGGATGTATTTCTCAATAAAACAGGGTAATAAATACAAATTCTTTGAACCTGTAACAGAACTGAAAACGTAAATATTCTCTGTGTAGAGTCAGTCCGGGTCGAGATAGTAAGCCGGTTCAGGTAGGCTGTTATTGCACTTCATAAATCAAGATTCATTGTTCTCATCAAGCATTCTAGGACAGCTGACAGTTACCTTTACCTGTAGGAAGTCATGCAGCCAAATTCTATACTAGAAATATAATTATATTTTGTGGTTGAATGTGGCCGTAGTTCAATAAAAAATAACACTACTTTCTCATTTTCATGTACAATTTTATTTTGTTTAATTTCATTTAAAAGTAAAATGGATATGTTTGCACTGCAAGTTAAGTAAATTAGAAATATATTCGTAGAAGAGTCTTCGTAGACCGAAACTTGGGACGGCAGAAAGAGTAATTTCTGCTTAGGATAGTTTCATCCCTAGCCGAAAGTCATGTTTTTTTTTTTGTTTTTTTTTTTCATATTTGTTTACATTAGGAATGATGCAAACAAAGTAATAACTGTTTCTATTCTAAGTCTACAAAATAACACTAGGGATATGAATGGAACCGCGCTAAGATGACGCAGTTCCTGCGAGTCGGACTTTTATGATATGGCATTCTCCTATGATGGGTATTTTAGCGTAAAACCATCCGCATGAGAATGCTGTATTTTATATATATATATATATATATTGCTTTTTATGATATGGCATTCTCCTATGATGGGTATTTTAGCGTAAAACCATCCGCATGAGAATGCAGTATTTTATATATATATATTGCTGTTTATGATATGGCATTCTCCTATGATGGGTATTTTAGCGTAAAACCATCCGCATGAGAATGCTGTATTTTATATATATATTGCTTTTTATGATATGGCATTCTCCTATGATGGGTATTTTAGCGTAAAACCATCCGCATGAGAATGCAGTATTTTATATGTATATATATATATATATATATATATATATATATATATATATATATTGCTGTTTATGATATGGCATTCTCCTATGATGGGTATTTTAGCGTACAACCATCCGCATGAGAATGCTGTATTTTATAGATATATATATTGCTGTTTATGATATGGCATTCTCCTATGATGGGTATTTTAGCGTAAAACCATACGCATGAGAGTGCAGTATTTTATATATATATATATATATATATATATATATATATATATATATATATATTTATATATATATATATTTATATATATATATATATATATATATATATATATATATATTACTGCTTATGATATGGTATTCTCCTATGATGGGGACTTTATCGTAAAACCATCCGCATGAGAATGCTGTATTTTATATATATATATATATATATATATATATATATATATATATATATATATATATTGCTGCTTATGATATAGCATTCTCCTATGATGGGTATTTTAGCGTAAAACGCTCAAAGACAAATCGCTAGAGATTGCCACATAAAAAACAACATTCATTCTCCCCATAAGAAAGTTCATGTATAAACAGAATATACGTGAAAGTTTAACGGAGATCATTTTCGGAATCTAGTAGGCGCGAATTATGCAGATTTGAAGACATTTTTTTAATTGTTACTTTCTTCAGTAGCTAAATTCCTTCATAAAGTTCTAAAATTGTCATTTGAAATTCTAATTCTGTACACCCAAGTTATTTTATTATTTTAATGGCATTAAAATAATTTTTGTCTACGCATAGTCTAAACTCGAGGTCGAACTCGAGTGGAAAAAAGAGATAAAAAAAAAAACCCAGCCTAAAAATCCCCAGTTGCCCAGTAATAGAGGGCCAAATATTGACGTTGAATAAGGGTTATGGCGAGCTGAAGCGTTGTTATCTTACGTCAGATTGTTTTCGTTGGCTAGCTAGCTATAGCTGGCCTCTCCCAGTGCTGACCACTCTTAGCTTGGCAAATATCTCATGGAAATATTCCCCCCTTCTATGTAAACCTATATACCACTAACATCCAACTCTCCCTTCAACCTTGTTCTCGGCCAGTGCCCTCTGTTTTCTCAGCATCTCTGCATTTATTGTTTTCCAAGATTCTTTTCCTTCCCTTGTATAAATACACCTACTATCCGTTATTCTTCAGAGCCGTCTACAATGCTGTGTGTACTTGTCGAAACCCTTTTATGTCACAGATATTATTTTAATTTTTATTATCGAACACTTCGTCGTCCGACTTTCAAAAGATGAGGCGTTGTGCTTCAGAGTATGGCATTATTCAAGAATTTTTTTATTCAATAATCATTCAAATACATTTTTATTGAATAAGAATTTATTCCTTGATAGCTGTTACCCGGCGTGCCATGCTGCACCTACTTTCTGCATCTAGAAAAGCAAAAATAAATAACATTAAAATCTAATAACGCAAATCTGTATCTGCTCGGGTTCATAGTTTCCAACCCGTGACCTCCGAACTGTGAGTCCTAGACGATTTTGACCTAGCCTATGACTCTCCCCGAATCAAGACCTATATGTGTGCCAACTTTGATCAAAATCAGTCGAACTGAGTGGATTTGTATAAGGAACAAACGTACAGGTAGACAGCTGGTAGACGTTTATGACCTAGCCTATGACTCTCCCCGAATCAAGACCTGCATGTGTGCCAACTTTGATCAAAATCAGTCGAACTGAGTGGATTTATATAAGGAACAAACATGCAGGCAGACAGCTGGTAGACGTTTTTGACTTATCCTACAACACTCTCCGGAAAAAGATCTACCTGTGTACGAAGTTTGGTAAACATCGGACGAACGGTGTGGATTTGTATAAAGAACAAACATACAGACAGACAGCTGGTAGACGTTTTTGACCTAGCCTACGAGACTTCCCGGATCAAGATCTACGAGAGTTCCAATTGTGGTCAAAACCGGTCAAACGGTGTGGATTTGTATAAGCAACAAACAGACAGACACGTGATTTATGTATATATATATATATATATATATATGGATTAGGTTATTAATCCACTGATTTTTTTTATATTCTATGAATAACAGGTTTTGCTCATCATTCAATAAATTTTTATTGAATAAGAATTTATTCAGTTATTCATTGAATGATTTTTTTTATGTAATGAATAATTAATTAATTGTCTTATTATGTTAAAAGATGGTGACCCCATTTTTTTAATATGTGGCAGAAGGTGAAATTCGAACAAAAACACTCACGTTCTGCACTACTCCTTTATTGTGCTCTGCATTTTTATTATTTTTTTACGGCGCATCGAAAAATCGTGGCCATTAGCGCCGACGCACAGCGGTCAAAAACCGCCCAAAAGCGCTCAAAACTCAATAACGTTTGATATTGTTGATTTAGAAACCTGAAATTACAATATTTCAACTAGGACACGATTTTTCAGTCGGATTACTTCAGACATTTTTTGCAGTCAACACTGACTTGAGTACTGCAAAAAAAATCCATCTTCGATTTGATTCCAATGTTTACATAGGAATAACGCGCGTCTGTCTTACCGAGGTGGTTCACCTCTAGCACCGAAATAGGCAGACTTATGCAGCTAATTTCAGTCTGTGGTCTTTCTATACATGCCCACGGAATATTTAAGCCCGAAATTAGAGGGACGCAGAGGGACGCAAAAGCTATATGACAAAACAAACTTTGATACGTGTAATTTTTTTACTTTTTAAGTATCCCCGTCCATAAAGGCGATTCGAAAAATACAAAAATATTTTTTTTGCCCTTCGAACATCCCATTAAACACAAGAAAAACATGCGTCAACCTTATCGGTCTGAAAAAGTAAAGTTAAAGAAACGATTTTGGTACATGAAGATTTGGGAAATTTTCTTCGTTTCTAGTACTTCAATGATTAACCACCGTCCTGCAATCAACGGTGGGGGTCTAAAACTCAAGAAATGGCACTCTCACAAGGTATTTAGCATATATTAAGGCGAATGGGTTCGGAGAAAATACTTAAAAAAATCAAGTTTTGAGCGCTTTTTGACTGTTTTTGACCACTGTGTGACGTCCAGGGTGCAGTCAGGAATTTTCTCAGCGAGCCCTGAGATGAGAAAATTCCTGTCGCCGGTGGGGATCGAACCCACCATCTCCCGCTTATGAGTCTAGCGCGCTAGCCACTAGACCACGGGAGACCCCTGTGCTCTACATGGTTCGCGTTTCTATGACGCCTCTTCAGGAGCTCTTAAAGTAATATATAATTACAGCCTACACGACCGAGAACCTACCGCAGGTAGGGCCACGTCTAGACTGTGGCAGTAGGGCGGAGTGTACATACAGAACCGACATGATCATTTGCTTATTTTTTATATATATAATATATAATTTTTTTTTTTTTTCATTTTCTCTTTACAAAGAAATGAGCAGTTGTACCTGTTTTTAAAGTAAATTTTGGCAAATAAAACAACTAATACAATAGCGAAACTATACAAAATAGGTACTAAACTATACTCGAGAATAAAATTATTAACTTGTTAATAATAATATGTTAACTTGAGTTGTAACACCTGTTATTTTGGCTTTCTTTTATCACTTTTATTTTATTTTGGCAATGAAACTCGATGTAGATATCTGTAGAATAAAAAATAAAATAAGGAAAGTCGGTTAATTAGATGCCGGAGGTAACTCCGGATGAAAATTAAATATAAAAAGAGGATTTGAATCTGCTGAGAGTCAAAATTAGATGATATTCTCCAGAAGTAGCTTTGTGAATTGAATTACAAATAATTTTCTTTTAGTCTATTGATAAAATCATATTTATATTTTTTAATTATTTTCTATTAAATTAAAGAATATATTGTTAAAATATTGTATTCCTCTCTTCTTATTTATCATTTTTTTATTATTTTTTAACCGAATATTTTTTACGTTTACAGCGAATGTACTCCTTCTTCTCATCGCCCTGATGAAGGCTTGAATTTCAAGCCAAAACTTTGGCAAATTATAGAACTTATTATATCATAAAAAATGTAGTTTTATTAAGATACCACGACCGAACCCTGAAAAATTCTACCTTCACATCACTAACGGTCAAAGATCACTTCTCAATAAAATAAAAATTGATTTTTGAAAATGTTAACGTGTTGTATCATTCTCATATAAACAGTAAGTTCAATCTTTGGGTCTTTTTCCGAAGACCACATCCAGTTACTTTTGAAGTAGCAGTAGAGATTTTTAACAGTTACTCGTACTGGCTGATAAGTTTACTGATTAGCTTACAGGTTCTTTGCTGGTTATCTATGACTACTTGACACGTTATCTATGGTTATAAACCTTATTAGATAATGGCAAGCAATATTTATTAATAAAAAGGTTAATATGATCGAAATCAATAGTAATTGTTAAAACGTTACTAAGCATTAAAGTTAACTGTTTTGCAGGTTATGAAGGATGACATAAACAATGATATTTGTAAACACACATATTTTATTCCTTTTTTATTTTTCTCTATTTTCGGATATTTTACATTTATTTGGCATTATGGGCATGCGTGCTATGCGTTTCCGCTCGCTACGCTCAGTCAAAAAGATATCAAAACTCTAGTCAATCCAACTCGCTAAAATTTATAGAATTCTATTAATTTTAGCGACTCTAGTCAATCCAACTCGCTAAAATTAATAGAATTCTATTAATTTTTGCGAGTAAGAAACCAATCGCTTTTTCTTGTCAGGAACATCGCGAACTAATTGTAAAAGACCCAGTTTTTCTCACTGACATAAGCAGAGCTTTTTCACAAACAAACGTTAAGTCACTGTTGAAGTTTGCTTTACTCCCAGCAAGAAATGCAAAGGAGTTATGCGCGTGCGCTAAATCACTGTTAAAATCACTACTGCTACTTCAAAAGTACCTGGATGTGGTCTTCGAAAAAATACCCCACTGTTTATTTTAATTAATGCGTCGTATTTATAAAGATTTTAATTGGCTAATATAGTGGTGGCTAATACAGCTAGAAAAGGAACCCTTAAACTATTGCTCAGTGGCCCCTCGTGTCTCCGTGGCATTGTTTGTGGGTTGGCGCTTATTCAAGCCATGAGTCAAAGACTGAATAAAAGACCGCCTCATGAGTATTGTGGCTGGAATGTGGAGTGGTATTGTGGGCTAAGCGTGTGTGGGCAACAGCCACTGTACGAAGTCTGCTGGCCACTAGAACACAATCCCCACTTAGCCCACTCTTCAGCTACTCACTCACTTACCCTTGTGTTTTTAATAATCAAACTCACTCTTGTAATTACGATACGACCAGCATTTGTAATCGAACTTAGTTCTGAAAAATAGAAGTAAGAGTAATAATTTTATGTTAGGAGGTAACCATTCGAATGCTCAATACATTTCCTAAAAGGTCGGTCCTCAAACAATTTTCAATAGGTCGATTTAAGTTGGAGAAATAAGTGCTTAAAACTTAGAATGTGTTGGTTTGCTTCCTTTAAACGGGGGTTTGCCTCTGTTTAACTCAGTTTTCTATTTTATTTTCGTAGAAAATAAATTTGTTAGTAAAACGAGGTACATACAATGAGAAACACAAGTTTTTTTTCCTTTCGTTTTGCGGTTCAAGCACTCGGTTATTGCTGCCTGTATAGAGAAATGAGTTTGTATTATTTGATGTTTGAGATACAGCATTTATTAAGAACAAGCGTAACTCAAGAAAACGGGTTGACTCCAGCGCATTAATGATTTTCCGCGCATTGACTCCCCTTTTTTTCACATATATATATATATATATATATATATATATATATATATATATATACACATACACATACAATAATCTCGGCCGCTAGGGAGCATTAATATTTTAGTCTGGAGTGGGGGTTTCAGGTGATCATTAAAAAGTACAATTTGGGTGTTTAATGAATCCTTCATATCTTCTCTATTTTTTTTTATAAATTCATGGGAAGGTCTTTTGGATGGGTTTGTGTGGAAAGGGACCTCTAGGATTTGGGTGGGATGACAATTTGGAATGAAAGGTTTTGGCGAGATCTTTTACGAAGGGAATATCAAGGTCGTTATGTAGGGTTTTGTTGGAGACATATTATACGAAGAACTTTGGATTGGAATGCTTGTATTCGTTGTATTTTTGAGTGTTTTGCGGTTCTTGAATTCAAGTCAGTAAGTCCAGATAGGTCTGATTATAGTTTTGTAAATAGTGAGTTTGTTTTGTGTCGTAAGCTTTGAAGTAGGTCCAAGTAGTCGTCGTAGGAGTCCATATCTCCTGTTCAGCTCTTGTCTTTTCAGACGTGTGTGTGGGTTATATCTTATCTTTTGAGTGTGCTATTTAACAATTTTCGAAGTGAAAAAAAAAAAAAAAACAAATCACCAATTCCAAAATTTTACTTTATATGGAATATAAACACTCGATGTTGTTTTTGGATGTGGGTTTATTTGATATGGTGGGGTTGTAACTAAAGCTGAAATATTTTGACGTCAACTTGAAACTTCACAGAGTATTTATGAAGAGTTAGGTTCCATAATTTGAGGGAACGCTGACATGCGGGTCTAGAGCCATTTCCTTTTTAATGATATTTTTCATAGCGGGAAGAGCCAGCGGAGGCGGCTGGATGTGTGTGGGGCATTTCTATTTCCCTTGATTTTAATCTTTGCGAGATTCTGGGAGGGCGGGAGGAGTGTGGGGGGGGGGGGGGGGGGGTGGTATCGACGGCGGGGGGAACACTGCGCAAGCGCCGGTCTCCCCACCATTTTACACGGTTCACCGTCCCCAGCCACCAACCAGTCAATAAATTTGGACTTTTTGTCCTTCCTTAACCGAAAATGTTTACCCCCCCTCCCCCACCCCTCATCCCTGCGCCACCCCCAGCCCCAGCAATTTCCTCATCTCTTCTCTCCTGCTACAATACATCTGCTCGTCTCTTGTATTAACGTCTCCCTCATCCTTCCTACCTCCCAATACACCTGTTCTACTCTGCGATGGCCTGTCGGCAAAGAATTCATGACTCCCGTGTATCTAACCGCTGCCTTGTTCTCATATGTATCACACATATATGTGTATTTGGGTGTGTATACATATATATATATATATATATATATATATATATATATATATATATATATATATATCCAGGGTGTCCCGTAAATGTCTAGTCATATTGTGAGAGGTGATAGAGGACCTTTAGGAACAAAAAATGTTCTATATCGATTTTCCGAATTCTCACACGTAAGTGAGAAAACGTCGTTTTATTGTTTTATCGAGACAAACGTGGTTTTTAGAACAATAATCGTTTTAGCTCCGGCCCAGGTGGTTCTTCTAGAAAGGAAGTGAAACCAATCGAAAGCTGAGTAAATTTACTATAAGACTAGTTGATAGTAAACGTAAAAATGAATGAATGTAAGTATTTATATTTTATCAATAGAAAGCTATTCTAAATTTCCTGACATTTTCTTGATATTTCTTTCCAGCGTTACTCCTCAATGGGCAGGATCTGAGATTTCCGGGTTTCAGAAAAACATTCTCATTTAACCAGCTTTCCATTCATTTATCACAATCCTGTGTTATTGAAGTATGTGAACGATTTAGGAACAAAAGTTTAAAAAAAAACATGGGATCTGTGAAAAGAAAATTAAAATTTTTTCTTCAGTTTATTCAAAAAGCTCAAAAGAAATATTTATTTTTATAAATATTTACTTAAATATTAAGGAAATATTTACTTAAAACAATAAAAAAAATTACTTCCACGAAAATAAAAAAAAATCCTAAAACAGTAAATAAATAAAATACACATTTATTTTGAATTTATTAATTACAGTAACTAATACTGGGCCTAGGAGGTGGCCCTTAATGAATCCCAATCACACATTAACCACAAAAATGATTATTTTTACCTAGATCACGCATTTCAACATATGAAAGGTCCTCTATTACCTCCCACAATATGACTAGACATTTACGGGACACCCTGAATATATATATATATATATATATATATATATATATATATATATATATATATACCCATGGCGTGCCGTGCTACACCTACATTCTGCATCTAAAAAAGCAAAAATATATTAGAAACCAAACAAGTAATATTAAAATATAATAAAGCAAATCTGTAACTGTTAGGGTTCGCAGTTTCGAACCCGTGACCTCCGAACTGTGAGTCCTAGACGACTTTGACCTAGCCTATTACACTCCCTGGATCAAGACTGGTCCTGTTTTCCAAGTTTGGTCAAAATCGGTCAAACGGTCTGGATTTGTATAAGAAACAAATATACAAAAACATAGTTGGTAGACGATTTTGACCAAGCCTATGACACTCCCCGTATGAATGCCTACTTGAGTGACAGGTCAAAATCGGCCAACGGTGTGTCTTTATACAAGGAACAAACATATAATCAGTCACGTGATTTATATATATATATATATATATATATATATATATATATATATATATATTTATCTGGCCCTTTTAATTATTTATTGGTGGGTACCAGCAAAATAAGAAAATCAGGCGGACGAAGCATAGCACTGACCACACTATCTCTTTAGTGTGTCGTATGGTCATAAATCAGATACCTCTACTGTCTCTGCCCCTCTAGGCCCCTGAGGCCTATTACGAGACTAGTTTGAAATATATATGTTTGTGTATATAATTATATATGGAGGGTTCAGAGCACAACTAGACCAAGTCCATGTTATACAGTTTTTAGAAAATGACTATTATTAGTTTTAATTGCAGAGACGTCATATAAATCCTATTGACCAGTATAAGTCTTAAAAAGATTTGAACTTACATACTTACATATATATATATATATATATATATATATATATATATATATATATATATATATATTATTTATATAAAAGGTCAAAAAAATAGTACTCCTTTTTCTTATGTACTAAATTATATTAAGACTCGAATATGGGTGGCGAGCGGACTACACATGGGGATTTGATGGCCGCTGAGGAGGTGGCATGAAGGCCACGAAACATGTAGGGCAAGCCAAGAATAACGTAGTAAATAAGAAAAAGGAGTACTATTTTTTGGCCTGCGCCATATATATAAAAAAAAAATTAAATATACGTCATTAATGGTCAGAATGAAAAATTATATTGTGTTCATAGCACTGATGACGGTCTGAAAATCAAGCGGAGATGTTAGCAAAACCAAGAACTCTTTTTTTTTAATATCTATTATGACTTAGCTTCAACTTAAATATTTCGTTCAAAAAAGTTATCTTATCGTCCCTTGTAAAATCCTTAACAAGAACACTATTAGATTACGATTTCTATAAATAAAATAGTCCAATCTTCTCGCCTCCTCCGTGAAATCCAATGAACACATTAACATAGAAATTGGCACGAACCAGCTGATTGGAATGCCTTAAAATAAATCCAAGCAATCGGACAAGGGGATGTTTAACCAAGCGGACGAGGTGGTTTACAAGCTGCTGTCTCTAATGGAGCCATGCGACCATGTCAGAACATACAACTCTCTGTGGGCAATGTTGTTCCCGATTACAGCTTCCAGATTGGAGTACACGGAGGCAGCTCGTTGAATTAATCCTGAAGTCCGCTTTCGGATATATCCGCCAGGACACGGGCTCAAGGTTGACCGATTCCCATAACTAGATGGACAAAACTCATCATAAACAGATCATAAAACTAAGGCGATTATATTATTAGAGATACTTTAGATATGGTGAATTTGGAGTATTGCCTACTAATCTTTGCCTCCTGGAAAGTTATAGGCCTTTATGTATTTGTGCAGTGCAATTATTGAGTTTTCAATTTTGTGTATACCGTTCTTATACAACAACAAAAATTACCGTAATGAAGATACTATTATGCACTTATTTGATGTAGATTGACTGTTAACACGATAAATGGGAGAGTTTTTGTTTTTTCGTTGCGAAAATTAGTATATAGCGTACAATTAGCAAACGATTGAACGAGTTCGTAAACCAACAAAATCGGTCAACCGGAAGAGGGGGTTTACCCCGGACCAAAAAAACTAATTCCACCATGCCAGCCGTAGTTTTTGTTTTATTTTAACGAAACTCGGTATTCTTTGTGGTTATCTAAAGAGGAAACTATTTTGTAAAAATAAACTAAATCCGTTTATTAGGAGGGGGTGTGGTAAACGTCGGAGCGAAATTACTATTTTGCTCATACCGGTCGTAATTTCTGTTGTATTGTAATGAAACTCGGAATACCTCTTGGTTATGTAATTGGAAAACGTTTCGTAAAAATTAACTAAATCGGTCTGTCTTTTTACTGTGTTTGAATAGAATTTTGCATTGAAACCTAAGGGTGAGTTTACACTTGCTAGTTATTGCAGGAAATTTATATCAGACAGAAATTGCGACTAGTGTAAACCATGAGCAATTTATGTCTGAGATATATATTTCTATCACAAACTATAAGTGTCGACACTTCTATACCACCAGGTGTAAACACAGATTTTTACGAGAAGAATTTAATTTCAGAGATAAATATCTTGGCTACTAGCTGTATTGTCGACACTTCTATACCAACAGAAGTAAACACTGATTATTTGTGCTTTTGGTGAATCTATCGCAAATTAGAACAAATCCAGAACTGTCCTACACATATCCATGACATAAATGTCTAGCTATTTCTGTCAGTATGTAAACCTTCAAGAGAATATCTATCCGACACCTGACATATATTTCCTGCGAGAAGTGTCAGATGTAAACGCACCCTAAGTTGGCAAAGCTGCCGCTAGGAGTGCCTCTGTCTTGATAATACTTCTCACGTCTACTCTAGGGGTGCTGTATCCCGTTCTTGCCTCAGGCGAAAATGTTTTCGTGTGTATATTAAGTAGTCTAGTATTAAGCATACACAAAACTCTACTAGGAAATTATTTAAAAAATTAATAATTATTAATTGGAAATTAATTATTGAGTTGCTCATTACACATGTAAAAGAGCAGAACTATTCATGTTTTTATATTATTTATGTAGGTTATTTTAAGCAAATGTTTCAGGAATGCAGTCTAATTCTGAGGAAGTACATAGTTATGCAGCTCCTGCGTGATGGACTTTTTATACATTTAAATATCACATTTCTAAAAAAAATATATACAAATTTGAAATGTTCCGATAAATATATTACGTCATGATACTTAAAATCCAAATATTTAAAACCTTTTTAATGTTTTTAGTGAAGTCTTCTCTATGCACCGTCTATTAATGCAGGCGTAATACAGGGTATCGCAGGAAAATGGAAATGCTCAAAATGAGAAGTGGCAGCCATGGGCTTATGTAGTATATTATGTAGCTCTAATAATTTCTTTAGATATATAGACTTATCGATTCGTAGTAGTGATGGGCGATTCTCGAATGAGAATAGATTAGAATCAAAGAGTAATACGAATTTCGTAGATAATTGTAAGTAAACGTAAAATGATTCACATCGAAGATCGATCCATATAGAAGATCGATTCTTAGCATAGATCGATCCATATAGTAGATCGAACTTCTGAGCCTAAAAGATCGATCTTTGTATTGATCTGAACTCGTCAATATTTTTTGTGGATCGATCTTTTCATTTCGATTCGAATTGATTCAAAAGATCAATTCATCCCCCCCCCCCCCCCGTCACTTCTTGAGACCCTTAGACACATTTATTGGAGGATAATTTTTGGTACTTAATAGATGGTGTTAATGAAGATATATTTGAAAATGTTGTCAATAATTCGTTTCTCTGTGCAACCTTTCCGCTTTCTCGCGTCTTAATAAAATGCATATGATTTTTTTTTCAAAAAGATTGTATTGTTTATTTAATCAATATTAATAATTACTAAATCACTTAACATTACTATAGTCATTATTTATGTTTGCTTTTACATTTTTATTTGTCGCTGCATCGACATCAGTTATCATGGCCGCTCTGAGCTATCTAGTTTTTGCCATTCATTTGAAATACTCATGATGATCCAGGTAACCAATTCGGTGAACCTAAAAATTCGCTGAAAGTGGAGAACCTGGTTGGATTAGCAATTTCGTCTCTATGTGCTAGTGCTTCAAGTGTTAATATGTATAAATATTGAATCCACAGTGACCTATCCTAAGGTGTGTTAAAGGTCAGGTACCATAACCTTTGGCTGTACCGAGAGTAATTTCACTACAAAATGTAAATTTCCTACATGGAATAAAGTTATATTCGTGATGAATTCAGGACTCTATGATTTTTCGTTTATAAGATAAAACAAAAAGGAAAATAATTGAGTTGAAATGAATATTTTATCTTCGAGTGTGATCTTTGAGGAGTGATTGTATACTTATCGGTCCGTAGACCAGCTGCCTAATAAAGGTTTAGATCAGTGACATAAAGGTGTGATAACAGGCGGTCAGGGCATAGCACTGACCACACGATCTTTCTACTCAGCCGGACGGCCGTAAATTCGTTCTATTAAATGAACTGATAACTTTTTTTCTACTGTTAACTTAATTAATAGGCTATATACCGGTGTTTGTTTTTCTTCCGACAGTCGGTGGCTATCGGACCGGATTGGATCGGTGCACCCCTTAATGTAGGTGCACGCTTAAGAGGTTAAGGGGTAATATGACCTTGATCAAAATCAAAGTCATTTTCTCCAATTTATGAAAAACAAATAAATGAATATTTTTCAATTCTTTATGTCATATGTTTTATCTGGGACGTTTAAGTATCCCGAAAAAAAAAGTTGTAATTCTTTGAAAACGAAATGGGGGAGCTATGTCTGACAAACGGGGGGGGGGGGATAGTCTGCAGGTGGCCATTTTTAATATAGAACAAAAAAAATAAATATATTTTGAAAGATGAAGTTAAAATATAGTAATGTACGTAGGAGTTTTAAAAAATATTAATTTTTTAAAAAATCATGGAGAATTTTTCAATCTGTATTATAGAATGGGTCATGAAATCGTTATAATTTAATGAATCGAAAAAATCCTAGGTAGTTCACAAGCAAATATCATTAAGAAGCTGCTGTTAAAATATTTAGTTCATCGGATGAAAATACGAGGCGGTAGTGTATTGCCGGCTTTGTAAAACATAGTTTTGATAAAATCGACTTTAAAGTTAAATGTACTGGAATGTTCATTTTTTTTTCGTAATTTCTTGTAACAAGGATAAAAAAAAAAAAATGCGTTTAATTTTTAAATGTATCGTGACTTTAGTTGATAGATCGAATTTCTGGTACATTTAGAAACTATTCCGCCACATAAATATTCTTGGATATTATTTTTGATTAGTTAAGGAAGTATTGAAGCCCATAAAAAAGAAAATGGTAAAAAAAAAGTTAACAAGGTATTATTACCCCTTAAAATCGTTTTTCTTGCTAATCCTTTCTAAAAAAAAAAAAAATAAAAAATAAAATCGTTTTCAGTTTTTTTTTATCGAACTAATGGCCTCAAGCGTCTAAAGTTGCGTCTGAATATAATATGTTGTTTCAATCGCTGCTAATTTGTTGCCTAGAAGGATGTTTCATTTGCCTGCCATTCAGCTAAAGCCGAGAGTGCTTCGAATGCAGGCAATGCAGAGATGGGTTTATCAAGGTTTATCCGACCCCCTAATCCCTGTCTGAAGCTTAGATCGCTTCTAATTCCAAACCAGCCCTCATCCTCTACCCCATACAGTCTCCAGAGCTACGTATTATCCAGTTGGACTAGTTCTGAAATCATATGAAATTTAATTTAATGTCAATAATGTATCCTATAAAAATTAAGAATCGCCATACTTCGCTCAACATGCCCAATAATAATTCATTTCAAAAATTCATAATCAACCATACATTATCAGCCCAGACTAAACAAATTAAAAAGCAGTTCGAGTTAAAACAAATATAAGAAGTGCTTATCTATACATATAATAAAAATGTAAAGGATCGCAGTCTGTACATGGAAGATATACAAGACAAAATATTACTGGGGGCCTTTATCAACGCAATTTCGTTCAAAAAAGTTATCTTATCGTCCCTTGTAAAATCCTTAACAAGAACACTATTAGATTACGATTTCTATAAATAAAATAGTCCAATCTTCTCGCCTCCTCCGTGAAATCCAATGAACACATTAACATAGAAATTGGCACGAACCAGCTGATTGGAATGCCTTAAAATAAATCCAAGCAATCGGACAAGGGGATGTTTAACCAAGCGGACGAGGTGGTTTACAAGCTGCTGTCTCTAATGGAGCCATGCGACCATGTCAGAACATACAACTCTCTGTGGGCAATGTTGTTCCCGATTACAGCTTCCAGATTGGAGTACACGGAGGCAGCTCGTTGAATTAATCCTGAAGTCCGCTTTCGGATATATCCGCCAGGACACGGGCTCAAGGTTGACCGATTCCCATAACTAGATGGACAAAACTCATCATAAACAGATCATAAAACTAAGGCGATTATATTATTAGAGATACTTTAGATATGGTGAATTTGGAGTATTGCCTACTAATCTTTGCCTCCTGGAAAGTTATAGGCCTTTATGTATTTGTGCAGTGCAATTATTGAGTTTTCAATTTTGTGTATACCGTTCTTATACAACAACAAAAATTACCGTAATGAAGATACTATTATGCACTTATTTGATGTAGATTGACTGTTAACACGATAAATGGGAGAGTTTTTGTTTTTTCGTTGCGAAAATTAGTATATAGCGTACAATTAGCAAACGATTGAACGAGTTCGTAAACCAACAAAATCGGTCAACCGGAAGAGGGGGTTTACCCCGGACCAAAAAAACTAATTCCACCATGCCAGCCGTAGTTTTTGTTTTATTTTAACGAAACTCGGTATTCTTTGTGGTTATCTAAAGAGGAAACTATTTTGTAAAAATAAACTAAATCCGTTTATTAGGAGGGGGTGTGGTAAACGTCGGAGCGAAATTACTATTTTGCTCATACCGGTCGTAATTTCTGTTGTATTGTAATGAAACTCGGAATACCTCTTGGTTATGTAATTGGAAAACGTTTCGTAAAAATTAACTAAATCGGTCTGTCTTTTTACTGTGTTTGAATAGAATTTTGCATTGAAACCTAAGGGTGAGTTTACACTTGCTAGTTATTGCAGGAAATTTATATCAGACAGAAATTGCGACTAGTGTAAACCATGAGCAATTTATGTCTGAGATATATATTTCTATCACAAACTATAAGTGTCGACACTTCTATACCACCAGGTGTAAACACAGATTTTTACGAGAAGAATTTAATTTCAGAGATAAATATCTTGGCTACTAGCTGTATTGTCGACACTTCTATACCAACAGAAGTAAACACTGATTATTTGTGCTTTTGGTGAATCTATCGCAAATTAGAACAAATCCAGAACTGTCCTACACATATCCATGACATAAATGTCTAGCTATTTCTGTCAGTATGTAAACCTTCAAGAGAATATCTATCCGACACCTGACATATATTTCCTGCGAGAAGTGTCAGATGTAAACGCACCCTAAGTTGGCAAAGCTGCCGCTAGGAGTGCCTCTGTCTTGATAATACTTCTCACGTCTACTCTAGGGGTGCTGTATCCCGTTCTTGCCTCAGGCGAAAATGTTTTCGTGTGTATATTAAGTAGTCTAGTATTAAGCATACACAAAACTCTACTAGGAAATTATTTAAAAAATTAATAATTATTAATTGGAAATTAATTATTGAGTTGCTCATTACACATGTAAAAGAGCAGAACTATTCATGTTTTTATATTATTTATGTAGGTTATTTTAAGCAAATGTTTCAGGAATGCAGTCTAATTCTGAGGAAGTACATAGTTATGCAGCTCCTGCGTGATGGACTTTTTATACATTTAAATATCACATTTCTAAAAAAAATATATACAAATTTGAAATGTTCCGATAAATATATTACGTCATGATACTTAAAATCCAAATATTTAAAACCTTTTTAATGTTTTTAGTGAAGTCTTCTCTATGCACCGTCTATTAATGCAGGCGTAATACAGGGTATCGCAGGAAAATGGAAATGCTCAAAATGAGAAGTGGCAGCCATGGGCTTATGTAGTATATTATGTAGCTCTAATAATTTCTTTAGATATATAGACTTATCGATTCGTAGTAGTGATGGGCGATTCTCGAATGAGAATAGATTAGAATCAAAGAGTAATACGAATTTCGTAGATAATTGTAAGTAAACGTAAAATGATTCACATCGAAGATCGATCCATATAGAAGATCGATTCTTAGCATAGATCGATCCATATAGTAGATCGAACTTCTGAGCCTAAAAGATCGATCTTTGTATTGATCTGAACTCGTCAATATTTTTTGTGGATCGATCTTTTCATTTCGATTCGAATTGATTCAAAAGATCAATTCATCCCCCCCCCCGTCACTTCTTGAGACCCTTAGACACATTTATTGGAGGATAATTTTTGGTACTTAATAGATGGTGTTAATGAAGATATATTTGAAAATGTTGTCAATAATTCGTTTCTCTGTGCAACCTTTCCGCTTTCTCGCGTCTTAATAAAATGCATATGATTTTTTTTTCAAAAAGATTGTATTGTTTATTTAATCAATATTAATAATTACTAAATCACTTAACATTACTATAGTCATTATTTATGTTTGCTTTTACATTTTTATTTGTCGCTGCATCGACATCAGTTATCATGGCCGCTCTGAGCTATCTAGTTTTTGCCATTCATTTGAAATACTCATGATGATCCAGGTAACCAATTCGGTGAACCTAAAAATTCGCTGAAAGTGGAGAACCTGGTTGGATTAGCAATTTCGTCTCTATGTGCTAGTGCTTCAAGTGTTAATATGTATAAATATTGAATCCACAGTGACCTATCCTAAGGTGTGTTAAAGGTCAGGTACCATAACCTTTGGCTGTACCGAGAGTAATTTCACTACAAAATGTAAATTTCCTACATGGAATAAAGTTATATTCGTGATGAATTCAGGACTCTATGATTTTTCGTTTATAAGATAAAACAAAAAGGAAAATAATTGAGTTGAAATGAATATTTTATCTTCGAGTGTGATCTTTGAGGAGTGATTGTATACTTATCGGTCCGTAGACCAGCTGCCTAATAAAGGTTTAGATCAGTGACATAAAGGTGTGATAACAGGCGGTCAGGGCATAGCACTGACCACACGATCTTTCTACTCAGCCGGACGGCCGTAAATTCGTTCTATTAAATGAACTGATAACTTTTTTTCTACTGTTAACTTAATTAATAGGCTATATACCGGTGTTTGTTTTTCTTCCGACAGTCGGTGGCTATCGGACCGGATTGGATCGGTGCACCCCTTAATGTAGGTGCACGCTTAAGAGGTTAAGGGGTAATATGACCTTGATCAAAATCAAAGTCATTTTCTCCAATTTATGAAAAACAAATAAATGAATATTTTTCAATTCTTTATGTCATATGTTTTATCTGGGACGTTTAAGTATCCCGAAAAAAAAAGTTGTAATTCTTTGAAAACGAAATGGGGGAGCTATGTCTGACAAACGGGGGGGGGGGGGATAGTCTGCAGGTGGCCATTTTTAATATAGAACAAAAAAAATAAATATATTTTGAAAGATGAAGTTAAAATATAGTAATGTACGTAGGAGTTTTAAAAAATATTAATTTTTTAAAAAATCATGGAGAATTTTTCAATCTGTATTATAGAATGGGTCATGAAATCGTTATAATTTAATGAATCGAAAAAATCCTAGGTAGTTCACAAGCAAATATCATTAAGAAGCTGCTGTTAAAATATTTAGTTCATCGGATGAAAATACGAGGCGGTAGTGTATTGCCGGCTTTGTAAAACATAGTTTTGATAAAATCGACTTTAAAGTTAAATGTACTGGAATGTTCATTTTTTTTTCGTAATTTCTTGTAACAAGGATAAAAAAAAAAAAATGCGTTTAATTTTTAAATGTATCGTGACTTTAGTTGATAGATCGAATTTCTGGTACATTTAGAAACTATTCCGCCACATAAATATTCTTGGATATTATTTTTGATTAGTTAAGGAAGTATTGAAGCCCATAAAAAAGAAAATGGTAAAAAAAAAGTTAACAAGGTATTATTACCCCTTAAAATCGTTTTTCTTGCTAATCCTTTCTAAAAAAAAAAAAAAAAAAAAAATAAAATCGTTTTCAGTTTTTTTTTTATCGAACTAATGGCCTCAAGCGTCTAAAGTTGCGTCTGAATATAATATGTTGTTTCAATCGCTGCTAATTTGTTGCCTAGAAGGATGTTTCATTTGCCTGCCATTCAGCTAAAGCCGAGAGTGCTTCGAATGCAGGCAATGCAGAGATGGGTTTATCAAGGTTTATCCGACCCCCTAATCCCTGTCTGAAGCTTAGATCGCTTCTAATTCCAAACCAGCCCTCATCCTCTACCCCATACAGTCTCCAGAGCTACGTATTATCCAGTTGGACTAGTTCTGAAATCATATGAAATTTAATTTAATGTCAATAATGTATCCTATAAAAATTAAGAATCGCCATACTTTGCTCAACATGCCCAATAATAATTCATTTCAAAAATTCATAATCAACCATACATTATCAGCCCAGACTAAACAAATTAAAAAGCAGTTCGAGTTAAAACAAATATAAGAAGTGCTTATCTATACATATAATAAAAATGTAAAGGATCGCAGTCTGTACATGGAAGATATACAAGAAAAAATATTACTGGGGGCCTTTATCAACGCAATAGCACCCAAAAAAATGGTTGTTAGAATTTTATTCTGTTTGTCTGTGCGTTTGTGCACGCTTATCATAGAAACGGCTTATCCGATTTAGATTCGGTTTTCACTAATCTCTTACGCAAACTTCCCTTAACATATAGAGTTTGTTTCATGATTAAAAAACTTGTGAGCAGTTAAAATTTAGTCAATACTGTACGTTTCAATGATATTGATGTTTCAAACGTCCATTTATAAGTAACACAGATTTTTAGGACCGATTATCTACAAGTTACCCCCATTTAGCACTTTTAGATGGAATTTTTGAAAAATTTCCTCAAATTTTTATCGATCCTACCTAGTAGGACCGAAAATGACCCCTGTAAAATTTGAATATATATATATATATATATATATATATATATATATATATATATATATATATATATATATTATTCATGTCGACTAGTTTCTGGCAACTTGGCCACTCATCACAGACAAACATTTCTTATACAACGTAGTCGTCATTTATAACATCGTCAAAAACAAACAAAAAATAAATTGAATGTTTTTTTTAAACTCTAACATTAACAATCACCAGCCGTGGCTAAATAAATGAACATGAATAAAGTGGTGTAAAAGAAGTGTTGAAGCTATTTTTTTATCTAGTAGGCCTTATTAAAAGAAAAAGAAAAATACATGTGGAAGAGGTCAAGTTACGAGAGAGTATATATACATATATATGCTAGGAGCGCCTTTGTTTTGATGTGACTTCTGATTTCTACCACTAGGGGTACTATACCGTTTCTGCGTGAGATCAAAAGACGAAAATGTTAAGTTTTTGTGCATATATTAAGTACTTTACTACCATGTATAAATAAAACTCTATAAGAAAATTAAATACAAAATTAATAATTGAAAAGGTTGCCCCTTACAATTGTAAAAGAGAAGAACTATTCATGTTTTTTAGCACTTTCCTCCGAAGGAAAGTAGCTATTGAGGTTGGACTCATGACGGAATTTTTGAAAAATTAAATCTTTATCGATCCTACCTAGTAGACACCGAAAATGACCCCCGTTAAAATTTATATATATATATATATATATATATATATATATATATATATATGTGTGTGTGTCTGTTAACACGATAGCGGCCAGAGTTTTTGTTTTTTCGTTACGAAACTTGGTATATAGCATTCAATTAGCAAACGATTGAACGAGTTCGTTAACCACCAAAGTCGGTCCACCGGAAGGGGGGTGTTACCCCGAACCCAAAACACTAATTTGACTATGTCAGCCGTAATATTTGTTATATTTCAACGAAACTTGGTATTCGTAGTGGTAATATAGAGAGAAAAGTGAGATATAAAAATGAACTAAATCGGTTCATTAGAAGGGGGGGTTTACTCCGGACCCACAATACCAATTCGCCACTACCAGCCGTGATTTTTGGTATATTTTGGTTTACTCCGGACCCAAATTCCTAATATACTCATACCGGTCGTAATTTCTGCTGTATTGTAACGATACGCGGTATACGTCGTGGGTACCTCATGAGAAAGAAGTGTTGTAAAAATGAGCTGAATCGGTCAATCGGAAAGCGGGGGTTTAATTTGTAATATATTTCAATAGAAAAGCCCGTCAGACGTAGGTTCACAAAGCCGCCGCAAGGAGCGCTTTCTACCACTAGAGTGACTGTATCCTGTTCCTGCGATACGATAATATGAGGTTTTTTTGTATTTATTACGTAGTGTAATAGGTACCATGTGTAAACATAACTCTGGAAGCAAATTAATAATTGATCAGTTACTCATTACAAATTTAAAAGAGAACTATTCATGTTTGTATTTTATTTATGTAGGATATTTTAAGCAAATTGGTCTGGAAAGCAGTCTACACTACCCAAATTCTGAGGAAAGTGCTTAGTTATGCAGCTTTTGCGTGACGGACTTATTTGATTTATATTGGCTATTTGAAGCAAATTATTCAGGAATGCAATCGACACTACCCAAATTCAGAGGAAAGTGCTTAGTTATGCAGCTCTTGCGCGACGGAATTTTTCCGACCAGGATAGGAAAGCAACCACCAGTGGGAAACTTACGAGATATTAAAGTTCCAAAAAAAATTTTTTTTTAGTGGAAGAGTGTGCTTTAGATAGCTTTGTTCACCCCGAATGACTTTGCTAATACGATTCGCGTTACGAAGGTTTGTGATTTCATGAAACTACCGGCTTCATTTTTTCATTCAACATTTTGGGGGAGTTTAAATTAAATATACAGTAGTTTTAAATATAGAGTATTTTTAAGGTTCTAAATAAAAAGGAAGGTTTAGCCTCTGAAGATGCCTCCATAAAAATAGTGGAGCATTAAATTGTGTTGAACGTAAAATTTCTGCTTCTCCTAGATTATTTCCTACAATTTGTTAATATTACATACCCATTAAATTGTTCATGTAGCACACATTTACAATATTTACTTACATTCGTTGCACCTAGCGTACATAGTATTATATAATATAATTTTAATATTGTGTAGCAATATTACATCCAAGCGTTTTGAAACCTTCGCTTTCTAACCTTACTCCTTATAATTCATGGGCGTATATAAGGGGGGACTGAGGGGGCTGCAGTCCCTCCCGAAATTTTGATTTGATGGTAAAAACTTGTCGTAAAACCCTTAAAAATAAATTAAATAAGATCTCTTAGTTCATAAAAAAAAAATTATTTTACGTGTAATAGCGTTTTAGTTGCCTAAAACTGTTCCAAGCTCTGAATTTTTAGTATTCCATACCCCGGAAATGGTCTCAGCCCCCCCCCCCCCGAAATTTTCCCAGCCCCTCCCGAAATTATTTTCTATATACGCCCATGTTCTAATTCTGCCTACCGCTACAGCAAAGATTCAGAAATATTTTATCCAAAAATTTGGCATCCTCTTTATTTATTATATATTCTCTTTGTTCTACTATGAGCTCTTCTACTATCTCAAAAACGGTTGGATAAATGTGGTAAGGGGAAGGTAACCATTCGAAAGCTTGCTAAATTCCCTACAAAAAAGGCTCTTATGTAATTTTCGAAGGGGCGATGTCAATCCGAGAAATAAGTGGTTCAAACTTCCAAATTATTAGTTTTGTTCATTTTAAAGACATTTTGTCGCTGTTTACCTAACGTTTTAATTGGTTATTTTTTTTTTATTGCATATAATAGTAAAATTAGTATTTTAATAAAATAAGGTAAGAAAATGAGAAACGTTTTGGTTTCATAGCGTTTTCCCCTGGCGAACGTTGAGAAGGTTTCCGCTAAGAATACTATCAGTTTCCTGTTGTGGCGTCTTAAATCTTCCTTCTTTTTGAGATACCATTTTATTTTTTTCACGTAAGATCAAAACCAACAATAACTGCTTCTACTTCTTTGCTAATGACACTAGGGATCTAGGGATATGAACGGAACCGCGCTGAGATGACGCAGTTCCTGCAAGTTGGACATTTTTTGCTTGGCTGTTGAGTGAGAGCTTTCTGTGGCGTGTTCCAACAGAGCAGTTTGTAATTGTGAATATGTACAATATGAACAATTTAATACTAAAAAAACTGTATATATATATATATATATATATATATATATATATATATATATATATACATATATATATATATATATATTCTTTTTTATCCTAGTAGGCATGGGGTCATTAAAGCAGTCTTCCCTTTTTTTATACTACTTTATTTATTGGGCCCGACATGTTTCGTGCGTCTTTTCTTCGCACCTCTTCAGGGGCACTTCTACAACAAAATATCATTTTTTTTGAACATCATATATATATATATATATATATATATATTTACATTTTCAGGCTTCCAATTTCTATCTCTTTTGTCATTTATACAGCCATTTGTGATTGTGGACCCTCTCAAAAGGATTTCCAACTAAGGAATTAAGCTGAATGGATAACATTACTCGTTAATCGGATGCGTTCTCAGTAGTAGTCATGAGAGAGAGAGAGAGAGAGAGAGAGAGAGAGAGAGAGAGAGAGAGAGAGAGAGAGAGAGAGAGAGAGAGAGAGAGAGAGAGAGAGAGAGAGAGAGAGAGAGAGAGAGAGAGAGGATTGGAAAAAAAGAAAATATCAAAATTGAAGTAATTCTAAAGGACATAACCTGTAATTTGTTTGAAGCCTCTGGGAATTGGTTTCATTTGCAATAAAACCCATTGTGTTTTATAGGTAGATCTAGAAAGAAAGAACAAGCAGGACGTTTTTCCTCGTTAAAATCCTTTTCCATGAAATTTTTCCACTAAAATATCTTCAAGTGGATTTAAATTAAATATAGGATTTATTCCACAAGACTTTTTCTCCGGTTCAAGAATATTCAAGTATTCCGGAAAAAAATCTGCAAAAGCTCAGAGAATAATACTCAGAATGTACCGTTTTAGCAAGAATATAAAGCCCTTGCCAACGGCCATCGTCATGTTGGAGACACAGGTTCCCGTTGATCACCGAAGTTAAGCAACGTCCCACAGTGGGGCCAAACGACATTTCGTGATTCAAAAACGCTAGAGCCTCCAAATCTTAACCGATTCCAATGCACTTTTTTTTAAAAAATGAAATCTAATAAAATTTAAAACAACTTTGTCTGGCCAGATTTGTTTACCTGTTTATTAAATTACGTATAAATAATTCCCGAACATTTAGAATTCAACATATAATAATATTTCATTTTTCATCTAACTTAATATCAGCACTGATGTCGTTGAAATTGAACATTCAAATCCTGTTTAGTCTTGGAAAAAATCAGACTGACATCTTCAAAATGTAAATGTATTTTAATTCAACCATGAGATTAATTGAAGTAATTTGATTTGTGAATGATTTGAAAATGTATTTTGATTTTTCCTATGTCCAATCAGGATTTGAATGTTTAATTTCAACGATATCAATGCTGATATCAAGTTAGATTAAAAATAAAATATTATTTTATGTTCAATTGTAAAAGTTCGTGACTTATTTACACGTAATTTAATTAACAGGGGAAACAAAAAAAAATCTGGCTAGACAAAGTTGCTGTACATTTTATTAACTTTCATTTTTAAAAAAAGTGGATTGAAACCCGTTAAGGTTTAGAGCCTGTAGCCTTTTTTTGAAATACGAAATTTCATTTGGTCCTAGTGTGCGTCCCTGAATGGGCGACCGACCAAGTGCTGTGGAATTATAAAAGAGTGGATACCTGGTGATGGCCTTATTGTTGATACGCCGTGAAAAGAAAAATTAAAATTAAACTTGGTGTCTCTGTGGGAGGGTGGATAAAATATCCGTCCGTACGTAAGGAAATGCGGGGTCGATTCCCGCTTATTGCAGACAGTTTTGAGAAAATACGATACGTCGTTATTAAAAATATTCATTCCAAATAGATGCCTGAAACTGTTGAAATTTTTCTGAAAATCTACTAGAAGAAATCTCATAATAACGCAAAGTTTTTTGGATTAAATTAAACTGATCAAATTGGATAGAAACAAATAATTTATCTACGAGAAAACGTTAGATTTAGGTGGTGTGTATTACACTTTTCCAAGGCCACCTATTCGTTATTGCGTTCTTCGTTTATCACTACGGCATTTCTTGTTGAATAAGGCTGTCAAAGAGCATGTCGAATGTAGATTTTTTAAAAAATCGGACGATTTCTTTTATCCGAATGCCATCTTCATCATTCCTTCATTTCTCAAAAAAACAAAAAAACACAAAAAAACTAATAGTTCGCCACAGATTTGCGTTTCGATTTCCTTCTGGCACACCACTTCCGGCTATTGACATCAGATCTCCCCATGTCATTCTTGACTTCACTTGAGTAAGGAACATTAAGAGGTTTTTCTTGATTGACGGAGACACGGACTGACTAGAAATTGTAAATCCTCACACAATGTGAAAATTTCTACCTAAAGAGATACCTATGGCGTAATTTGGATAAAATAACCAAGAAACCAATGAAATCTTCCTGAATCCCTTATTTTGTCTTTTTTCGAAGATTCCAATGTGCATGAGTCTTCAAGGCTGTAAATTAAAAAATGCTCGAGCGTTTGTTGATGTAATATTCTGCCTGCATGTTGTACATATGCTGAGGCGCAGTTTCCTCAGATGATGTCTAGTTTACATTTATTGAAAAATGTTAAACATGTTTTAGGGTGTGTGATGTGTTTTTTCTACCCCACAATTTATTTTCATACAAATCGCTCAACCCTTTCCTGTATTATATTTAAAAAAAGAAAAAAAAAACAAAAAAAAACGAATCTTTCGGTCTAAAAGGGTGATTGTGTGTTTAATAAATTAATACTATAGATGATATTATAGCCTTAAGTCAAGTTTATAACTTCTTTCCTAGTATTAAGGAACTTTGCATTTGCTCTCCTGAAAAAATCATATTTTTGACTTAAGTCTTTATGACCGCGCATCGAAGATATTATGTTGGATTGGATTAAGAAGATCTATGTAAAACAATTTACGAAAGTATAACAGCATTTAATTTATACTGTCGATGAATTGATCTTCCCAATACGTTAGAAAACCTAGGCGGTGCCTTTTCAGGTGCTTCGATAAGTTAGAGAGTCTTATAGATAAATTTCACAAAATTATTTAAATATCATTTACTTTACTTGTTATATTGCGATAATGTCTCTATTGCATTCATCACAGTTTGGTTCGTCAAGTCTTATCATAAGCGATGCGTATGTTAGTCTTGTCTGGCCAAGTCTTAGTCACGAAAGTACAATTTCTTCTCGCCTGTTATGATGCTAGTCAACTCCTGAGTTGTATTTTTGATTGTAAGTAATTTATTTTCGGTTAATCGAGCCCAGCTGGCTTGCCAATAATTTATAATATTTCGTCTAATTACATTGGTTAACTCTGCATTGGAGGCTGATCTAATGAATCCCGGACATTAGGTTTATTTACGTAAGAGTGCCCATACACGGAGAGGAATATCTTCGCGCTGACTCTAAATCTTGAGATATTCTTCACCGTGTATGACACAGCCTTGAGGCCAGAGTTGAACTGTACAGTCCATCGAAGTAGAAAGAAAACAACAATAGATAAACTGTACAGTCCAATGAGGCCGGTACTTTGCAGGCCAGAGTTGACGTGTGTAGACCATGGACGTATATAGGAAATAATTTCGGTGGGGGGGGGGACTGGGAACATTTCCGGGATTTGAAATACTAGCAATCTAGAACTTTGAATAGTTAGCCAACTAAAACACTTTTACACCAACAAAAAGAATATTTTTTCTGAACTAACATCTCCAAGTGTCCGGAGCCGAATTTTATAAAACTTTGTATATTTATTAAACACATGAAAATAATCGATACGTATTTTATATCGACCCAAGCGCACGTTTAAGGGGTGAAACCACCCTTCCAAAGTACACTTCAAATATTCTAACAAGGGGATTATACAGTGGTGGGATCACCGATTTGGTGCATTTTTTTCTGGTGATTCTACATCGAAAAATAGTCGACATGTGTCCGAGCGTTCCGTCCAATACGCCTTAGGAGCTGAGAAATAAAATAAAATAGGTTGAAAATGCTTTATTTTATATATCGAGTTTAGAAAATTATATCGACATGATTCTTTCACCAATTCATTTGTTTATAGAGTAGATTGAAGAAAAAATACTATTGTTGAACATTAATTTATATTTCGTCAAATCAATTCAAAAATTGCTTACGTTTGAAGTAAACTAGCATTATACATTTTTTTACACCAGAAATAATAGCAGATTTAAAATCAGAACCCCAAGAAGCCCCAATGAGGTAAGTATCATCGAAAACAAAAATAATACTTTTTTCCTCCAATACCGAGTCCACCAATAAGCGAAAGAAAGGAATTTCGGATGCAATAAATGCAGAGATGCTCAGAAAACAGAGGGCACAAAGAGTAAGTGAGGGAGGATGTAAGGCGTAACATTAACTGTTCGTAAGTTCATAGAAATTGATAATGGATTGATGATATCATTATAAAGAAATATAAATACAGATTGTAAATGGATTTGTTAGTAAGTGTGGCGATGAGCCGAGCCATTCATTAGAGCAAATTGGTGTTTGAGAGAAGAGAGAGAGAGGCTAAAGAGATCCCCCCTTCCTCCAGATAGACAATGTATAGGTTTATAACGGCTTATCGTGAATCCCGGGGCTGAGAACTGATTTGGGAGAAGGATGGGGTGAGTGAGTTGGGTGGGTTGGTGGGTTGGTGTCCATTGATATAATCCTCTGCCTGGGTTTAGGTTGGGGTTGGCTGCGGGATAGGGTGCTCCAACATGGCCGACCTCCCCTCCATAACCACCCCCTACCCTTACACTCCGCTTCCAATCAGCACAATAATATACTAAGGTGCTTCCTCTTCGCCCTCTTATCTTCTCACTTTGTTACCTTCCTTTAATCCACATACAGTCTAGCGCGTCTACATCAGTCCGGCAGTCCGGCAATTGATGTGGTGGTCGCACGTGAGGCCGACAGTCTGCATAGGATTGCTTAATGGGTTCTATTATATAAAAATGTTGTCTTCTTATTTTATTAATCATTATATATATATATATATATATATATATATATATATATATATAAATATATATATATATATATATATATATATATATACTAGTTGACCCGGCAAACGTTGTTTTGCATACATATATACAATATTTCTAGTAAATAATTTGGTTGTGAAATACTAAGTCTTTACCTTTTTTGAGAGGAGATCGTTGACCGTTGATGATGCATGGTAGGGATTGTCGGGGTTCGGTCACTGCTTTTTAATAAAACTA
This sequence comes from Gonocerus acuteangulatus, assembly GCA_946811695.1. NCBI lineage: Eukaryota > Metazoa > Arthropoda > Insecta > Hemiptera > Coreidae > Gonocerus > Gonocerus acuteangulatus. The sequence goes on from OX328132.1 coordinate 29,097,640, forward strand.
TATTTTCATATATGTATGTATATGTGTGTGTATATATGTGTAGGTGGGTATATATATATATATATATATATATATATATATATATATATATATATGTAAACGTGTGTGTGTATATGTATACATACATATATGTAGATTGTATTACTAAATCTGTCCTACTTGTTTACAGCCCTGATGAAGGCTTGAATCTCAAGCCGAAACGTCGGCAACAATAAAACCATTTTCATTTGTAAAATGTAGTTTTATTAAAAAGCAGTGACCGAACCCCGACAATCCCTACCTTGCTTTAAGTCCTTACCAGTTACGGGATCTCGTTGTTTAATATTTATGCACTATCCGTCTTGCCTTTTCCAATACATCTTAATGCAACAATGCGATTAATTAAAATAATATAATTTTTGAATAATTTAAAAATATATTTTGATTTTTTCCAAGGCTAATAAGGATTTGAATGTTTAATTCCAATGATATCGGTGCTGATGTTAAACGTAACTTAATAAGCATTTCGACAGGTTTTTATTTTACATACTTTGCCAAAAATCCATATTTTTACATATTCTTTTTATTTTGTAATTGAAAAAATAAAGAGGAAACCGAAAAAGAATGCTTTACCCATTGAATCTATTTCACTGTGTCTTTTCTAATTGCAAGAAGCAAAGGTGGCTGGCAAAGTTTCCCCGGCGCTAAATGGTCTTGGAGCAGAAGCGTTTTAAAAAAATATATAACAAATTATCGTTTAACAATTGTATTATTCTTTTAATCTGCTTTGGAAAAGAAGCGAATAAGCGAAGGAATCAGGCCGGTATCATTTTCCAAACTCGAGATATAAAATAATGAATTTTCAACCAATTTTGTTTTATTTCTTAGCTCTTAAGGCGCATTGGACGAAACGTTCCGACACGTGTCGACTATTTTTCGATGAAAAACCACCAGAAAGTAACGGACCTGATCGGTGACCCCACCACTCTTTACTCCCCTTATGAGATCAGACAAGCGTTATTTCACGTTAGACCATTTAAAAATGCATTTTGTTGCAAATAATATTCCAAAATAATGTTCATCTGTAGAAATTTTCAACTTCTTTTTCTCCCTTTTAAAATTTGTTCCAAATGTTTTTTTTTTCTTCAATATATTATAGAGTTTTAGTAATTTTGTTCTTTCCATTTATAATAACAGAGTTCTACTAGTTATTTATGCTTTTCTTTTAAATACTTTATAGTGTTTTTGATATTTTTTTACTACATATTTTTAATTTGTTATTACATATTTCATTATAAATAGTTAAATATGTAGGTACATATTTTCAATTTTATTTTACATGAACATCCGTTCCCTAGTAATAAATAAATAATATCTAAGGTGAATCGGATATGGTTGGAAGGTCTAGTGGAAGAGAAGTTTGTAAGGGATGGTCCCTCGCATAAAATCTATCTCCTGCCTTGGGACCCTCTGTATCCATATCTCAAAAATCCTTATTTACATCCCTACATAGACCTTCATCCACCATCCCTAGCAGAGACATAACCAATGTTATAGGATTGACAGATTCGAAGCATACTTCTTTCCTGTATTTTATTGTATCAAACCTGTAGATCGAGGTTACGGTTAGAATTTTCTAAAATATCTACTTACCTATTTTGCTTTTGCCAACAGATGTATCAATGAATCTTGATAACAATGATCTCATATGATAAAGTATTTTCATAGCAAATTGTATCAAAATCAGACCTATATCAACTAGTTAAAATATAGCCGAATATATTTCAACGGATATATCAACATTCTAAATAATGATTTTCCCGAAAATCTGATTGTTGTTGCGGAATCGCAAGTACTCGTTCGCTTCTATTTTTTCTTTATATCATAGGCGTATATTGAAAATTATTTCGGGCGAAGGGGGCTGGGAGCATTTCGGGGGTATGGAATACTAACAATCTAGAACTTGGAATAGTTAGTCAACTAGGGGTCTCCCGTGGTCTAGTGGCTAGCGCGCTTGATTCATAAGCGGGAGATGGTGGGTTCGATCCCCACCGGCGCCAGAAATTTTCTCTTTAAAAAAAAAAAAAATATTTTTAAGGTTTTATGACATATTCTTACCGACTAAATAGAAATTTCGGGAGGGGGCTGCATCCCCCCCCTTATATATGCCCATGACTCCACTCGCGATGAATGTTTGAACGAGACTGGCTATCAGGCGATCCAATCGCAGCTGCCTTAGGAGACACATTTATTTTCTTAGTAGAAGCACAAGTTCTTGCTTCTAAAAGGAAACATATATGCTTTCATTGAGTTCCATTCAATGAAATACCACGAAACAAATGTTTATCTGGAAGGAAAGGTTTTCTTGAAACCCTCCAGCCGGTCTAGATCCAGCGAGTTCCGAGACCTGTCACTCATACCTTTCGGAGAGCGCAGGATGAGGGAGAATCTACTGTAAATGTAAAATATTTTATACGCACAAGATGTGCCAAAAATGGCATGCGTTGTGCTAAAAAATAAACTCACTTGCCATATGGATACTATGGTAAGGGGGAAAAAAAGAAACAAATACACACATTATTGAAAATTTCGGGGGGCTGCAGCCCCTACCCTTACGCACGCCCATGCTTTATATCGCCAGATATGTTTCATTGCGTTATTCCAATACATTCAAACACCCTTTTTTCCATAATTACTCAAATTACGGTCATGATTAAAGCTATTTTCATTTAGTCAAAAAGGATAAAAGGCCATGAATCATGTAGAGGAATATAAATAGTGGTACCTCAAGTGAAATGTGCTACATTCATTGACCTGTGTCAAGAAATATTAAGTGCCGGGTTCATTTCATTTGACCCACTGAGCTGTCAAATTATATTAAACCGTTGCTATGATTTGGCACGGGTCAATGAACGTAGCACATTTCTTTTCAATCTATTTTAGATCGCTCTGCATGGGCTTTTTTTTTTTTTCTTCGTGAGGTACAAAAATCAAGAATAATGGTACATTTAGTTCGATGTAAATGTGATGGTACTTTTAATGTGATTCGTATATATATATATATACATATATATATATATATATATATATATATATATATATACATATTTTTTTTTATTATGGTAGGAGGAAAATCCATCATGGACACCTGGCGAGGAGAAAAACAGGTAGTGTCGGACTCCAACCGACTAAAAACCTCCCCCCTCTGTTCTTCGCGATCATGATGGAAACTGCTCACGCATTACTTCATCATGATAGCTGTCTAATTACCTTTCATTGTTATTTCTTTCTCCTTCGTCTCTAGAATAGTCCTGATCGCGATGTAGGAATAGATACATATATATATATATATATATATATATATATATATATATATATATTTATTTATATATATATTTATATATTAGCTTGTGTGACCTTGTATTTATTACTGGTTCGGTTGATAGAGTTATATTTCTCTGGAATCCTGCTAATTTGTGCGAAATAAATCGTAGCTCTTACGTGTTTGCGTCAATAGGCTTCTGGGCACATTTCTCATACGTTTTATAACACAAAAAACGAATGGGACAATTTATAAGGCGTTATCAATAAGCGTTTTTTTTTGTTTTTTTTTTGAGAAAAATGGAAAAACTACATTAACTAACTAATGTTCGGGCTGCGTATCCAGAAACGATGGTTTCACTTGAATTTTATTCCAGACATCTGACATTCGTCCAAACTAAGATATTGAAATTTAAGTTGCGTTTGCAGTTTAGAAATTGTGTTAGCGTTTTTTTGGCGTAACTCTATACCAGGACGTTTATCCAGACTCAATAGCCACCCACATTGCACAGTAAATTAAATGCTCTCGGTTGTAGTTAATTTCAGGTATTTATTTCTAATGTTGCTAAGCAACTTTGTTTCCATGCTCCACCAAAATGTTACTAACATTAAGCTGTATGTTGTTAGCTATCTCTGTGTTTAGTCGCATTGTCACTAACGTTGGGGTAAATTTTCCTTGCTTTTCTAGCTTCAGCCACAATGTGGCTAACATTGAGCTGTATGATGCTAGCATTCCCTGTGCTTAGTCGGGGTGTCACTAACGTTAATCTGAATGTTCCTTGCTTTTCTACGTTGAGCCACAATGTGGCTAACATTAAGCTGTATGTTGCAAGCTTTCTCTGTGTTAAATCGCAGCGTCACTAACGTTAAGCTGAATTTTCCTTGATTTTCTAGATTGAGCCACAATGTGGCTAACATCATGCTGTATGTTGCTAGCTTTCCATATGTTTAGTCGCAGTGTCACTAAAGTTAAGCTCAATGTTCGTTGCATTTCTAGGTTAAGCCGCCGTGTGGCTAACATTGCGCTGTATGTTGCTAGCTTCCCCTGTGTTTAGTCGCAGTGTCACTAAAGTTGAGGTGAATGTTCGTTATTTTTCCAGCTTGAGGTACAATGTGGCTAACATTGAGCTGTATGTTGCTACCTTTCTCTGTGTTTAGTCGCAGTGTCACTATCGTTAAGCCGAATGTTCGTTATTTTTCCAGGTTGAGGTACAATGTGGCTAACATTGAGCTGTTTGTTGCTACCTTTCTCTGTGTTTAGTCGCAGTGTCACTATCGTTAAGCCGAATGTTCGTTATTTTTCCAGGTTGAGGTACAATGTGGCTAACATTGAGCTGTTTGTTGCTACCTTTCTCTTTGTTTAGTCGCAGTGTCACTATCGTTAAGCCGAATGTTCGTTATTTTTCCAGGTTGAGGTACAATGTGGCTAACATTGAGCTGTTTGTTGCTACCTTTCTCTGTGTTTAGTCGCAGTGTCACTAACGTTAAGCTGAATGTCCCTTGCTTTTCTAGGTTGAGCAACAATGTGGCTAACATTGAGCTGCATGTTGCTAGCGGTTTCTTGGTTGAATCACAATGTTCCTAAGATTGTGCTGTGTGTTAGGTTAATGTGTCAAGCAGCTGAGAGGGGATAGATAATCTATTCATCGTTCATTGATTGAATGCACGTCACTTGCTCAACCCTTCAACAGTCTCACCCCACGCCTTCATTAGCTTCGCATTCTGATCGCGAAGAGTGGAGGGAGAGTTCCACGGCAGCATTAAAATCCCATAAATTCATATCGCATTTCGATACGCCAAAGCCCCGTGGAAAGATTTCAGTCCTGTGCATATCTGACATGACACTACTTTTTATTTGACAACAAATCCATACGAATAACAACTGGGAGCAAGTTTATTTAAGCAGTGGAGCCGAGTGCTCATCTTCTGCAGGAACGGAGTTCTAAACTCGGACGCGTAATAAAAATGTAATCTTCTAGTGCCATCGTTCCAGGGTTGGAGTCGGAATCGGGGATATGTTTAACCGCTTTCGAGAAAAGTGAATAACACGAGAAATACGACCAAATTTCCAATTTGGTTACTCCTAACGTTTTCCCTACGATTGCTATTCAAATAAGCTAAAGCATATACATTTTGGAGAGGTTTTGAGATTTTCTTAAGTGGCTGCAATTTTAGATCTTAGATATTCGATATTAACTTATTTTAATTCCAAGCCATCCAAATGCCACTAGGTGTAAGAACGTTATGAAAACACGCTAACGTGACGTATTTCCTGCGAGTTAGATTTGGTTCTCGGTAGATACGGTTAATGATATCCCTTAAAAACCAAATCATTTGGTCCGTCGAAAGCACATGAAAAGTTTATCTGGGAGCACACAAAACAGTTGCTTTTTCGGGAAATCATATTCTGATGCACGGGTTTTCCTGAGTATCAATCATGAACTTTCAAATAAGATATTTATAAGCCTCCTAGAGCGCGATCAGACAAATATATATAGAAACAAATTTGAACCACCGGTATTTTCGAGACCCCGGATTGTGTCAAGAGGTCATAAGCGTGATTACTCCCTATGGCGGGAGGGAGGGGGGAAGAAACGCACTAAAATGGAAGGAGTATGTATTTTACAATACATACATATATAAATAAATAATATATATATATATATATATATATATATATATGTGTGTGTGTGTGTGTCTATACCATAAAATCAGATCACATTAATACAGTGTGGTGAAATTCATACAAACCTATACGCCTAGGATGTTTTCATTTAACTGGCACAAAAGGGTAGAAATTCACCCAAAAATTGCGAACGGACAAATATATATATATATATATATATATATATATATATATATATATATATATATATATATATTTGGGTGATGACGGAATAGACCTTTTCCTGTAGAAAACTTTTTTAAATCAATTGTCATCAAATTCGAGTCACTTTTGTTGATGCTTCAGTGGAATTCACAAATGCATGAAATTATAAATTTAAAAGTATGTTATATTTACAAATGTTAACAGCTGCTACCTTGGTGTACTTTGGGCCATGGTGAAATATAGGCATCAGACGTCATTGAACATAGTGCGTTGATTATTTTGATTACGTTGCTGATACTTGTAACAAATAATTTATTTTTCTTCGGAAACAACATTAACTTCTTTTTAAGAACGTCATCCACTCCTCTCAGTTTTTTATTTATTTATTTTTTGTAAAATACATAAGTTGCTCAAAGTAATTGTAATATTTAATGAGATTCTCGTTGTTTGGATGTCTATTTATAGCTTCCCGAGATATTTATGAGTTTCTTACCCTTTTCACGAGAAGTGGTTATTGAAGTTTAAAGTGAGAAAGCCAACGTGGGTGGCTTTTAGAAGTCCAAGAAAATTCAGTTTTATCTCAAACATCTATTTATATCAAACTATGTTGAATTTTCTTATAGTTTCAGTACTCGTGCCGACAATTAAAAAGCGGGATTTAAAAGAAAATAAAAGTTCATTTCTTCTTATGTAGTTAGTTTAAATGTCGTTTTATTCAACTGTTTCCATATTAGCAACCTCCTCTGCCACACTCTATTCGATAATTGTTCTGGGTATCTTATTACGAGAATGCGGGCTAAAATTCAGCACCTTGGAAGAGTAAGGGCGAATTTGAAAAATCGACTTTTTTTTATGTTAATTTCTGAGTCAGAAAGATGAAGGTAACACGACCTAATTCGCCTTATTTCTCTGGTTTACCTTTAGTTCTCTCACAGTTTTAAGTTAAATTGAATAGCAACATCATTTATGAAAAATCCAATGCCCGATTTCAAGGGCGGATTCTGAGACTCCCCTCCTAGCATATTGTTACCAATAAATCACTCGCACAATTCACTTTAAACATTGAATCAATTACATAATTTTCACTCAGGTTTATGAACCAGTATTCTAAAGAGTAAACACTTGCCTTTGCTATCCTTAAGTACTTTCAGAACTTTGACTTCGATTTCCCAACATTTCAAAAGTAGAAAAATCATTTAATTCCACTATTCATAATATCGAAACAGCACATGAAAACAAAACAACAAAAACAAAATCATTGAGAAGATATGGTCGACCGTTCAGAAGTAGGAAGCGTAGATCGTCGAGGTTTCGGTCAGTGTTCTTATTCAATAAAACACATTTTATATGCTAAAATGTATATTTATTGCCGCCAACGTTTCGGCTTGCTATACAAGCCATCTTCAGGGCTGTAAAAACATATATGGTGTAACAATCGTAAGGACAGAAACAATAACAAAAACAATAAAAAAAAGCTAGAAACATTAGAAGCAAAAACAAGTAGAAACATTAGAAACAAAAACAATAAAAATTTGCTAGAAACAAGCATATAGGTACTGATATTTATGTTAATGTTTCTTGCTTTTTTTATTGTTTTTGTTATTGTTTCTGTCCTTACGATTGTTACACCATATATGTTTTTACAGCCCTGAAGATGGCTTGTATAGCAAGCCGAAACGTTGGCGGCAATAAATATACATTTTAGCATATAAAATGTGTTTTATTGAATAAGAACACTGTCCAAAAACAAAATCAGATAGTTCACCTTCAGCTGAAGGAAAGAAGATAAAAATGACAGTAAAATAAGGCAAAAAAGATAAAAAGGAGAATCATTACAATATTATATAAATAGACAACAAAGAAATAAATTGTAAAATGAGTACCACGAATGATAAGATTCCTGTCAGAAATATAATTCATCACGAAACGATCCAGCCGGAATCAGATATTTAAGGAAATATTGGGAAACACCAACTGGAAAATAGGTCGTGGAAGAGCCAAATAACAAACGAACCAAACTATTAAAAAGGACATCATCATCTAAGAACTGAAGGCATTATTGGGTATACTTGCAATGTCAGGAGACATCATAGCCAATCCATTGCCAGTGGCATTTTATAGGCTGCATCAAGGAGTGGTGATACGAAGCAGGTATGTTACGTCCCAGGCTCACATTCCTTGTAAATTTCCTTCACATAGACGATAAAAAAATCGTCTAGTGAGTCGGTAGTGATATTATGACCTTAATAATGCTCTGCTGATAAAATTCCGGATACGCCACCTATAAATTAAATTTTTGTGCCAAATAATAAGATCGAAACGACGAGCATGTTGCAAACAGCAGGGTTGATATCCAGGGTTAAGGAAAGTCGTGTTTTAGATCATCAGATATCAAGTTTCTAAGTTTCATGGCATTGGAAATAGATAAGATTTTGATTGCCATTTTATGGAAAAGTAGTACTAGTAAAATGTACTTCTATATTTTTAGATTTTTAATAAAATTGTTGGGTAAAGAGTAAACACCGACCTTTGATTGAGTGCATACGCATTGATTAGGTTTTCGAGATTAGAACATTATGCGCTTGAAGGATTTTGATGTCAACCACAACCTTGATCATAATGTGATTTTACCAGTGTGAAAACAGTCTGGATTTAGTCATAATAGTTGATAAAACTATATTAAAAAAAAAAATTGGTTTTTATTGCTAATGTTTCAAATTCAAGCCACTACCAAGAAATAATATAATATAAGAAATAATTTCGGGGGCTGGGAGCATTTGGGGGCATGGAAAACAAACAATTTAGAACTGGGAATAGATAGTAAATTAAAACGCTATTACGCCCATAAAAAATTATTTTTTCTGAACAAAGTGATCTTATTAAATTTATTATAAAGGTTTTCATGACACATTTTTATCGATTAAATCAAAATTCCGAAGGGGGCAGCAGCCCCCCCCTTATATACGCTCATGGTTGCTACATCACCAGCGACGGTAAGCCACCATTCAACTCATTGCTCTCCGGATTCAACACGAAACTTGGTTATTAAAAACTCATTCTATTTTAAATTCTAGTTTTAACAACTATCGAGGGGGTCTCCCGTGGTCTAGTGGCTAGCGCGCTGGATTCATAAGCGGGAGATGGTGGGTTCGATCCCCACCGGCGACAGGAATTTTCTCATCTCAGGGCTCGCTGAGAAAATTCCTGGTTGCACCCTGGAGGCCCGGCGCTAATGGCCAAGATTTGTCGATGCGCCGTAAAAAAAAAACAAAAACAAAAAAAAAACAACTATTGTGGCTAACAATAAGCCCCAACTATTTCCACAGTTGTTAATCTTCACGGTCGACTATATCTTCTGAATTATTAGCAATTGTGTGACTTCCGAAATATTTTAATTCAGATATCAGAAAACTGAAATATGACCAAATCCGTTTCATTAAAGAATTTTTCCCCCCTGTGAAAAGGAAATAGAGAGAGCAAGAGATTCTCAAGAAATCTCGTGTGAGTTTATCTGCGGCTTTCTCCTCCACCACATGAATTCGTGGAGAATTAAAATTTAAAATGAGCGTGGTGAGGGGGGGGGTTGCCCAAGGGGGGAGGGAGGGGTGAGACACGGAACGAGGGATAGCGGGAGGCTATTTCACATTTGAGCGATTCTGAATAGCCTCACATGGTTTAGTGAGCCCATTCAGCGAGGCCCAGCCCTCCTCAATCAATGAAACCAACCCTCTCAAAAAACTCTGAAAGGCTCCGCGATCAAGCTGCCTTGTCTTCGACTCTGTCCGACCTCAGGATCTTCCTCACCTTCGTCGTCCCGATGTATCACTTCAAATTCCAAAAATGCACGCGAAATATTCGTCATAACGCGTGAGAGAATCAGTGTCATATTTATGGAAGTTCGCGATTTTTTTTTCAATAATATATAAAAATATTCTGATAAGTTATTGTACACATAACAACTCATCCTAATATTAGACATATATATATTAGGGTAGGTCAAAAAATCAAAACATTTTTTTCGAGTCGTAATACCGTGGAAAAGTTGCGAAATTGACACATTAAAAAAGGATAAAAATATTGAAAATATCTGTTTGAATCTTCCAACATGACGTGCAAGAAATAGTTTTTTTTTTTGCAGATCCTGAACATGTTATGTTAGCAAATGACTTAAGCACATAAGGTGTGAGTTACCGAAACTTCTGGGAAGGTTTTTTTTTTTTTCTTTTTTTTTTGTTTGACCTTGTATTTTCCCAAAGAATTGCTGTCAAACGTTTCTATAATTTCATTGCTACAATTGAAAAATTAAGGTCAAAAAACGTAAAACACAACTTTTTTGAATAATGGTTTGTATAGATCATAGTTAGAAATGGTTCCCAAACAGGACTCTGAAATTGATTGGCTCATTGGTTTGAAAATATTTTAAAAGATGTATCAGGCATCCGGATCTCTAATTTGTTTTCGTTTGGAGAATTGGAAGGATTTTATAATTAAAATATCGGGGAAACAGTTCGAAAAGTCGGCAAGTAAGTGGTGAACTTTTGAAAATTTATAGTAAGGAAGGACGCAGCGGAAATTTCATCAGCCGGATAAAAACGTGCCTAAAATTTTGGACTTATTGGCTTTTATCCGGCATATTGAACAGTTTTCTCGGTCCTCCCGAGTGAAAAACATTTGACAGCAACTGCATGGACTAAAGTATTCCGAGCCACCATATAAGAAACGTATATAAAAATATTATGGAAACACGCTAGGATGACATAGCTTCTGCTTCGAACACTCTAGATATTTTACTACCTTGGCTTATAACCTCATAACCATCTTCAAAGGGAAATTTATTAATTATTTTTGGCGGCAAATAATATTTATAAGGTTAATGATATATTTTTACAAGAACCAAAAATGTATTTTAAGATATCTCTATATATAGGGATCCTCTAAGAGAGCACTGACGAAATTTGCACGTGGGAGGGCTAAAGGTACTATATATACGCATATATATAGAGACGCTCTTCCAAAAATATCTTATTCTGATGTCACATAAAATTTGTTAACAAACTTCTTCTTTCTCCTTTATTTTGTGAATAGGATTTCGTGTCACCTACATCAGGCACATTGAACTTAAAGTAGTGCTGGAATTGAAAAATATAACTCACTTATCATATAATAACACAGTCACACACACACACAAAAAAATGTGGTATTTTCCAAAGACGCCACATACATACGTATTTCGACACGCTGAATCAAAATACGAAATCAGCTTCACCCCACCACGTCAGGTGTAAGAGCTTTTGAAGGTAAAATTTCGTATAAAGTCGTTAAAAAAGAAATAACTAGAGCATCCAACGGTTTGAGGGTCGCCGAATTCGAATCTGAGGTCTGTTCCAGCAGATCGGCGCAAAATCAGGGTCATTTCAAGGACAAATGTTTATTTTGCAAGAAATGTATCTGCAGTCAAAATTATTTTTTCCGGATTCGGATTCATCGTGTCGAAATACATAAGAATATATGTATAGTGTCTCTCTAAAAGACCACTATTTTTTTATGTTTTTTTTGTGTAATACATCACTCGAGATGATTTTTTCCCTGGCATGTCTCTTGTATGAAATAAAAATATTCATAAATGGTTGCCTTCATCGGGGCTATATTAAATGGACAGAGTATGTATAATACCATACACTCACACTAACACACACACACACACACACACATATATATATATATATATATATATATATATATATATATATATATATATATATTGGGTGCTAATGACCCAAGCAGTCGAAGCAGCAAGGGGAAAATAAGGCGGTCGGAGCATAGTACTGACCACAATATCTCCCTACTGTACCGTATGGTCATGAATCAGATACCTCTATAGTATTTGCCTCTCAGGACCCTCGTGGCCTGTTAAGGGACTGATTTTTTTTTTTTTTTTTTTTTTAATTAAAAATGAATATACGACGTTTAAACGTGAGTTGGAAGTGAAGTTACATAAATGTTGGCCATTTTTTCCAGGCGATATATTTTTAAGTTTTCGAGAAAAGTGGGAAAAGCTGGAACTTTTTCTGGTACTCAAAAAGGTCGCACTGACTAGAAACGTTTTTCACGTCTCACATATTTATCGAAACTCCTCCATAGCCCCAGAATGCTTGTTTGTCAAGCTGAAACGTCGGCAGAAACAAAACTAATTTTAGTTATAAAATGAAAATTGACAATTTTTTGAAAATCACAAGGTACTGCGAATGATTTGTGGAAATGAGCGCTAACCATGATGAGCTTGCAAGGACTACATCGGCGGTGTGACCAGGTGTCGTCAGTGTGTTCTACATGGTTCATAATTTATGTAAGACATACGATTATCATTAAATATCAATTTCATCATAATTTTCATTTATTTCTGACAATATCACGGCAATAAACATAACATTAATTTTATTCATTTAATTTTTTTGCACGCAAGAATTCCAATTACATTCTAAAATTGAGAGATAATCTCAGTTCTGAGTGTACAGTTGGAAAGCTTATTAAATTTTACAACTTTTGTGAGATTTAGCAGTGTGCAGGATTTTTTTTGTATGCGTTGTGACTTTCGAAAATTTCTCGCTAACCAAAAGCTTTTATTAATTTTTACTTTTTGAATTGATATTACGGTTTGAATGTGATAATTGTAGCATTGAATGTGCATTAGCCTTAAACCAAATTTAATGCTGATTTGAAAAATGTAATGATTCATTGAAAAAAATGTGTACAAGCAAAGAAAATTAGAGTTGTACTACAAAAAACAATATTTTTTTTCTAAAATACCTTTAGAACGGCATATGTCCTCAACGGAGTTAGATAGAAATGTGTGGTTGGTTATGCTGAGCTCCATTTTTTGTCTAGTTTCACTCCATGGATTATTGTAATTAGCTTGTGATACACCTGTATACAAAGATGGGGTTTTGAGAAGTTTATGTTATGTCTAATAAGACTGATGAAGACAAGTTAACTGGCCAAGGATCTATATTTAAGTGTTAGCTTGGATGAAAAGAGTTTTCGAGGGTGTATTCCTTTGTTGGAAGGCAGATCCTGTAAGGTATCTATGATCCATCCCCTGTTCGTTAGTAGCTACAAACTTTTTAACCCTCGGCCGCCTCTCCCTCCATAGTCACTTTTATCTTCATGAGCAACATACAAACTCGGCTGTAATTACCATGGAAGGGGGAGCGATGAATATTCATCCATTCTACATGAAACCAATTTAAATCCGCTTCCCTTTTTCGCCTCTCTTCGTCGCGCTTTCAATCGCTACAATGGATTATTTCCTCTCTCCGTCGTACAAATGATGAATCATTTCATTCATGTTACGCTTAAATCGCGTTTCCTTCCTTCATTTGTACACGCAATACGCTGGCGACGTTTAATTCCGCACGAATCTCGACAATGCAGATAGATAGGGGATAAGATTACAAAAAAAGTGCGAATCGCAGAACTGCTTTATCTTACCCTAGTGCGTCTTCTTATCCCTAGTGCGTCTCCTTATCCCTAGCGCGTCATCTTACCCTAGTCGTCTTCTTATCCCTTGTGCGTCATCTTACCCTAATGCGTCATCTTACCCTAGTGCTTCATCATACCCTAGTGCGTCATCTTATCCTAGTGCGTTTTCTTGATATCCTTAGTGTCGTTTGGAAAGCCTGGAATAAAAATAGTTAATATGTTGTGAAAAATTAAATCACGTACTTCAATTAAATCTTTAAGAAAAGTTAGATTTTAGGGACCACTAACTTAAGGTAGCGGAAATCACTCACTCAGCCTCTTCTACTTCCGCACGGAAAGATATATAACAAACAACAAAAAATTGTTTTAATATTTATTTTTTATTTTTTTTATAAATGCTTAACAGGGATAACCCTCAGATCATGAAGAAGGACTTATATAATATGGATAAGTCTAATGTTAATTTAGAATAAAGATTTTTAAACCATGTTCTATGTAATAAAACATTTATAAATATAATAAACTAATTACATGTACTTATCTTTAATATTATAATAACAAAAAATAACAATAAAAATTGGAGTGAGGTTAGCTCTGTGATAGAGCACTCGAATAATGAACTGGAGGACCTTGGCTCAAAACCCGGGCGCGCATTAAAGATTATATCATCCAGTGTCGTCGTTCGAGGGTTGGATTTGGGATCCCATATCGTCCCTAGACTCACACAGCCTTTAATTAATTATAGGGTACCTGCAAAGGGAAAAATCAGGCGGCGGGAGCACAGTACCGACCAAACTATCTCCCTAGTGTGCAGTATGATCAAGAATCAGATATCTCTACAGTATCTGCCCTTCTGGGCCCTTGTGGTCTGTAACGGGAATGTTTTTTGATTGAATAATAAACAATTACGAAAGTACGAAAACGTTTGTATTTATTTAGTTTTCTATTGATTAAACTATATTATTCAAAAAGGCCTCTAATAAATAAAATCTAAAGACATAAGATTAATTAAATAAGCAGGATAGTGTGTATGTGTGTGTGCGTGCATGCGTGTGTGTTTGTGTGTGTGTGTGTGTGTGTGTGTGTGTGTGTGTGTGTGTGTGTGTGTGAGTGTGTGTGTGTTTTTTTGCTGTCTGTGTTAGAGAATATGTGAGTGAGGTTGCATGGATATGGGTTGGTATATGTGTATGGGTGAGAGCATATGTCTGTGTGTGCGCCCGCTTGTGTGTGAGTGCGTTTATTTACATTTGTTCTGTGTAAAGAAACGAAAATAAATATTGCATGGAAAATATACTGCAAGTAATATAAGTAAGGAAAAAATGCGAGGTTCAATGATAAGTAATTCAATAAAAACCAAAAGCTGACTCAATAAATTATTAAATTCAAAAGAAATGAGGGAAAAATTTCACCTCCACATATAATGAAAGTTTCATTCGATGGCGTTCATGACCCTAAGGTTGACACGCCTTAAAAAAAAAAAAAAAAAAAAAAAAAAAAAAAAAAAAAAAAAAAAAAAAAAAAAAAAAAAAGGCCTCTCTAGTTTTTAACGCTCTTGGCAAAAAGTGTAGTTCTTAATGTATGTGGATTGGTTTTTTAAATTAAACTGTTGAATGAAATCTAGCTCAGTATAATTTTCCTTAATTGCCAAAAATGTATTTCTAATGTTTTCATATCGTTTTCAGAATAGAAAAGTATGCAGGATATTTTCTTCCAATTCGTGCCCATTTTTACTTTGGGATTTTCATTTGACGTATCCTCCAATACCGAGAGATACCGGAGACTACTTGTCTCTTCCGGAGGAGAAAGAAGTATTATTTTTTGTTTTCGATGATATTTACCTCATAAGAGTATATTGGGGTGCTGATTTTAAATCTGCTATTATTTTTGGTGTAAAAAAATGTTTAATGCTATTTTACTTCAAACGTAAGCATATTTTTGAATTTATTTGACAAAACATAAATTATTTTTTAACGATTGTTTATTGTTTTAACGATTCTTCAATCTATTCTCTAAAACAAATTAATTGCTGAAATAATCATGTCGACATCATTTTCCAAACTCGATATATAAAATAAAGCATTTTCAATCTATTTTATTTGATTTCTCAGCTCCTAAGGTGCATTTGACGGAACGCTCGGACACCTGTCGACTATTCCTCAGCTCCTAAGGTGCATTGGACGGAACGCTCGGACACTTGTCGACTATTTCTCAGCTCCTAAGGTGCATTGGACGGAACGCTCGGACACGTGTCGACTATTTTTCGATGTAGAATCACCAGAAACCGGATGGACCCAATCGGCGACCCCACCACTGTATACTCAAAAGCTATCTCTGGGAATCGAAGCTTATCCATTAAACTATCGATTCTAAACAGCTGATTGGTATTGGCCATGTTTACTTTGGCCGATATGTAAGGTGGCCTTGTGGAATGTCGTAGGTTAAGGTTCAATAGCGATGTATGTATGGTACAAAGTTTATACAATCTCCTCAAGAGTTTCAGTTTTAATTATTAACTTTTTACTTGATTTAGTAAAACGAATTAAAATATAAAGAAAAAAAAAATCAGTCCGGTAACAGGCCGCGAGGGCCCAGAGCGGCAGATACTTTAGAGATATCTGATTCATGAACATAGGGCACACTAGGGAGATAGTGTGGTCAGTATTATGCTCCAGTCGCCTGATTTCCCCCTTAGCAGCTTCGACTGCTAGGGTCATTAGCACCAAGGTAGCTATTAATAACGTAATTAAAGGCTGGGTTGGCCTAGGGACGGCCAGAGAGGCCGAATCCAACCCATGAACGAAGACACTAGAAGGAAAAATCTTAAGAGCTTGCTCGGGATTTGAACTCAGGTTATATAAAGAAAATTATCATAAATTTATTTTCAACCTTGACAATTCTTCATCGTAATAGAACAACAATAAACTTAAATTCTAAACCCTTCATACTAGAACTTCGTTTATCCTGATTCTTGGATTACTCCCTTCCAAAAACTTTATAATAATATTTAGAAGGATCAGAAGTGAAGATTCCAGCCTTTCGCAGGCACTTACCGAAAATTTGCCTCAGATAAATAAATACACAAACAAAGAAAAAACTGAGAATAACCATCTATTCTGGGTATCTGCTTATAACGATATAATTGTACGAGTCCCTTGGATATCGTTATAAAAGGACTCTGCTGTATACATATACCTCAGGGATTTTCAGCACTTGGAATCCTTGCTTTACGTGCCATTTGGTCGTGTTAATTTTTCTTGATGACCAGAAATTTAAGATTTAAAAATTATTGTTCATGAATTAACATTATTATTGATCGAAAATATTTTGGACAGAAATAAAAATTGTAATTTAATTTTTAGCTTCCAACCACAAAATAAATAACACTCTTGATAATGAAGATGGAGATAGTTAGCCGTTACAGAGATACGAAGACAAGGTATAGTTGGGATTCGGCTAGGAGAAAAAAAAAACGTCAGACTTTCAGGAAGAAGATCTGTATTTGGACGTTTCGGCTGCACATTGGCAGCCTTCTTCAGCTAAAAAATACATACAAATTATAAGTAAAAAAGTCCGTCACGCAGCTGCATAACTAAGCACTTTCCTCAGAATTTTTTTAGAGTAGACTACATTACTGAATAATTTGCTGTAAATAACCTATATAAATAAAATAAAAACGTGAATAGTTCTGCTCATTTACATTTCTTATGAGGCCTGTTCAATTATTAATTTTGTAAATAATTTGCTTCCAGAGTTATGTTAATACATGGTACTACACTACTTAATAAATACACAAAAACTTCATTTTCTGTCTTTTTATCTGACGCAGGAACAGGATACAGTCCCCCTAGTGGGAGATTGAGCTCCTCGTGGCGCCTTTGCGAACCTACGTCTGGCTGGCTAATTGTAATGAAACAGAGTTTAAAGTAAACCCTCCTTTCCAATAGACCGATTTACTTCATTTTTACAACACTTCTTTCTCATGAGATACCCACGAAGTATACCGCGTTTCGTTACAATACAGCGGACATTACGACCGGTATGAGTATATTAGTACTTTAGGTCCGGAGTGAACCCCCCCCCCTCCAAATAACCCGATTTAGTTTATTTTTACAACCCATTTTTCTCTGTTGATTACCACCACGAATACCAAGTTTCGTTGAAATGTAACAAAAATTACGGCTGGCAGTGGCAAATTGGTATTGTGACCCCCCCTTCTAATGAACCGATTTAGTTTATTTTTACAACGTAATTCTTTCTTTAGATCAAAATAACGAATACCGAGTTTCGTTGAAATATAACAAAAACTACGGCTGGTATGGTCAAATTAGTGTTTTGGGTCCGGGGTAAACCCCCCCTCCCGGTGGACCGATTGAACGAACTCGTTGAATCGTTTGCTATTTGAACGCTATATACCACGTTTCATGAAGAAAAAACAAAAACTCTGGCCGCTATCGTGTTAACAGACATATATATATATATATATATATATATATATATATATATATATATATATATATATATAGATGTATATAAATTTTAACGGGGGTCATTTTCGGTGTCTACTAGGTAGGATCGATAAAGATTCGAAGAAATGTTTCAAAAATTCCGTCATGAGTGCAACCTCAATAGCTACTTTCCTTCGGAGGAAAGTGCTAAAAAAACAGGCAGAAATGAGCGTAGTATTTACATCAAGACAATGATTAGAACCAATCTTATTTTTAAACCATGAAAATACGGTAGTTGGAAAGTAAACAGCATGTAGAAAGTAATAAGTAAACAGTACAAATACTAACATTTTTTTAAAAAACATTGTTATATTGTGAGAAACTCAATCTATTCTATAGGTGTATTAACCTATAGAATAGATTGAACAACATTTTTATATTGTGAGAAACTCAATCTATTCTATAGGTGTATTCACCCATAGAATAGATTGAGTTCCTCTCAATATAAAAATGTTTTTTTTTTTTTTTTTAAATGTTAGTTTTTGTACCAACTACCGTATTTTCATTGTTTAAAAATATGATTGGTTCTAATCATTGTCTTGATGTATATACTACGCTCATTTCTGCCTGTTTTTTACTTATAATTTGTGTGTATTTTTTAGCTGAAGAAGATTGCCAATGTGCAGCCGAAACGTCCAAATACAGATCTTCTTCCTGAAAGTCTGACTTTTTTTCTCCTAGCCGAATCCCAACTATACCTTTTCTTCGTAACTTTTGATAATGGATAATCTTTATCAAATATTTTTGAATAATTTATTAGAAACCCCCTACAATTGGAAAGATTTGTGAGTTAGGCTTCCGGTATTTTTCAGCAAAAGTCCCACAGCTTATGGATCTTTTTGATTTAAGCTTCCATGAACAACAAATAATTGGACGTAGCCTAGAGTTCGATATTTGCGAGGGGGACCCCCAGGGATGATGAAGTACTGACTGCTCTCTGTGTGTAAGGGCCTGTGGGTAATTTAGGCTGTGTAAGGGCTGTGTAAAAGTTGTTAATTCGAAGCTTCGAACCGTGACCCTCTCATACCTAGGGGACACCTCCCCCCCTTCCTGTTCAAATCCCCCCCTAACCCTCGCTCCATCCCCTCATATTTACACCTGCTCCCCCTTCAAACTTGTACAGCAATTTGACCATTAGTGCGGCCAACACTAATAACTTGCTTATACCACAACAAATGACGCTAACATTTATTTTAAAATTATTAATATTTAATGAACTAATTCTGTTACTAGATTGCATAACTATTTTTAGCCCGAGAGCCAGTAACCGCACGTTTTATGAACTGTTTTTGCTATAATGTACCTCTTGGGTAGATAAGAAGGTATATATCAATACCAGGTAGTGCGCATTGGGGAAATATGCAAAAAAAAAAAAAAAAAAAAAATATATCCCAAAAATAGAGTTTTATTCGGAAGCCAGATATCTTTAATGTAAAATTGAGACAACTTTACAATGAATAATAAATAAGGCAGACACTTTTAAGGGGTATAACACGTAAAAAAAAATACTAAATTGTTTTATTCTAATATTAAATGAGAGTTTTATTCACGCTGCCATTTAAACCGGCACAGTTGTCATGTGAGCAAGAGCCAATGAGAGGGCAGGGAACAACCAAAATTGCGCGGTGTTCTCATTCACTCCTACGGTTACACGCAGTGTATTGCAGTCTATCATAGGCAACATTTATTTTTATGTTTCCTGAGAACTAAAACCTACGAAAGTGTCTGCCCTTTTGTAATTATTTTCAAATATGTTTATTGAAGACATTGAACAGCGTCTTGATCGCAGCGTGAATAAAACACTTCATTTTATATTAAAAATAAAACTAGGTACTTTGTTTTTTTTTTTTATTTACATTTTAACCCCCTTAAAAGTGTTTGCCTTATTTATTTTTCATTGTAAAATTACCTTAATTTGCATTTTTTTTTTTAGATGAAAGATAGTTGGCTTCTGAATGAAATACTATTTTTGGGCAATATTGTTTTGTACTTTTCTCCCACGCGGAGTACCTGGTGTTCCTAGGTATGACCAGGAAACACATACTTACCTTCTTATCCACCCAAGAGGTAAATTATATTAAAATTTCAAGGTGCACAAAACATTTCATGAAAAGTGCGTTATCAGCTCTCCGTCTATTTATAATAGTTTAAAACTGGCGACTGTCATTTATTTAATTAAACACTTCATCTTCCCATAATATACTTTATTTAGTGCACTAAATGTTTCACGTCAATAGATGCCTCTTCTGGCAACCTAACTAATATACAGGGTGCCCCACATTCAGATGTCATAACTTTAGGGGATTATTCTGTATTTCATTTGTAGTTCAGTTACGCAATAATGAGCTTTCTATCTCAACATGTAGCTCAAAATAAAAACTATGTTTTCGGGATTTCTGATCAATGTATCGCAAATAACGACTACATTTTCAGAATATAAATTAAATTTCCAATAAGAAACATCCGTTATTGAAATATTACCATGTAAATTAAGAGCTATATTAGTAGTCATATAGATGAGAATGTTTAATATTAGTGTTTTATTAAATTATTCAATATTTTCTTAATCATCTATTTTTAGACTTAGAGGTATGCCTCCACCTCAAAAGTTGCATTATTTAATAACCTTCAAAATTGTATCTCGTACATTTAGAAAAAAAATCTATTTTTTTTACTGATTTCTAAGTCAAAACCAATAAATGTGCTTTAGCGTGAAGGAGCCATTCTTAAAAAAAAATCCCACGATGATGGCGATGTCCCATCCATCCCAAGTTTAAGAATACAAAATGTTATTATTATTATTGAATTTTAAGTGTTAATTCGGGGAAAGGATATAATTAAACGGATGATCCAATGGAATGTAACGACTTATTTATACAGACTATTTAATGTGCTAACATGACTTTCTAATAAATATTACAAAATATATTATATAAATTTTTGTGACTAAGCAGTTGACGGAAAAAGATATTTTTCTCTCCCAAATTAATTTTAAAACTCAAGGATTTCCTTATGAAGAATGAAAATAATAACGAAAAGTAAATGTTCAAAAACAACAGCAGAAAAATTCTTTTCCCTTTTCATTAATTCATTTCTTTTTATTTTATATTATTTCTTTTTGTCCGGATAAATTTATATGAAGTGAGCTTTGAAGTAATCAAAGGAAAGGACGGGGGGATGGGGGAAGGTTTAATTACGGTTGACGGGGAAAGGGGAAAAAAATTGTGTTTGTTCTTACGCCGTGATGGAAGTCTCGGCGAAATTCCTCGATGAAAATAATAATTAGAGCTAATTAACCTTTGCGATGATGAAAAAAAAATGAAATAACAAAAATAAAAGGGAGAAAAACATTATCGCGAACCATTTAACGACAGAGCTATAATGAATTAAGCAAAATGAAAATGACAATTAGTTTCAGTTATTCATCCCAGCAACTAGGGGAAACACCTCTATTTTATCATGGTTCAAAAAAAAAATTATTCTATTATTTAATGTTTGTATATAAATATGCCAATTTTTTATGTGCCACTTTTAATCGTGTGTGAGGAACACCCGCTTATGAAGTACATCCAGATTCATCGGATCGACTTCATAAAGTGTGTATATATATATATATATATATATTGAGATGTAATAACATCAGGGGTTTATTCTGCACTTCATTTTAACGTAGGTCAGGGACACAGAAATGAGCGTCCTATCTCAACTTGTAGCAGAGCTATTCAAACGTTTGTCTATTTTTAATAGTTTCCCCCAATCCTTATTCAGAGCAAAAAGTGTGTGCACCTAGAGTGGGAAGGATGGGACATCGCCACAATCTTGTGAAATGGCGATGTCCCATTACTGTGTTCAGAATGGATTCTTTACGCTAAAGCAACTTTATTCGTTTTGTATCAGAAATCAGGAAAAGTTAGACTCAAATAATTTTGTTTTCTAAAACAACGAGTTACCGTTTTAAAGCTTATTAAATAATGCGACTTTCAAGGCGAAGGCAAACCTCTTGGTCTACAAATAGCTGATTAAGAAAAGATTGAATAATTAAAGAAAACACTAATATCAATAGTTCACATCCATATGGCTCTTAGTGTAGCTCATAATTTACCTGACAACATTTCAATAACGGATGTTTCATATTGAAAATTTAATATAGATTCTAAAAATGCTGTCGTCATTTATGATGAATTGACCAGAAATCCGAAAAACACAGTTTTTAATACAAAAAAACAACAACAATAGTTTTAAAAATTGACAAAAGTTTGAATTTCTCTGCTAGAAGTTGAGATAGGACCCTCATTTCTGCGTCCCCGAACTACAAATGAGGTGCAGAATGAACCCCTAAAGTTAAGACACCTAAATGCGGGACACCCTGTATTTACGCACGTAAATTTTAGGTATCGGAGGAAGTAGGAAAACATTTAAAGATTTAAGAGGAATAAATTTTGTCAATAAAAAAATTATAAATGAGGAATATGAAAATAGGGCAAGCCTTTGAACTTATTTACCATAAAACTAATTTTGTCGGCTGTTTTTACAGCTCCGTTAGGTCGGCTAAAAACGCAAAGGTGCTCTCTATTTTTTTTTTTTTTTTCTGGGTTGAACCTTAATGCACTTTTGAAATAGTTACTTTAAACAGGTAAGAAGCGGCGAGAAGTAAGGGTCCCTAATCCAGCTAGTTCGGCGTCTTTCATCCCTCCTCTGTTGAGTTACCCACTATTTTTTCCCGGATTAACCGCAGGGGATGGCCCATTGTTCCAATAGCTTTCGGAAAGTTGTGTTACCCAACATGCCAGCTTATCGGTCTGACCTTCGTTCGGCCTTTGTGAGAATGGAATGGCAAAAAACAAAAATGGAGCATCTCATTGAAATTCTACAAGAGGATCACAATGGGTTTATGAGTTGAAACAAAAAAAGTAAGTATCCCGCCCTCGATTGCTAATGTTTTCATAAACAATAATTTGGGCTTAAGGTAAAATAATTAGAAAAGCTATTTATCGTTAGCAAACGGTCGTTTGAAGAAAAGAAGCACCCGAAAGACCCTAATTGAGATTAAAATATTTAAGATGAAAGAATATATATAATTGTAAGTTGTTTAGATGTGAATTCCGAAAGTTCTTAAGGTGCATCTGACACTTCTCGCAGGATATACAAGGTGTCCCCAAAATAAACGGCCATACTTCAAGAATCGATGCAGGTTGAAAAAAGAAATGGCAAAAAGATGAAGCTTGTTTTTGCTTCAAGTCCGAGAAAAACGAAAAAAAAAACAAAAACGGAAACACAATTGTGAAAATGCATTCTTTCATAATGCCTATATAAAAATCATTAAAAGAATTTCATCTTCCACACCCTCCACCCACCTCTTCATCTACCCACCATCTCTACCTTCATACCAAAAAAAAAAAAAAAAAAAAAAAAAAAAAAACTATGTCCTACGCAACTCCCTGGGTAGTTAACCAATTTCGGATGGCCCTCCCGTATTGGGATGGACAACCGCCGACTTAGAACCAACCAGCTTCCCAATCTCTGTGCCAAAAGGACTTCCTGCACGAACAACGACGTTTTATTTATTTAAATGTCCTGCAAGAACTATCAGATGTAAACGCACCCTTAGAGGGATGAGAATTTAAGAACCCCATTTTTTTTAGTCATTAAAATTATTTTACAATGAATATTATATCAGTTTTTTTTTTTTTTTTTTTTTTGTTGTATGCCTAGGCTAATCAGACCATTAGCACTATTATATAAGTATTCAATATAAGTTTTAGGAGCTAAGGAGTATAGGCGTTAAAAGGCGTTTTTTTTTTCTTTTTAGCGCGGTTCCTCCCTCCCCCATAGGTAGGAACCCCGCTTATAAGGTTGATACAATGAAACAATCCGGAAGTGCCGACAAGAAAATTTCAGAACCCCCAGAGACCGAAAATAACGGTGGTTCAAATTTGTATATATATATATATATATATATATATATATATATATATATATGTATATATATATATATATATATATATATATATATATATATATATATATATATATATATATACAGGGTGTCCCGTAAATGTCTAGTCATATTGTGAGAGGTGATAGAGGACTCTTAGGGGAACAAAAAATGTTCTATGACGATTTTCCGAATTCTCGCCCACAAGGAAGAAAACGTCGTTTTAATGTTTTATCGAGACAAACGTGATTTTTAGAAGAATAGTCGTTGTATCTCCGTCCCAGGTGGTTCTACTAGAAAGGAAGTGAAACCAATCGAAAGCTGAGTAAATTTACTATAAGACTAATTGGGTGTGAACGTAAAAATGAATGAATGTAAGTATGTATATCGTACCAAAAGAAAGCTATTCTAAATTTCCTGACATTTTCTTGATTTTTCTTTCCAGCGTTACTCCTCAATGGGCAGGATCTGAGATTTCCGGGTTTCAGAAAAACTTCCTCATTTAACCAGCTTCTCATTCATGTATCACAACCCTGTGTTATTGAAGTATGTGAACGATTTAAGAACAAAAGTTTAAAAAAAACATGGATCTGAGAAAAGAAAATTATATTTTTTTCTTCAGTTATTCAAAAAGCTGAAGAGAAATATTTATTTTTATAAATGTTTACATAATTATTAAGTAAATATTTACTTAAAACAATAAAAAAATTACTTCCACGAATATAAAAAAAAATTCCTAAAACAGTAAATAAATAAAATACACATTTATTTTGAATTTATTAATTCAGGTAACTAATACTGGGTTCAGGAGGCGGCCATTAAGGACCCCAACCATACATTAACCTCAAAAATTATTACTTTTTCCCGAGATAACGAATTTGAACACATTTTTACAGGTATTTATAATTAGAAAACAAATGCTTTACCTTGAATTGATACTGATGGTTCCGCTTGTGAAACTCACTGGGATTCTCGTGAGCCCATGCGTGTTTGTTGTGGTAATTAAATATCCTATCCCTCATAAATAAGATGTACGTAGTAAGTAAGTACATAGTTCTGTAAAAATGTTTTCAAATTCGTTATCTAGGTAAAAATAATAATTTATAGGTTGGGGTTCCTTAATGGCCGCCTCCTGGACCCAGTATTAGTTACCTGAATTAATAAATTCAAAATAAATGTGTATTTTATTTATTTACTGTTTTAGGATATTTTTTTATATTCAAGGAAGTAATTTTTTTTATTGTTTTAAGTAAATATGTACTTAATATTTATGTAAACATTTATAAAAATAAATATTTCTCTTCAGCTTTTTGAATAAACTGAAGAAAAAAATATAATTTTCTTTTCACAGATCCATGTTTTTTTTTTTAACTTTTGTTCTTAAATCGTTCACATCCTTCAATAACACAGGGTTGTGATACATGAATGGGAAGCTGGTTAAATGAGGAAGTTTTTCTGAAACCCGGAAATCTCAGATCCTGCCCATTGAGGAGTAACGCTGGAAAGAAATATCAAGAAAATGTCAGGAAATTTAGAATAGCTTTCTTTTGGTACGATATACATACTTACATTCATTCATTTTTACGTTTACTCCCAACTAGTCTTATAGTAAATTTACTCAGCTTTCGATTGGTTTCACTTCCTTTCTAGTAGAACCACCTGGGACGGAGCTACAACGACTATTCTTCTAAAAACCACGTTTGTCTCGATAAAACATTAAAACGACGTTTTCTCCCTTGTGGGCGAGAATTCGGAAAATCGTCATAGAAAATATTTTGTTCCCCTAAGGGTCCTCTATCACCTCTCACAATATGACTAGACATTTACGGGACACCCTGTATATATATATATTTGTCTGTTCGCTCATTTCTGGCTTCCCTGATGGTCCGATTTTGATGAAATTTGGTACAAAAATCAGTCGTCCAATTTGAAAGGTCAAGTTCGTTAACCAGCAAAATCCGCCCACTGGAAGATGGCGTTTGGGGCGAAATTCGCGCAGAAAAAATCGTAACGCTTACGTTTTTGAGTTCATAAGCTTGTAAGTACTCTTTTTATAGGCTTCTTGGGCTAGGAAAACGAATGAAACCATTTTCAAGGCGATAGCTTTAACCGTTTTTGAGAAAATTGGAAAAATAGTTTTTGAATACCGTTTTTGGTTTGGGTACTTAGAATCACGGGATTCAGTTGAAACATTATCTGCATGTTCTACTTTCATTAAAACTAATATGTTGAAAGTTATGTTACGTTTGGAGTTAAGGAAGGGTTAGAATAAAATATTTTATTAACAGACATGAAAAGTTTTGGGAACTTCGTATACTTTTATTAATATCTCGAACACGGTTGGGAAATCGTGGTAAGTGGATAGAAACTATTTGAAAGCTTACTAAATTCTCTACAAAAATGATTCTAAAACTATTTTTGATTAGGTTATGTCAATCGGAGAAATAAGTGCTTAAAACTTCAAATACGTCTCTTTTGTTCTTATGAACGGGTTTTTGTCGTTCTTTTTGTAATTTTTGTCTCTTTCCCTTGATTTTTTTATTGCTTTTTATTTTTGTAATTTCTTATGTTAGGAAAATGTATTTGTTTGTAAAACAGGATAGGAAAAATGAGACTCTATTTTTTATTTTAATTTTATTGATCAAGGTCTTTGCATATATTTAAAAACTCTGTTGATATAACCTCTATATCGTTTTTGTTTGATTCAATAATAAGAAATCCTTTTTTCAATGATTTTATATTTTTAGGCCAATCTATAATTCCTATGGGTTAATATGTTTTTTAAATTGAAGCTTTAAAGCCTCAACAGGAATATTTGTGAAATCACCCTTCACAGTTAATTTATTAGAATCAGGAGTGACCGTTTTTGTGTTACAACTAACAATCTTTGAAAACGAAGTTTGACTATCCTTGTTATTGTTATTTTCCTTCTGTTTGGCCGAGATTGTCTATTCATGATCTAATTCTCCTTGAATTTTTTGACTAAACCAAGAATCTATTATAAGCACTCTTAAATTCCTTAATTTAATTCAGGAAGTTTATCAAGCTTGATATAATCACTTTTGGGTTAATACGGGTGGTCTATACCGAGTCCTTTGTTTGTAAACACAATGAGCTTTCTGAGTAACGGTAAAGGGCAGTAAAAGTATATGACTTTACCTGGAACCAAACCCTGCATACAGAGAATTACAATACGAGACCTTCTCATTCTTTCTTTCACCAGCTACCGTGTAACACCTTAGATCTGTTTATATTGTTAGCGCGGTTCCTCCCCCCCCCCCCCGCTCTTTTTGTAATTTTTGTCTCTTTCCCTTAGTTTTTTATTTTTGTAATTTCTTATGTTAGGAAATTGTATTTGTGTGTAAAACAGGATAGGTAAAATGAGACCAATTTTCTATTTCTAGAAATAATGAAAAGTTTTGGGAACTTCGTATAATTTCTTAATATCTTGAAAACGGTTGAAACTCTTGGGAAGCGAAAGGTTACCATTCGAAAGCTTACTAAATGCTCAACAAAGAATGTTCTGACGAAAGTTTTAATTAGGCGATGTCAATCGGAGAAATAAGTGCTTAAAACATTAAAGTAATTGATTTCGTTTATTCGAACGGTTTTTTTTTGTGTTTTTATTCCTTGTTATTTCTTAATTGCTTATAGTTGGATAATTTATTTTACAATAAAACTGGTTTAGTAAAATAACAAAACAATTTATTGTTAGAAATATAGATTTCCTAGATTCCAAGACCTTGTAACTAGCGGGACCCTTTCTAGTGTTGACCGACTCTTCCAGGTAAGATCGTAAATCAAGACCTTTCAAGACTGGTGGAACCAAAATAATAACTGCTTCTATTTTAATCTTCAGGCGATTCGCCAAAGTTGCGAAGCCTTATCAATAAATAAATAGTTTAATCTTTCCAAATTAAACTAGGGATAAGAACGGAACCGCGCTAAGATGATGCAGTTCCTGCGAGTCGGACTTTTTATTTTAACACGGCGCTTCTGCATCTAGGGTATTAACGCCAGGCATTCTATAAAATGCCAACCTTCCTAAGCATCCATGGCAATTCCCTCATTGGCCCTGATATGAAGATTCTCAACCTACTGCTGGCGGGACTCGAACCCGCCTCTCTCAGATGAGAAGCCAGGGCTTTAGCCACAGGACCACGGGGAGACCCTGGTGAACATTACACCGGCACACACAAAAGAAGTGGGAATTTTCAAAGACCCCATACATATATTCTTACGTATTTCGACAAACTGAATACGAATCTGGAGTTCGTTTGACCCCATTACATCAGGTTTACGGGCATTTTAAGTTCAAATTTCGTATGAAGTCGTTAAAGAAGAAATAACTAGAGATTCCATGGTTCTGAGGGTCGCTGAATTCAAACTAGAAGTCTGTTTCACCCCATTGGCACAAAATCAAGATCATTTCAAGGAAAAGTATGTTCATTTTGCCAAAAATGAATTTTTGACTGTAGATTCTGAAACAACAAAACATTTTACGTTCAGATATGTGTTTTATTTTTTTTTTTCTATTATAGTCCTCCTATGTTCCAATACACAATGCAAAAATACGCCAATGTGGCTTCATAGAACTACACTACTATGGTAGTAAGTGCTGGGGGTCGCTGACTTTTAAACCGGTATTAGGTTGAAGGTCATTTCAAGGTGAAATGTGTTTGTTTGCGAAAAATGACTTTCTGAGTACAGATACTAAATAAACGGAAAATATGTATTTGATGTTTTTTTTATCGACACCCCAAATGACACTGCGAAAACAATTATTTATTTAACTCACGTCGTCTCTCTCTCTAGCTCTCGTACTCTCAATTTTCGACTACTTTAGTTTCATGCGGAGTGAATCTGTATGCAGTTCAAATGTGACGAGCGTGCGCCGTTTCGTTCCAATCTGCTCTGCTCCAGTCCCTCCTCTGGGATTTGTCCCACCAGACGTACTTTCCAAACAACTTTTTAGCGGGTAATTTGTCGAGAGTGTAAGTGAAGCTGTTACACAGTGTCAGTGCCGGGTGGCAGTATCACGTGCCGTTCTAGCCAGGCCTTGCGTCACTCAGATATCAGCATCGAATTGATCTTCACCGAGCCATAAACCAGTGACGTCACCCCCATACTCCCACCCATCCGAGCCCTGTTGGTTTTAAAGGCCGCTCTACCGGAAGGCAAACATTACAACTGGAGGGGGTGAGTGATTGTCTAAATCCAACATGTTATTAGTTGTTCTTCCTTTCGGAACAGCCAAATATATTATGGCCTAACGCCGCAGGCAGGTTGGCATACAGAATATATTATGTTCTGGACTCCTAGGTAGGATAGGATACACAATATTATATTCTATAATATTATGGAATATACCCGTAGGTAGGTTAGCATAAAGAATGTATTATGCTCTATACTTGTATGTTGATTAAGATAAAGGACAAAATATGGTCTACGCCCCTAGGCATAGGATACAGTATATATTAGGGTCTGGACCCATAGGTACGATAGGATACCCAATATTATATTCTATAATATTGTGGTCTATACCCGTAGGTAGATCAGGATAAAGAATGTATTATGCTCTATGCCCTAGGCATAGGATACAAAATATATTGTGATCCATACTCGTAGTTAGACTAGGACACCAAACATATTATGGTCTATGTCCGTATACAGGTTAGCTAACAAATCATATTATACTCTATGCCCTCAGGACAGCTAGGATACAGAATATGTTATGATATGTACTCGTAAGCAGATTAAGATACAAAACATAATATGGTCTATTCCTGTAGATAGGATAGGATACAGAATATATTATGATCTATGCTCCTAGGCAGGTTAGGATACAAAATATTGGTTTATACTCTAAAATATTGGTTTATATAAGGGGGAGGGCTGAAGGGGGTGCAGTCCCCCTCAAATGTTGATTAATCGGCGAAACGTGTCATAAAAACCTCAAAAATAGATTTTTTTTTTTTTTGTTGGCTAACAATTCTATGTTCTAGTTTAAACGGAAATTCTATTGTATGGATGGCTGCGAGTGAGATGAGAAGTGTACTACTATACTCTTAGACTATTATAAAAAACATATTTTGCACTATGCCCGTAGGCAGGTTTGAATACAGAATATATTAAGGCTAATGCCATTGACTAAATTATACATAAAATTCGAAATTAATT
Organism: Gonocerus acuteangulatus; assembly: GCA_946811695.1. Taxonomy (NCBI): domain Eukaryota; kingdom Metazoa; phylum Arthropoda; class Insecta; order Hemiptera; family Coreidae; genus Gonocerus; species Gonocerus acuteangulatus. The sequence goes on from OX328132.1 coordinate 29,127,869, forward strand.
CTAAAGTGCACCAATTTACAGTTCACATGCGTTTATTTATTCATTTTGTGCAACTTCAACACGCAACTGGTAACACCACCTGCTTTCTTGGTAACCCTCCGGCATTAATACCATCCCTGCGGATGGTATTTGCTTCAAAGAGACAGGGCTTTATTTACCACTTTATCCGTGCCTGTCATCTTGTTTAGAAATGTGCTTAGTTATAATTTTATTGGTAATTGTCAAGTTTAGGGGCCTCCTCGCCGATTTTGGCAAAATTTTGCACAATAGCGTATTTTGATATATTAAACACGAATCCGTTAAGAAAAAAAGTCGCTCTCAACTAGGAAAAAAGTTATTAAGCACTAAAGTTCACTGTTATGAAGGTTAGGCAAGTATAAACAACAATATTTGTAAATATAAACAAGTCTAATTTAAATCCATTATTAATAAAACCATTTTATTTATATACATTTTATGTGGAATCATAAAAATCGCTATGTGATGTGTAGAGCAAGACAACGTTTGATGACAAAGGAAAAGGGTCCCCCGCAACTTCTGAAATCACTTCCTAGGGAGTTCAGCCGAATTAAGCAACGCTTACGCACACGAGATGGGTTAAACCAAATCCCATTTCCCATTTGGAAACATGTGGGGATTTTGTTTAAAATTCTTAATTGATATAATCTGCGGAGAAGGGGGAGAGGGAGAGCGTGTAGGGGAAGAGTAGATTTCCACCTCGCCTGCTCCGAAGAATATCCATCCTACGTTACAATAGGAAGAGAACAGGGCTGCATCTGTCGTGCGTGGGGTGGGCAAGTATTAACTTATCAATGCCTGCCGCACAACTGCTAATCCCTCTGCTCCTCAAAGTTCTCATCCTACAGATCTCATTAGGATCATCTCTTACCGAAACACTTACAAGTCCGACGCAAGTCACGTTTTCCTATAACGGATGGTTGGGATTCGGCTAGGAGAAAAAAAACGTCAGACCTTTAGGAAGAAATCTGTATTGGACGTTTCCGCTGCTACTTGGTAGCCTTCTTCAGCTAAAAATATATAAAACTTATATATTGGCTAACTATCTCCATCTCCACTAGAAATTTTTGTGTTTTGAACAATCCGTTCCAAAGCTTAATAATTATTTTGTACGAGAAATTATGTCTTGCTACAGAGTTTTTTATTGGCCATCTAATTTACTAGCTCAGCCACAGATTTTACATTTTAATAACCACCATGCTGTGTTGTAATTATGGTTCAATAACCACCATGTCATCTAATTTAGTAACTCAGCCACAGATTTTACACATGAATAACCACCATGCTGAGTTATAGTATAGTTGGGTCATTTCATGTCAAAACGCCCAGTGCTATGTGCCGTCATGTCTCACATATTTTTCAAAATTTTTTCATGAATAGAGATGTATGAGATAATCTCAAATTAATTTTTTCAGATTTTTTTATCAAAAATTGAACCAGGGGAAATTTTTTGAAATTCTTGTTTTTTTTTTTTGCATGATTTTGGTTACTGCCTTTCTGATAACAGTTTTGAAAAGCATTTGTGTTTTACTTTTTTTTCATCAAATTCGGCTGTTCTTGGTATCAAATTAAAGCTAATGCTTTTCTCTATCAAAATAAGCTATAATAGTGATACTATAGGCAATAGTGTCATGCCAATAATCGCGCAAAGTTATTTTTTATACTTTTTCATTAGGTAGGTTCAGTAAGTCATACCTCAGAAATCACAATTACCACATGCATCATAATTTTTTTCTAGAATGATCAAACAATGTACTAGTTATGTTCAAAAAATAAAAATTGTGTTTTTGGCGGTTATAAAAAAAAAATTTTCTTAGGAAAAAGTTCACTTAAAATTTCAACTTCGTAAAATGTAAATTTAAAGTTTTTCTGAGCTCAAAGTAACTCAACACATTTATTACAACCAATAAAACTATAACCTATTATATTACAAGGACATTTGAGATTAATTTCAGATTATTCACTATTAGGTACCTAATTTTTATAGTGGAAAATCATATCGTCCTTTCTGTAAATTTCAAAAAAATATCGGAAATATGATGGCACAGACATATATTAAAATTGGGCGATTAGACGTTAATTGACCCAGTTCAATAACCATTATGCCATCTAATTTAATAACTCAACCACAGATTTTACATTTTAAAAACCACCATGCTGATTTATATATATATATATATATATATATATATATATATATATATAACTAAGGGCTAAGATAGTATCATTTAGACGTTCATTAATTATGGCTAACTTAGTAATTAAGAAGGCAATGTAGATTTTTAGAGGCGAATAATGATATTAAAAAAGAAGTCTGTTTAATTAGCACCCATTTTTGATGATTTCTACGGAGTTAAATTAGATGTCTTTGTTACCAGTATTCAGATCGGAAATTAATTTTTTTTCTAATGGAATATGCCTATTTTTCACAGATTCGGGTTCGTTGTTGAGAAATACGAAACATTTATTTGTAAAGTTAAAGTAAGTGTTGATATACTATTATTTTAGACCTCTAATTTATCGAATTGTATTTAAACTGTGTATTTGTGCGTTGAACTTGAAATTTGATTCTGATTATAAAATCGTATTTGATAAGAAAAGTAGGATAAGCTTTATTTGTTTAGAAGTACGATAAAACGAATGTAGGTATACAATTTTTCAAAAGAAAAGGATTGCGATTCACTTTTTTCCCCCCTCCGATCTTGTTTTATTGAAATTTTTAGGTTGGGCGAGAAACCCTATTTGTTATCTACTTCCAAATGGACCGATTTAGATGACTTAGAAACTGCTATGTGAGCGCTATATACCCTCTTGGGTCTTTTTGCGAAGACCACATCCAGGTACTTCTCGAGTTACTTGTGAAGTATCTGTAGTGATTATAACAGTGATTCAGCGCATGCGCATAACTCATTAGCATTTCTAATGGCCTAGTCCTATGGACAATTCTATTGTTTGTTGCTGTAACCTTCAACACTCTAGGCAATCAAACTCGCAAAAATTAATAGAATTCTATTATTTTTAGCGAGTTGGATTGACTAGAGTTTTGATATCTTTTTGAGCGAGCGAAGTGAGCGGAAACGCATAGCACGCATGCCCATAATGCGAAATAAATATAAATAAGTTATAGAACCACCGGACAAAAAAATCGGCGAGGAGGCTCCTAAACTTCACAATTACCATTGATTTTTATAATATTAACCTTTTTATTAATAAATATCGCTTGCTGAAATATATTCTGCTTATTTTCATTTAGCCTAAAAGTATTACTTACAAATACACGTTATCTAAGGGTTAGTTAGAAACCATATTATATAAATACAGTAATAAAAAAAAGTTACTTTTAGTGCTATGATTTTAAATACTTTTTATTACTATATTTATATAATATGGTGTCTAACTTAGATAACCTGTAAAGAAGTAATAGATAATCTGCAAAGAACATGTAAGCTAATCCGTAAGTGCCAAAATCACGACAGATACATCAAAGTAACTGGATGTGGTCTTCGCAAAAGGACCCACCAAGTTTTGTGGAAAAAAACAAAAACAAAACTGTTTCAAAAATTCCTTCATGAGTGCACCCTCAATTCTTCCGTAAAGCGGTAAAAGGTGCAGGGATTTGTTAGTGGAGCATCCTGCCCCATCTTGAAGAGAGATGTGAAGGCTGGCCGGAGACGAAACGTGTCCAGCCCCAGTTGATGGCTATCGGCACGTGCTAGTAATATCCGGATCTGAAGAGTACTCTCTCCTTTTTACAACATTCTCCACAATTCCCTTCTCGCGATAGCTTTCTTGCACGTGATAGGATAAGATAAGGGGTTTGCCGCTCAACTACTATTTTATTTGCGCCTTTTAGTATATAGGTTAAAAAGGTTGGGTTCTGTTTTACAAATTGTTTATCCTATTTTGACTTATTTTGATTAGATTTGGTACTTACTTATTAGTTTCACCAGGTTAGAGAAGTGGTTCTCGTTCAGTGATCTGGATCATCATCATTATTAATATTATCAACGAGTGTAACCTTGAGGAAACGCGTAGTACTTATGTTAATAATTGCTATGCGTTTCCGCTCGCTCAAGGTTATATCGAAACTCTAGCCAATCCAACTCACAAATAAAACAAAACCAGCCGTCTTAACAGGCCGCGAGTTTCAAGAGGGCAGATACTAAGGAGGCATCTGAGTCATGATCTAAGGGCACATTACGGGGATAGAGTGGTCAGCCCTATGATCCCGTCGTCTCATTTTCCCCTTTGGTCGGCCTGAGACTTCAATTCCATTATTCATTATTCAATAAAAATGGTGTACTTGAATGTAAATTTGTATTTAATAAAAATGTTTTATTCAATTGAAAATTTGTATTGAATAAAAATTATCCGTACGAATAAAAATGATTTAATCTAATTAAGTTATAAATAACAAATTAAATAATACACATTTTCTATGCGATAATATGCATTTCTTGAATCAATTATCGGTAGTTGTGGGAAAATCATATAAAATATACTGAAAGGTTGGAAACTAATATTTGGTAATTTTTTTTTAATTCTCATCACATTAAACCCCTAGTTTAAGACGATTTTTTTACGGTTACTGTACATAACTGGCATTTTTTTCCACAAACCACATTAGTTTCATTTTGTCTGGAAAATTGGTGTTTTTTCTGATGATTTTTTCATTTCAGGATTGCATTTTATAACTCCTATCGTGATCATATTAATTAGAAGAATTCATTTGATCAATCTGCCGGAGGATGGATTGTCAAAGGAGGTTCGAATCCCGCTTAAATTAATTTTTGTTTTCACTTTAACATAATTTATTCATTTATAATATATTATTTGTTTTCACTTTAATTTAAATTATTAAATATTATTTGTCCAGGTAAATCGTTTTTTTTTGTTTTCACATTAATTGAAACATCAACATTATCTCACAGCCATATTAGAAGACCTAAGTATGTTGATATGGACTTCTAATATGGCTGTGAGATAGTGTTAATGTTTTAATTTGTATTTATTAACTTGGTTCCTTTTAGGAATCATTTTTATTTAATTTATGACGTTTAAATGTAGTATTATTTATGGACAGGACAAGGTGAGTTAAAAGTTAAGAAAATATAATTTATCAATTGTTTAAATATGATAAAACCTTGGTTAATGGTAATTTGTATAATATTGTTTAAATTGTATTCCTGCAGTATCTAGTAATTAATATACTATTTTAGCACTCCTGAAGATGGACGAATAGTCCGAAACGTCGAGATTATGTAATAAAAGTATATTTTGAGCTTTGAAGGGTTATTCCTCACCATGGTTGGTATTATGAATTAATACCCTTCACCTTTTCAACATAAGAAACCTATTACTTGTTATGACATATCCCATTTTAATGCCGAGTAAATGTACTCAAGGGAAAATATTACAAGAGGCCTACATCCAACAATAGGTTCTTTATGTCTTGGGCGGGGAGTTTGAAATGATGCTTGTTGACAAAAGGGCACGGACAACATTGCTACAATAAGCTAATTATTATTGTGCTGTAAGAGTATCGGGAAGGGGAGTGATTGAGGGGGAGGGGAGTGTGTTTGGTACAGGAGAGGACCGGCTGACGAATAGCCTTGCCATTACCAGCATCCCCAAAACTAATTGATGGATCTCTCATCACCTCCTCTCGCTACGGGATTCATCCTAAGTATATAACCATACTACCGTATTCCGGATTATGTTTATAACCTTGTTACGATATTCGGTTTACGTTTACAAGCTCATTACACTCAGGTAGTGTTAAGTACAAATAAACTTCATACAGACTACGTTCATAATCTTGTTACGGTATTGAGATTATGTTTACAAGCTCATTGCACTCAGATAGTCTTTAGGCCAAATACACTTGACAACAGACCACGTTCATTATCTTGCTACGGTGTTCGGATTATGTTTACAAGCTCGTTACACTCAAGTAGTGTTTAGTACAAATAAACTTGATACAGACTACGTTCATAATCTTGCTATTGTGTTTACAAGCTCTACAGTCAAGTAAACTAAATTTAGACTAGGTTTATACCTTGCTACTGAATAGCCGATTGATACACAATAGCAGCATCGCCAATCGTAATTGATGGATCTCTCATCACCTCGTCTGACTTAAACTCGCTACGGGATTCATCCCAAGTATATAACCATACTACCGTATTCCGGATTATGTTTATAACCTTGTTACGATATTCGGATTACGTTCACAAGCTCATTACACTCAGATAGTCTTTAATAGTCTTTAGGACAAATATAATTGATACAGACTACGTTCATAATCTTGCTACGGTATTCAGATTATGTTTACAAGCTCATTACACATAAATAATCTATAGGACAAATAAACTTGATACAGACTACGTTCATAATCTTGCTACAGTATTCAGATTATGTTTACAAGCTCATTACACTGGGATAGTGTTTAGGACGGCTAAACTTGTTACAGACTACGTTCTTAATCTTGCTACGGTATTCAGATTACGTTTACAAGCTCATTACACTCAGGTAGTCTTTAGGACAAATATAATTTATACAGACCACGTTCATAATCTTGCTACGGTATTCAGATTATGTTTACAAGCTCATTACACACAAATAGTCTATAGAACAAATAAACTTGATACAGACTACGTTCATAATCTTGCTACGGTATTCGGATTATGTTTACAAGCTCATTGCACTCAGATAGTCTTTAGGACAAATACACTTGATAACAGACCACGTTCATTATCTTGCTACGGTGTCCGGATTAGGTTTACAAACTCGTTACACTCAAGTAGTGTTTAGTACAAATAAACTTGATACAGACTACGTTCATAATCTTGCTACGGTATTCGGATTATGTTTACAAGCTCTACAGTCAAGTAAACTAAATTTAGACTAGGTTTACAACCTTGCTACTGAATAGCCCATTGAAACACAATAGCAGCATCGCCAAAACTAATTGATGGATCTCTCTTTACATCGTCTCGCTACGGGATTCATCCTAAGTATATAACCATACTACCGTATTCCAGATTATGTTTATAACCTTGTTACGCTATTCGGATTACGTTTAAAAGCTCATTACACTCAGGTACTGTTTAGGACAAATAGACTTGATACAGACTACGTTCATAATCTTATTACGGTGTCCGGATTATGTTTACAAGCTCGTTACACTCAACTAGTGTTTAGGACAAATATAATTGATTCAGACCACGTTCATAATCCTGCTACGGTATTCAGATTATGTGTACAAGCTCATTACACTCAGGTAGTGTTTAGTACAAATAAACTTGATACAGACTACGTTCATAATCTTGCTACGGTATTCGGATTATGTTTACAAGCTCTACAGTCAAGTCAACTAAATTTAGACTAGGTTTATAACCTTGCTACTGAATAGCCGATTGAAACACAATAGCAGCATCGCCAATTCTAATTGATGGATCTCTCATCACATCGTCTCGCTACGGGATTCATCCTAGGTATATAACCATACTACCGTATTCCGGATTATGTTTATAACCTTGTTACGCTATTCGGATTATGTTTACAAGCTCATTACACTCAGATAGTCTTTAATAGTCTTTAGGACAAATAAACTTGATGCAGACTACGTTCATAATCTTACAACGGTGTTCGGATTACGTTTACAAGCTCATTACACTGAGATAGTGTTTAGGACAAATATAATTGATTCAGACCACGTTCATAATCTTGCTACGGTATTCAGATTATGTGTACAAGCTCATTACACTCAGATAGTCTTTAGGACAAATAAACTTGATACAGACTACGTCCATAATAGTGATACGATATTCGGATTACGTTTACAAGTCTATTAGACTCAGGTAGTGTTTAGGAAAAATAAACATGATACAGACTACGTTCATAATCTTGCTACGGTATTCGGATTATGTTTAGAAGCGCGTTACACTGGGGTAGTGTTTAGTACAAATAAACTTGATACAGACTACGTTCATAATCTTGCTATGGTATTATGACTATGTTTACAAGCTCATTACACTCAAGTAATGTTTAAAAATATATTTTGAAACTAATTTTCGGTTTGAGGACTCGGAATCGTTTGATTTAATTAAATTATATATTCTACATGTAAAAAAAAAATCTAAATTAAGATATTGGTATCTAAAGCTTTGGGGTTTTCCTTATATTTTCTTAAATATCTTGAAAAAGGTTGGGAAATCTTCGTAAGTGAAACTCTTCGGAATCTTACTAAATTCTCTGCAGATAAGGTTCTGGAGCAATTTTCGATGGGATGATGTCAATCGGAGAAATAAGTGATTTCGTCTCTGTTTATCTCACACTTTAATTTTTGTTTTAAATTGAATTGAACAGTAAAATGAGTATTTTAGTAAGAAAATGAAAAACTTATTGGTATTGGAGTTTTCCAAGGGCGAACGCTCGAAAAGGCGAGGGTAGTCGTTTCTGCTTAGGTTACTGTCAGTTTCCTGCCTTCGCGCCTCAAATTTTCCTTCTCTTTAAGATTTTGTTTTACATTTTTAACGAAAGATCAAAACCTACCAATGCCTGCTTCTATTTCTTCACTAATGCGACCAGGGATGTGGACGCGCAAACGCGCCGAGATGACGCAGTTCCTGCAAGTCGGACTGTTTCATGCTTATTAGCAATTGTAAGGTAGAAGTAAGTGGATGTAGAGGAACGTACATATGTTCCCAGAGATTGTAGAGGGGATCTCTGACTCGCCGATGGGAAATAGCTCAGCTTGAAAGGTAGGCAGAAATGAAAGGGCAACACCAACCACAGATATTGGAGCTTTTGATCCTGGATTAAAACGAGCCAACCTCATCCTCTCGTTGAAACATCCAAACACGACCTATGCTCTAGAGTGTTCCTGGATAAAATATGCCCACAGGACTGGATATAATGTGTTTGAACCCCGTTTCGTTAGCGCGTTTAGCTTATAAACACTAACTCTATCAACTTAGCATGTCGACAGTGGATTTTTCTATAAAATATAGCTAGGAACTGCGTCCTCATAGCGTGTTTCCATGTATTGGTTACCCCTAACGTGATGATTTGGAATACATGTGAAAGTTATCTCGACATTCACGTGTAAACCTTTCTTTTTCTTTTATGGCGCTTTTGCATAGGCGTATACAAGGTGGAGGGCTAAGGGGCTGCAGCCCCCCAAATTTTGATACGATGGTAAAAATGTGTCATAAATCCCTTAAAAATAAATTAAATAATATTACTTAGTTCGTAAAAAATATTTTATTTATATTTCAATAGCGTTTTAATTGCCTAAAACTATTAAAACTTGGGGTCTTTTTTACTTCGTTAACGCAAATATAATCTAAATTTAAATTGCATTATTAACATGTGATTCTATTGTCACCTAGTGATTACATGTTCTTATTATTACTGTTATAGTTATAACAGTAATCAAAAACTTATTTATTTTGAAACAATGTATTATTTATTTATTTGAATTTTCACGTCCATTATTATTAACTACGAATTTTGGGACGGGTTATCTATAGGTTACCAACTTTTTCTAGCCAGTATAGCTTTCTAAAGAAAAGCCACCACCCCTAGTGGGAGGAATCGAATCCATGATGCTTTGGCACGGAGGGTTAAGTGTTCACGCCTTAACACTCACGGCCACCGGGCCTCCTAAAATCAAAACAACAATATAAACTGTTATAATTTCATGAAATGACCAATACTACATTTTCTGACCTTGTGGACTATCCCTGCTTCTTTTAGCAATTTAAGCACGTTTTTCTCGCTCTGGAATGTTGCCGATATTCCAAAAGATTCATTACTTTTTTTTAAGCTAAACACGCTTTCTTATACACATTAAATAACCGAACTGTTAAAAATATTATAATTGAAAACATATGTTTTTATTGAAAAATGAATTTGCGTTAACGAAGTAAAGAAGACCCAAAACTTTTAAATAGTTAGTATTCCATAGCCCGGAAATGGTCCTAGCCCCCCTGAAATTATTTTCTATATACGCCCATGCGCTTTTGAGTCTAAGCCATTAGCGCCGGTCAGTCTATAGGGCGCCATTCTTCCTAAACATGCATGCTGGAGCAGGGAATTAGACTGACTTGGGGTTTGTCGTTTGCTTCAGCTTGATCAAGCGAGTGAGGAAGCCGAGTGTCTCATTTATTTAGTGTCGCTATTTAACATTTGCAGTTTGAAATAATTCCCAACCTATAAAAAGAGTACCTGCAAGTACATTAACTCGAAAAAGTAAGTGGTACGATTTCTTTCACGCAAATGTCTCTTCAATAACCATGTTCCAGTGGACGGACTCATCTGGTTCACAAACTTGACGTTTCAAATCAGACAAAAGATTTTCGTACCAAATTTAATAAAAATCGGACCATTTTTCAGCCTGGTGGGGAGCGTACATTCTATTAGAAATATATTAACAATATAACATTAGAGCGGTTATAATGTCATTTTCTAAATTGTTGTGTCTTGAAACAGCAATGTTCCCATTTGGAAGAAGAGGTACCTGGCGTCTTTCAACATTTTCCCATTCCTACCTTTTAGAGTATTGTCGACTATGCTTTCATTTTTAATTTTTATTCCGCCTTAGAACTGGATAGAAGTACTACTTGTATTTCTAGTCGCTTACGATTATTCTTCCGTAAAATCGTAAAATAAATGAATAAAATAGACACATTGTTCCAAACTATAAAGGAATCAGTCGATTATTTATACCAAGTAGATAAATTAACGAATAGCTGGTGTGACAAAATTGGTATCTGCCAGTGAAAATAGGCGTAGCGGATGACGAAGATATTCATGAAGAAATACTAGGCACTCCTGATATTGAGGACGGCCAAGAAGATATTCACAATTCTTAGGCCTTTAGTGATTATCACTCTACTTGAGAATAATTTGTATTCGTCATCCTCAGGAATGCCAATATTTCTCTTGTGGTGGCGATAATAATCTCAAGATAAAGATTGAGCTACTAAAAAGGTACTTTAACGTTTCGGATAAGATCCTTGAACTTGAAAACCAGAGGAACAAATGGGAAACCCAATGGGCCTATATACAGGGTTCCCACTGGGTTTTGGAAATGGAATTCCCTGACATTTCCCTGATTTTTTACCAGAACCCCCCCCCCTCCCTAAAGTAGTAGATAGTAATAATTGAGGGATGCGGCGTTAGGGTGTAGAGCACAACAAATCCAGTATTTCTCTGTTTGTTTACGATTACAGATAATATGTCTTTTTGCTGTGTGATTAGGAACAATAGAAGAAGAAGAAGAACACACGTTTCGCTCTTTGTTTTGCCTCGTACATCCCCTAAGAGTCAAATTCATCATCTCCTTATAAGATATATATATATATATATATATATATATATATATATATATATATATATATATATATATTAGAAAACAAACACATGAAAAAAAATGTTTATTTAAAGAAAGCGATTGCAAATGTCTGGAACAACAAGGACAACTACACTATATACTTCTAGAGACTTCTCGCTTCTAAGAACTTCTTACTTCTGTTTCTAAAGATTCTTCACGCAGCCCTCCCAGCCCCCACATGTTGCGTTACAGAGACCAAAATATTCCAAATTAGACAGTGAGAGTAAGAGAAGAAGAATCGGAAAAAATATATACACACAACGAAAGCAAATTTCCCTTTTTTCCTGTTTTCTTAAAAAAAAAAAAATAAATGAAAATTTGAATTTCCCTGACATTTCTCTGAATTTTTTTCAAAGTTAAATTCCCTGAAATTTCCCTGTCTCCCCAACATTTCCCTACCGGTAGGAACCCTGTATTTATGGACATGAAGATCAGCAATGACACATGAGAATAACATTTGGCCGTGGAACAAAGCCGTGAGCACTCCGAGCTCAAGGTAGTGGTTCGATTCCCGCTAGGGATAGTGGCTTTTCTTTTTCTTTTTTTTTTTTTTTTTAAACAAAAGGTATTAGCCCTATCATGGCAAGAAATGTGTGAAAACCTGTCGATAACGCGTTCCAAATAATGGATGTATAAATGGACGTTAAAATCTAAATAGATTAAAAATATGATATATGACTTATTAGTTTCTTACCCCTCTCAACAAACCATTGTTCCTAATTGGGGGGGGGGGAAAGATCATTGGAATGTCTCAAAATAAAAATAAGAAATCTAATAATAACGGAATTAGGTTCAGTCTGTAAACGGTTAAACTTACGTTTTGTCAATAAAATATGGGGAAAAAATTCAGAATAATAACTTGTATCGGGGGAAATTATTCCTTTTCACACTTCTTGCGAAGTCGAGCCCCAATTCTATGCAGATTTAAAAGAATTGACTTCCTTTGTAGAAAATTAAAGCTTATTAAAAGTTTTTCTTATTGTGGGCGATCTACAGCTTAAAATATGACTTGGAAAAAACTTTATGAATAACTTATCATTTTACAAAGAACCCAACTTTTCCTTCTTAGACCATTCAAAAGGCCCCTTTAAAATAGAATTTATTTGATACTATTGATACGATTTTATTTTCTTAAAGGAAATTTGATCTTCTTTGCGCCTGAATGATTTGAATTAAATTATTTGGAACAATAGTTGTGCGATCGTTAATTACTCACCAAAAATGTGGCAATTAACAAAGCTCAAATTTAAATTTCCTCCTTTTCTGTATGCCATAGGTCAGTAAGGTTTCTTGTATCTTTTGTGTTAGTCGAATGTGGATCCTGTTAAACTCTGTGAATACATATACATCACACAAAAACCTTTTTGCTCTAAACAATTTAATAAGATATCCCTAATTTTTCCTAACTGTCCTAACTGCTTACGACTAATAATTTTTTTTCTATACTTTGTCGGTTTATAATTTAACTAATATATATATATATATATATATATATATATATATATATATATATATATATATATATATATATATTATTTTCCACGTATTTCTGACCTTTATTTACGTATAATTATTTATTATTTATATATGGCCAAGGTCAAAAGAATAGTACTCCAATTCTCTTTGTACTATTTATTATTTGTACGCCCTACACGTTTCGTGGCCTTTATGCCACCTCCTCAGGGGCCATTACATCCCTATGTGTGGATAGCTCGCCACCCATACTGGCGAATTGGAGTACTATTCTTTTGACCTTGGCCATATATAAATAATAAATATATATATATATATATATATATATATATATACACATTATTTGAAAATATAAACTGCAACATAAACACTACACAAAACCCAAGGTCAAATGACCTTGTACCTGATGTGATGAAGGTTAACCAACCCACTCATTGTAATCAGCGACCCCTTAAACCCCATAAGGACCATACTGCTCCGAGCGTTTTTTTTTTTTTTTTTTTTTTTTTTTTTTTTTTTTTTTTTTAAATCAAATGTTGACCAGTGTTATTTATTCTTGATTATATTGATATTTAATGATTACAATAAATCTTACATTAAAGAAAAAAAATTACTTCGAAAATTAAAAAAGATGCTAGAAGTGGTTTCCTTCTATTGTCAGTATTTTTGGATCTTTTATGGATCTCCTAATTTGTTGTGTAAAAGCAATGATTTCTGCACATTCTATCATTTTTTCCCACATTACAGTAACCCTGCAATGTGGGAAATTCTACATGGTCCATTTTAGACATATTACATGTACGTTATATATTTATGAAACATAAAAAGATTAGATATTAATATAACTTAAATTTACAATAAATGCGGTTGAAGGTAAGAAAATAAAATTAACATAAATAATACTAAAACTATAAAATAATACTAAAAACTAATAGAAAAAAATATGTATAAATATATGTATGTATATATATATATATATATATATACATATATATATATATATATATATATATATATATATATACATATTATTTTCCACGTATTTCTGACCTTTATTTACGTCTAATTATTTATTCTTTATATATGGCCAAGGTCAAAAGAATAGTACTCCAATTTTCTTTGTACTATTTATTGTTTGTACGCCCTACACGTTTCGTGGCCTTTATGTCACCTCCTCAGGGGCCATTACATCCCTATGTATGGACAGTCTTAGTATGGGTGGCGAACTATCCACACATAGGGATGTAATGGTCCCTGAGGAGGTGGCATAAAGGCCACGAAACGTGTAGGGCGTACAAACAATAAATAATACAAAGAAAATTGGAGTACTATTCTTTTACTCCAATCTTGGCCATATATAAAGAATAAATATATATATAAAATTTTGCAAAAGAATGGTAGGTAATGTATATGAATAAAAATAAATCCAAATATAAAATATATATATATATATATATATATATATATATATAAATCAGTCCCATAACAGGCCACAAGGGCCCTGAGAGGCAGATACTATAGAGGTATCTGATTCATGACCATACGGCACACTAGGGAGATTGTGTGTTCAGTACTATAGTCCGTCCGCCTGATTTCCCCCTTGCTGCTTCGACTGCTTGTGTAATTAGCACCAAGGTACCCATTAATAAACTAATTAAAGGCTGGGTTGGCCTAGGGACGGTCAGGGAGGCCGAATTCAACCCATGAACGAAGTCACTAGAAGATTAAAATCTATAGAGCTTGCTCGGGATTTGAACTCAGGTCCTCCAAAGTTGAGCTAACCTCGCCCCCAAAGTTACATATATGCATAAAATTAAATGTATACAATAGTGAATTAATACAGCATATTTTTTAAAGTTCGTCATAGTCTATTGTAGCAATAAATGTATGGAATTCATCGTGTTTGACAAGAATCTGCCGCTTAGAAATCGGCCAGTTTCCTCCTTTTAAGTTTACAGGCTTGATGAATTTTATCCTTTCTTTTTCATGTAGTCTGCAGTCATAAATTAGTTGAATCTATCCTGTGCACATGAAATAAATTACTGTAAATGACCATACGGTGGAAGATTGAGGAGAAACACGTAGTACATGTGTCGGATGAGGGTGAAAGGGCTGGCTTACCCTGTTCGCCGCATACTTCGGCTCGTTACGTGTGACGGTACCGTGTCCACGCTAGCCCATTGTGTGCTCTATTAGCCATAGAGAAGCTGAGCAAAATATCTCGCACCCTCCCTATTTGTTTCCCACATTTGTATTCGCTCCCGGGCCCTTGGCCACGTGTTCTTACCCTGGCCGCTCCACGACAATCGCGATCCGTTATGCAACCGTCCCCTACATGTGTTATAGCCAAGTGTACCGCTACCCTAACCCTTTAGACACCCCCTCTTTCGGCATACACCCCAAAAATATGATGACTCAATTAGCGAACTGCTTTCCTTTTTTTTTTTTTTTTTGTTTCGGATCGACGAACAGAGCTCAGTGCTAGATCACTCGAACATTGGAGGACCTATGTTCAGAAGGTGGACGTGCACTGAAAAAATTAATCGGTACTTACGTACTAAATAGGCCGATCTCGAGAAGTGGATCTCCTTCAGGGATCCGGATCATGAAATGAGAACTCAATTGATGTTGTGGCAATACGGCGACCGAAGGACCATTTATTAATATTATCAACGAGTTGGATTGACGAGAGTTTCGATATAACCTTGAGCGAGCGTAGCGAGCGGAAACGCATAGAAATTATACCATTAACATAAGTACTACTGGTTTCCTAGGTTATATAACTTTAGCTCTTATAATTGCCAAATTTCTATTCGTTTCCTCTCGCTGAAGATTATATCGGAACTCTAGTTAATCCAAGTAGCTAATAAGCAATTTAACGTTGGTTCAAAAGAGTCTATTAGATCTTTGCTATTGTCTGCAAAAATGCAATGACTTCTTTATCAGTCATTGGTAAATCCCAAATACTCATTTTCCTAGCCGAAAGAACAGCACAAAAGATACTTCCACAACACAAAGAAGTGAATCAAGATACACTAAATATAACTTGAAAACACAAATCTAACAGTAAGTAAGCACAAAACGATGACTAGAACGGAATAAAGAACAACCAATGGAATATCCCATAAGAATGAACCAATAGAAATGCTTATTAGTTATGCGCGTGCAGAGACCCACTTCTCGAGATCGGTGCAACTAGTACCTAACTACCAATTAATCGTATATTGGCATTCGAGATTAGGACTAGGAATTTTGAAATGAATTAAAAATGAAGAATTTCCAATGGTGCGTGACCTGTATGGGACTGACTTTTTCTTCTCATGTAAGCAATACATTATGAGTGATCTATATTATTTTGATAATCATTACAAAAAAAAAAAAAAAATAATAATAAAGGAATGAAATGTATAAATACCAAGATCGAATAATTAATTTAATCTAATATTCAATTATGTTCGCGTTATCGGATTTACGACAAATGCAGAATTCCTCTCAATAAGAAGGGTATAAATGTGCTAAAAAGGAACCTGTGCTTTAAATAGCTCTTTTATCTTAACTCTTTAAAGGCGGGAGTCGTAGTAATACGATTTGTCTCGACTCTAGCTTAAAGGCGGGAGTCGTAGTAATACGATTTCTCTCGCCTGTAGCTTAAATGTGGGAGTCGTAGTAATACGATTTATCTTGACTGTAGCTTAAAGGTGGGAGTCGTAGTAATACGATTAGTCTCGACTCTAGCTTAAAGGCGGGAGTCGCTGTAATACGATTTATCTAGACTGTAGTAAAGGCGGGAGTCGAAGTAGTAGGAATTGTCTCGACTCTAGCTTAAAGGTGGGGGTCGTAGTAATACGATTTATCTCGACTGTAGCTTAAAAGTGGGAGTCGTAGTAATACGATTAGTCTTGACTCTAGCCTAAAGGCGGGAGTCGTTGTAATACTATTTATCTAGACTGTAGTAAAGGCGGGAGTCGAAGTAGTACGATTCGTCTCGACTCTAGCTTAAAGGCGGGAGGCGTAGTAATACGATTTATCTTTATTGTAGCTTAAAGGCGGATGTCGTAGTAATTTGATAATCTCGACTGTAGCTTAAAGGTGGGAGTCGTAGTAATACGATTTATCTCGCCTGTAGCTTAAAGGTGGGAGTCGTAGTAATACGATTTATCTCGACTGTAGCTTAAAGGCGGGAGTCGTAGTAATACGATTATCTCGACTTTATCATAAAGGCGGGAGTCGAAGTAGTACGATTTATCTCTACTGTAGCTTAAAGGCGGAAGTCGTAGTTATACGAATTGACTCGACTATAGATTAAAGGCGGGAGTCGTAGTAATACGATTTATCTCGACTATAGATTAAAGGCAGGAGTCGTAGTAATACGATTTATCTCGACTATAGCTCAATGACGGGATCGGGAACCCGCCATTAATCTGTTAATTATGTACGTATATACAGGCGTGACAGCCCTAAACCTTAATTTTAATTCTTAAAGTTTGCAGATGTACTTTCAGTGCGTGTTTTACCTACAAGAATATTGAAAACTACTGCCTCAACATCTGAAGTCTAAACACCTAATTAATAATTACAATATCCATCGATCCATTAGTTTGTTGCTTGGGTGGGCACTATTTTTTGCTTGTGGTATTTTTCCCCCCTATGTTGGTGTTCTTTTCTAGCTCTAGGATCGAGTGGCCATAACGGCTTGCGGTTTAGAGAAAGTTAGGCACATGCCTCAAGTCCTAAGCTCATCATGCATTAAACATCATTAGGCTTTTTAAATGTTAACGCATTGTCACGTGTATTCGTACGTCAACTTTGGAAAAGAGTATGTTACCGAATAAATGAAATTTCGCTATTTTTCAGGAAAGTTACTTTCTCAAAAAAAAAAAAAAAAAAAAAAAAAAAAAAAAAAAAAAAAAAAAAAACTTTAGCAATATAAATTTTTCTCAAAAATTGCAATGATTTTGAAAAAGAAAGAATATGGTTAGTATCGGTTCCAAAAGACACGTGGGATAAGACATTTTAGATTATTTCTGTTACTTTCGTGTTGCTACTCACTGGTTTGCTACTATACAGGGTGTCCCACATTGAGGTGTCATAATTCTAAGGGTTTATCTACACCTCATATGTAGCTCAGGGACGCAGAAATGAGCGTCCTATCTCAACATGTAGCAGAGCTATTCATAATTTTGTGTATTTTCAAAAGTATTGGGTTTTCTTATCTTATGAGTGTTTTCCGGATTTCTAGTCTATGTATCGTAAATGACGACCACATTTTTAGAATCTACATTAAATTTCCAATAAGAAACACTCATTATTGAAATGTTGTCATGTCATCATATATATATATATATATATATATATATATATATATATATATATATATATATATATATATATATATACAGTAAAACCTCGTTTACCCGGATCAACTGGGAACAGGGCTAATCTGACTTAACGAAAATCCGGGTTATCCAGAGAATGACGGAAAGATGAAAAAAAAAAAAAAATTAAAACAACATATAAATCGCCGAAATATTTAAATGGGGTTTAGAAATTATTATCGACACACATTCACCTAAAAATAAATTTGCATTGTACTAAATATAGCTACAAACTAGTCCGTAGTAAAAAAAATAGCAGCGAGTTTCTGCTGTCTCAGTTTAGTGTATCGCTTACGAGAAGCGGGATCTTGAGCATGCGCTTTATCACTAGACGTTCATCTTGGCTTGACTATCGAAATACACCACCACTTTCTCAATGTTTACTACTGCTTCTGCATGATTCAAACCACCATAAACTGTCCTTGGAAATAATTTTGAAAAAAATCCTTCAATGCGTTTTCTATTCTTTTTCAAATCGGATACGGTCGATGTTCCTACTCCAAACTCAGTTGTAATGTTCTTTATCGAGACTCCCTTAGCAATTCTTCCCAATGCTTCCATCCTTTTCTCTATAATAACAACAATCTATGTTTACTTGGCGAGAGAGCTTCCCTATGGTACTGCTTCTCCCCTTAGCACTATATTTTGCTAGATTCCTATTCTTCAGGCTATTATTCATCTTTGGTGGTGGAGATTTCCATGCCAACCATCAAGGGTCGATAATGTCTAAAGAAGTCGGAGAGGAATCCGGCGAAATATAGCACTATGTGGCGGAGCAGCACCGCTCTAGAAAGAAACCGTCTTGCCAACCAAATATATATATACATATAAATATTCTTGTTTCAATGATGGATAATTCTACTGGTTACCATGAGCTTTCATTTTTGACAATGTATCTTCCCATCAAAATCGGTCTATTTATCGGCTAGATTGAAAACAGACATATTATTTTAATAACTTCCATGTTTTAATCGTGCATCGAGCCGAGTATGTTGAAGCTGTGAGGATACAGCCCGCCTCTATGAGTAACGTCAAGAGAAACAGGTGTCCCAGCTCAGGGAGATCGTGGATCGAGCCGAGGATGTTGAAGCTGTGAAGATACAGCCCGCCTCTATGAGTAACAACAAGAGAAACAGGTGCCCCTCGCTCTAGGAGATCGTGGATTGAGCAGAGGACGTTGAGGCTGTGATGATTCAGCCCGCCTCTATGAGTAACATCAAGAGAAACAGGTGCCCCTCGCTCTAGAAGATTGTGGATCGAGCCGAGAATGTTGGAGCTTTGAGGATACAGCCCGCCTCTATGAGTAACATCAAGAGAAACAGGTGCCCCTCGCACTAGGAGATCGTGGATGGAGTAGAGAATGTTGAAGCTGTGAGGATACAGCCCGCCTCTATGAGTAACATCAAGAGAAACAGGTGCCCCTCGCTCTAGAAGATTGTGGATCGAGCCGAGAATGTTGGAGCTTTGAGGATACAGCCCGCCTCTATGAGTAACATCAAGAGAAACAGGTGCCCCTCGCACTAGGAGATCGTGGATGGAGTAGAGAATGTTGAAGCTGTGAGGATACAGCCCGCCTCTATGAGTAACATCAAGAGAAACAGGTGCCCCTCGCTCTAGAAGATTGTGGATCGAGCCGAGAATGTTGGAGCTTTGAGGATACAGCCCGCCACGATGAGTAACATCAAGAGAAACAGGTGCCCCTCGCACTAGGAGATCGTGGATGGAGTAGAGAATGTTGAAGCTGTGAGGATACAGCCCGCCTCTATGAGTAACGTCAAGAGAAACAGGTGCCCCTCGCACCTCACCCCTCGCCCTCGCAGGGTCTTCAAAGCTTACCGGCTGTAATGGAACTTTTTGCTTTCACTCCTTATCCGCTGTATTATTCCCTTTCCCTCATTTGATTTCATTAAACTTATTCCGATGCTATTTCCTTCAGTCCTCCGCCGGGAATTCTATCCACCTTTATTTTTAATCCTGTAAGACGAGGTTCATTACTGTGCGTATCGAAGGCAAGAGAAAGAAGATAATGAAACCGCATTAATTCCCCATGCAGCTCGTTATCTTAATGAAATATTTACTTATTTTCTTTCATGATATTTCATTATTACCAATTGAATTTAAAACATTGAGAATTAAGGCCCATAGAGTCATAGGATTAGAAGAATAAATGTTGATCATATTTTAGTAGGATTTAAAACGCAGTATAAAGCCAAAAATGAGATTTCTTAGTGTAATGAAATATGAGTCTCTTATCTTCATTCAAATCAAAATCACGGCGCTTTCGCCAAATGAATGTCATGTGTGTACTGCAATTGTGCACTTTTCCTTAAGAGCTTTCAAGAGACTTCTAAAGTTCAACAATTTACTAGAAATGTATTTATAACATTCTTGTACTACATATATATATATATATATATATATATATATATATATATATATAAATGTATATATGTATATATATATATATATATATATATATATATATATATATATATATAGGTACAAGGATGAATTCCTCAAAAAGTACTTTTATATTCCGTGGAAAACTAATCAACAAAGAAAATTTGGATCTTTTCTGGGCTAAAGCAATCTAATATGGCATTCTATTGTTTTTGAGTGCAGGAAAAAGAAACCCGAAATCTATTTTGCGGAGTAATCGCCCAATATTATGCTTTTATGAATCGGCTTACTTGCGGATGCTCATAAATACTATGTTTTTTTTTAATTTTATCTGGACCAAGCAAGTTTCCTCCCAGGAAGACAATGATATATTGATATGATGACTATACAAGAATTTATCACCAGTGTAATACCAGATTACCTATGTATGTTTTTTTCCACCTTATGATTGACTCCACATTTGTTTTACTGCGGTTACTACCTCCCTGCATACGGAGGAACCCCGCTTTTGCTGTTTGTTGAATGTTTTTACCCTTTAGTCTATTTCTTTTTTCTTTTTTTTTTCCTCTCTTTTGCCTATGCATTTATTTTTCTCTTATTTTCACTTTATACTCTCTCCTCCCCTTTTTTTCTTTTTTGTATTGAACTATTTATAATATTTGTTTATCCTTATCCTATCTTGTATATAGTTTCATTATTGAGCCACACTCTCCTTCTTGATCCGTATTCGCTCTCTCATTTTTATTAATATTTGCATATATTTTATTCTATTGTATAAGATTTTTGTTTGTTTTTTTTTTTTTGTTTTTTTTTGTCTGTTCTGTAAGAATAGTGTGAATGTTTCCTTTTAAATTTGTATACTCAACCAAATGTATTTATATGTTATTCTTAAAGGACATAGTTCCAGAATAAGGTATTTTTTTTCATTCATTCAAGTTGTAAGGCTATTTTAAATCATGTAATTTGTATGAATACAAAATCTTAATCTTATTTAATGTTGCCATAAATCGTCCCTGCCATGTCTGCCATGTCAAACTATCGAATATGCAAATCGGATCAAAATAGGAATGAACATATTCTATCCATTGACGACATAATACATTGAAAAAGTGGTCCGTAAAACTGAAGGAGAGCGTCCTCTGCACGGATATTTTTCAAATTTTGCACTATAACATATTTTGATGCACTAAACAAGAATCCGTTAAAAAAAAAGTTGCTCTCCTCTGAAAATCGGTGCTGTGGTCGCTCTCCTTCAGTTTTACCAAAATATTTAAACTATTAAAGGCTATTCTAAAGGGGTTAGAGTTGCGGCAATTTTCAACAAGAAGGCGTATCGTCCAAAATCCAAGAGCAAAGTCTGGAATCTGAAAACGAGATTTTGCATATTCAATAGTTTGACATGGACTCGCAATCATTTGTCCGCGAGGAACTAAGGATTAACGACAAGGAATAAACGGAGCCGATGCGAGGCCGAGGAGCAATTGAAATGCGGTCAAAGCTCAACAAAGAGACTTCATATTATGTATAATAGTGTCCTATCTCCGGGGGGCGGGCCTCGTAAGAAAGCGATCCGAACCAAATAATAGAGGATTGAATGGTAGGCTTTGGCGGTGGCGGCTCACGGCTCACCTCACAGCCTAAATAGCGGCGCGGAGGTTTTACACTTCATTACTGCCCTTCACCGGTGGTTAAATGGAATTTTAAATTGGGCCGCCCTAATAGCCAGGGCGATATTAGCGAGGATTGTTCTTGTCCAGGGTGGTTGTGGGAACTGGAAAGGGTACTGGAGAATGGGTGACCCGGGGGGTTGGCACCCCGTCATGACTTGGCCAGATGGACCACTCCCTCCTTCTATGCAGTTGCCCTTTTGTTAATAGAAAAGAGTTAAAAAAAAAAAAAGGATTCGTTTACTAATAACAGTATCATTGACATAACTACATAAAAACTGTACCGAAACGTGGATGTAATCGTGTTTTCATTTTGGTTTACTATTATTAATAAATATTAGTATTTCATATTATGAAATACTAATTTTTTATCGTTGCCTACCCACTAAATAGTACGAATGTACCTATGTTCTTAACGCAACGACCTGATTTGTGACAAATGATCCTGAGCAAGTGGAATCTTAAGTATTAATTTTCTTCAAGATAAATTCGAGGAAACAAGAGGGGACAATTTCTTATTATTTGTATGGTTGTTTATTCTATGAACGCGCACCCATACTTATAATCGACCTTGCAATAAACATTTTTTTTTTTTTTTTTGTAGTCATTTTCTTTTTATTTCAACTGAAAACAAAATTTTATAAACTAACAAATTTGAATTAAAAGTTATCCAAAAAAAAGGATTGTCTGATGAAGCAGAATGGGATTTCTGCGAAATATTACGTAAATATACCGACTGCTGGAGAAAGCCTTTTTTCTTTTTTCTTTACGGCGCATCGACTTCAAGGCCTTGTTAACAACAATAATGTTCCCCAGCGAAGAAACCCCAAAAAAATAATATATATATTAAATATATATATATATATATATATATATATATATATATATTCATACGACAGGGCTCATTTTACAGACTTGTATCAAACATTATGGCGTATGAAGTATATATCTATTAGCAAACCAGTGAGTAGCAGCACTTAAGTAATAGAAACAATCTAAAATTTCTTATCCCACGTGTCATTTGGAACCGATACTAATCATATTCTTTGTTTTTTCAAAATCATTGCAATTTTTGAGGAATTTTTTTTTTAGATTACTTTACCTTTGAAACATTGACACACCTACTCCAATTACTTCTCGAAAAATAGCGAAATTTCAGGTACTTATGGAATTCTCTATGAGAATATTACAAACTCGTTTCTCTTTAGTACTTACATTGTTTTACTGACAAATTCGTTTTCCGCTAAAAGCAATAACAAAAATAAAATAAAAAAAATACTGAGGAAAACAGGAAAAAATCCGTTCATAATAACGAAACGAACATTTTCAAAATTGTAAACACCTATTTGTACCGCTGATACCTTCCTATCGAAAATTGCATAAAACCCGTTTTTGCAGAAAATGTAGAGAGCTTTGGTATGGTTAACTTCCAGTTCATCTGAAAAATCCCAAAAGTGCTCATGTCTATAACGCTTATTTGTTTTTCTAGTACGTTCTTAAACTTCAAACATGACCCAACATTACATAATATGTAATTTTAGGTCTCTAAATTTTATTTTTTTTTTCGGCACTTCGGAAACTAGGTCATTAGCGCCGACATCCAGGGTGCAGCGAGGAATTTTCCCAACGAGCCGTGGGATGAGAAAATTCCTGCTGCCACACATTGGGCAAAATGACTGTTTTACGGCGACAAAAGTCGAAAATGTGACGTCGTCGTAGAAAGTCAATTCACGTGTCAAAACGTGCTCAAGTCTTCTATTCATTAAAAACCGAACAATTTTTTTTATCTTTTTTAACCCAAACCTGTTTAAAACAATAAGGAATACAACCATTGCTAGTCTCTTCCACTTCCTCGGTTTAGTCTTGTTCCAACTATGGTCCTTTTAAGTTGTGTTTTAAAAATTGTGTGCAAATTTTAAAAATTCTTTTCACAATGGATTTATTACTTAGTGGTATGTTCTTTATAAATATATAATATATATATCTAATAACAGAAAGGCATATCGAAGAAAAAAAAATATTAATGAAATTATTACTAGATTGTTCATATTTTGTTGATTACTCAAGTTTGAGTAAGGTTTTAAAAAAAGTTCCACAAAGTTCCACTTCCAAATATTTTTTTTCGATAAGCCTTAAGCTTCTACTTTACTGACTTGAGACTTTCAGCTCCCCCTTCTTCCCCCTTTTAATGCAAATTTAAATTTAGTTTAGGCAGTCAGATAGAAGCTGAAGAATCCGCGGCGCACAGTGGGCGAAAATCACATTTTAGGTGGACAAAATTAAAAAAAAAAAAATTACAAATCACTTACTAAATACTCTCTAGTATTAGTAGGATTAAGGTAAAATGTAAATATTTACTTTCTTGGATCATGAACGGGCGCGGAAGGGAATATTAATCGGACTCTAAGAAAGGGAATATTTTTCCAGTGTTTATTGCAGTTTTGTTCTTGTAATTACTTTTCCATTTTTTGAACAGAAACTATACATGATTATTTAAATTTCATGTTACCGATGTATATGTAATTAGCCAATGTAAGTGTAGTTTACCACATGATCCACTTCAAGAACTGTCATTAGAAAACGATACTGACTCGTCAAAAGAAAATGCTGAAGGATGTAGCAGTATAGAATCAGACGATGATTGATGGATAATTCGTTTTTAGTGCATAATATAATTGTATATATTTGTTATTATTAAAAAAAAAACAAAAAAAAAACAAGTCAGTACAATTACTTTTTTCTTCAAGTTGTTAGTCTATTTTTGTTATTTATTTTCGAATTATAGCGTAAGTATTATTTTTTATGAATATATGTATTATGTTTATGTAAATAATAGATGTAAAAAGGTACTACTTAAATGTTCCATAGATTTACAAAATGTTTTCCCAATTTTTATCTATTGTGTCAAAGAATTTGTGTGTCTAAAACATTTGTTTGTTGGATATACTAAAAACTATGGGTCAACGATTTTTTTAAATATTTTCCCCTATCTCAGTGACCTCAAAAATATTGAAAAACACAAAAAAATAATTTTGTCGCCCTAAAAATGGATTTTTGCCAAGTGTGCGCCAGTGGGAATCGAACCCCACGGGAGACCCAACTAAAAATATTGTTGTTGTATTTATAGTCATAGATGTATCTTAAACATGGTTTCATTGGCTTCTCTAGGCCAAAATATCTATAAAACCTGACGCTGTAGTTCTATTAACGCAGGGATTTTTTCGTCCGAATTTATCCTAAGAAACAATACTTTAATCCGAATCTGCTGGTACATTTAAATTGAAAAAAAATATTTTTGTTCTACTATTAATAATATAGGCTGATTTTGGCGGCTAGAAACTAATTTATGTATACAAAAAATTGAGCGATCGTTATTTTTTTGACCGATGGTTTCTGAAAGATGGATTTTCTTGTCGGCACTTCCTGATTGCGTCGTAGTGTCATTGTCATATGCGGGTTTTCTCACGATGAAGGGAGGGAGGAAATTGTATCCTCTCCGTGCAGCCTACTGTTAGCATCAAATACTAAAAAGTCCGTCTAACAGGAAAACACTATTACCAATAGCTCAAATAAAACACTATTAGCAACACGTTTCCCGTTTCCTGCCTTCTTTTACTAAAATTGTATCCTCTCCGTGCAGCCTACTGTTAGCATCAAATACTAAAAAGTCCGTCTAACAGGAAAACACTATTACTAATAGCTCAAATAAAACACTATTAGCAACACGTTTCCCGTTTCCTGCCTTCTTTTACTAAAATTGTATCCTCTCCGTGCAGCCTACTGTTAGCATCAAATACTAAAAAGTCCGTCTAACAGGAAAACACTATTACCAATAGCTCAAATAAAACACTATTAGCAACACGTTTCTCGTTTCCTTGCCTTCTTTTACTAAAATTGTATCCTCTCCGTGCAGCCTACTGTTAGCATCAAATACTAAAAAGTCCGTCTAACAGGAAAACACTATTACCAATAGCTCAAATAAAACACTATTAGCAACACGTTTCTCGTTTCCTTGCCTTCTTTTACTAAAATTGTATCCTCTCCGTGCAGCCTACTGTTAGCATCAAATACTAAAAAGTCCGTCTAACAGGGAAACACTATTACCAATAGCTCAAATAAAACACTATTAGCAACACGTTTCTCGTTTCCTTGCCTTCTTTTACTAAAATAATAATTTCACTAATAAATGCAATTAAAAAAAAATTAACCAATTAAAAAGTGAGTTGAACAAAGATAATTACCTGTTAAAAAGACCAAAACAAACACATTAGAAGTTTTGAGCACTTATTTCTCCGATTGACATCCTCCTATCGAAAATTGCTTCAGAATCGTTTTTGTAAAGGGTTTAGAAAGCTTCCGAATGGTATCATTCTACTTCTCACGATTTTATGACCGTTTACGAAATATTTGCGAAGATCTGAAAGCTTTTCATGTCTATTAATAAAACCTTTTTTCTCGACTGCTTTCTTAACTCGTAATCAAACCAAAATATAACAGCTTAGTTTAAATGCATTTCAAACATGCAGAAAATGTTTCAATTGAATCCAACGATTTTAAGTATACAAACCGAAAATGAATTAAAAAAAAAATGTCCCACTTTTTTCAATAACGGTTACAGGTATCGTCTTAAAAGCGATTTCATTCGTTTTCCTGCATTAAGAAACCTATAATGTTTTAAATTAAATTTCTATTTTTAATATTCTATTAAAAATAGAAATTTATTAAAACAAGATCCTCAAAGCATAAAAATATAACATCTGTATTTATGTTAACAATAATTGTGATTTTTTCCAATATGTTCTTCTGCCATCTTCCACTCTTTCCAAAGTGTCCCCTAATCCTTAATCAGAGCAAAAAGTGTGTGTACCTAGTGTGGGAGGGATGGGATATCACCATAATCGTGTGAAATTAAATAATGTTTAGAATGCCTTCTTCACGCTAAACCAAATTTATTGGTTTTGACTTGGAAACCAAAAAATATTAGACTTGAATAATTTTTGTTTCTAAAACAACGAGGAACCGTTTTAAAGCTTATTAAATAAGGCAAATTTTGAGGCTGAGGCAAACCTCTAAGTCTACAAATAGCTGATTAAGGAAATATTGAATAAGTTAAGAAAATATTATTAACAATAGTTCACATCTATATGGCTCCTACTGTAGCTCCTAATATACATCACAGCATTTCAATAAAGGCGTGTTTCTTATTGGAAATGTAATGAGATTCTAAACATCTGGTCGTCGCGGTGAAAAAACACGGGTTTTCATTAAAAAAAACCCAATAGTTTTGAAAAGTAGACAAATATTTGAATAGCTCTGCTACATGTTGAGATAGGACGCTCATTTCTGCGTCCCTGAACTGCAAATGAGGTGCAGAATAAATCCTTAATGTTATGACACCTCAATTCGGGACGCCCAGTATATATGTTGTTATTTTCGAGATCTATAAGTTCTGAAACTTGTGAACGTCCTCCCTATGGAGGGAGAGAGGGACCGCTCTCAAACTGAAACCTTTGTCTTCGGGAGAATTAAAGTCGATATTAAGTGAGTCTCTTGGAAATCGCATAAGATGTAATAAACATCGTCCTGGGTAGACTTGGAAGCTACAACTAGATCGATAAAACCGATAGAGAATCAGGTCGTTGACATAGGGTTGTTAGTACTAGCCCCCGGGTCCCTATCCCAAATTGCATCCCCCCCCACAACCACGCCCCCCACACCCTAACGCAATTTGTACAATGATGTGAGATGCGTTGCGCTGCACTTAATGCTGTTAGTACCTTACTGGATAAGCCACGGCCTGTAAACACGCCCCTCCCCTATCATCTCCGATCCTTTTATGTTAATATAATATCAGGCCCATTTGTATAGATGCTTAATGAAGCTGGCCCCCATATGCCGAGCCAAGGATACAAGTCATCCCAACTCCCCGAAATAAATCTCTTATCCTTCACTGACCTTTAAATACTAATTGCACCATTGAATCTTTCTCCTCATAATCAATAAATGAAATGAAATTTCTTACATAAATCTTACTAATTTTTTACGGCGCATCTTCATCTAGGCCATTAGCAACAACCTATCCTTTCCTCCTGACACCCATGGTGGAGTGTTAATTTGTTTCTAAGCGTGCCCGCAGATGAAAAACTCAACCTTCTAGAAGCTGAAATCGAAGCCGCTCCTCTAAAAGTAGAGTCGGGAATGCTATCCACCTTACCACGAGAGGGCCCTTTGACATCATATGTGGACAATAACCGGCCGTGTGTAAGATTTGATCCGGCCCGCGAGATATTTTAGAATACCCGCATTAAAACAAAAAAAAAAAAAATTACATTCTTAATTGCATAAGATCTTCACCTCAACCTGTATTGTAGCCTAATGAATGAAAAATTGTAGCAGCTGCAAATATTACAGTGATGACAAGCCCTTTAAAAACAGGGTGAATGATTTGTGAACAGATAAGTTAAGTTTTATGAGGATGGCCCTGAGGCCGAAACGTTAAAAATGTAAAAATAATAAGCAATAAATAAAGATGTTTGAGGTGAAGATCTTATGCAATTAAGAATGTAATTAATTAAAACCTCAGAAATTTCCTTGGAAAATCATTAACATGACAAAAAAAAAAATAATATTACACTACTTACTCACACTCACTCCAAATGCGGAAGATCCATCAAGATGGGGTTTGTCGCTTCCTTCTGCGGAATCAAGTGAGCTAGCAAGCCGAGTATCTCATTGATTTCGTGTCACTATTAAATGTCGTAGTTTCTAATAATTCCAAATTTAACGATTTAATTATAATGTACAACAACAAGAAAAATCAGTCCCGCAACAGGCCACGAGGGCCCTGAAGGGCAGATACTATATCTGATTCCTGGCCATACGACACACTAGAGAGATAGTGTGGTCAGTCCCCCCCCTTTTACTGCTTTGACTGCTGGGACATCAGCACCAAGGTACCCATTAATAAATTAATTAAAGGCTGGATTGGCCTAGGGAAGGTCAGTGAGACCTAATCCAACTCACAAACGAAGACACTATAATATAAAAATCTTCAGTTCTTGCTCGGTGTTATTTTAATAAATTGTGCAACAGAAACATTGTCGCATTATTTCATGTCTGATGTCTATCGCTAAAAATTATGAAAACTACTTCAAAATCCGATGTTATTTTATTTTGAAAATTATTTTTTTTATTTTTAATTTTAACATCCGTTTATTATTAACAACAAATTTTAGAACGGTTTATCTATAGGTTACCACCCTTTTCTACCCAGGATAGGGGTGATGTCTTTTCTTTTTTCTAAAGAAAAGCCTCCACCCCTAGTGGGAATCGAACCCACGACCTTTGGCACGGATTGTTAAGTGCTCACGCCTTAACCCTCACGGCCATCGGGTCTCCTTTTAGCACTTTCCTCCGAAGGAAAGTAGCTATTGAGGTTGGACTCATGACGGAATTTTTGAAAAATTTCTTCAAATCTTTATCGATCCTACCTAGTAAACACCGAAAATGACCCCCGTTAAAATTTATATATATCTATCTATATATAAATATATATATATGCATATATATATATATATATATATATATATATATATATATATATATATATATATGTCTGTTAACACGATAGCGGCCAGAGTTTTTGTTTTTCGTCACGAAACTTGGTATATAGCATTCAATTAGCAAACGATTGAACGAGTTCGTTAACCACCAAAGTCGGTCCACCGGAAGGGGGGGGGGTTACCCCGAACCCAAAACACTAATTTGACTATGTCAGCTGTAATATTTCAACGAAACTTGGTATTCCTAGTGGTAATATAGAGAGAAAAGTGAAATATAAAAATGAACTAAGTCGGTTCATTAGAAGGGGGGGTTTACTCCGGACCCACAATGTCAATTCGTCACTACCAGCCGTGATTTTTGGTATATTTCGACGAAACTCGGTATTCGTAGTGGTTATCCACAGGTAAATATGTGTTGTAAAAATAAACTAAATCGGTTCATTAGGAGGGGGGGTTTACTCCGGACCCACAATACCAATTCGCCACTACCAGCCGTGATTTTTGGTATATTTCGACGAAACTCGGTATTCGTAGTGGTAACCTACAGGTAAATATGTGTTGTAAAAATAAACTAAATCGGTTCATTAGAAGGGGGGGTTTACTCCGGACCCAAATTCCTAATATACTCATACCGGTCGTAATTTCTGCTGTATTGTAACGAAACGCGGTATACGTCGTGGGTAACTCGTGAGAAAGAAGTGTTGTAAAAATGAGCTGAATCGGTCAATCGGAAAGCGGGGGTTTAATTTGTAATATATTTCAATAGAAAAGCCCGCCAGACGTAGGTTCACAAAGCCGCCGCAAGGAGCGCTTTCTACCACTAGAGTGACTGCATCCTGTTACTGCGTTAGATCAAAATACGATAATATGAGGTTTTTTGTATATATTACGTAGTGTAATAGGTACCACGTGTAAACATAACTCTGGAAGCAAATTAATAATTGATCACTTACTCATTACAAATTTAAAAGAGAACTATTCATGTTTTTATTTTATTTATGGAGGATATTTTAAGCAAATTGTTCTGGAAAGCAGTCTGCACTACCCAAACTCTGAGGAAAGTGCTTAGTTACGCAGCTCCTGCGTGACGGACTTTTGAAAATTATATGCGGCACGCGGACGCATTAGCACTCTAAAGTTTGACCCACAACATTTCAAAGATTACCATACCTGCTTTACATCTAATTACCTCAACGGCCAAATTTTTGTTTCTCATTGCTTTATTAAGTTATTATTCGAAAAAATAAATCAGCTCTTGTGTTACATTTAATCTTTTACACGTTATATTTAGGCCTTCCATGACAATTAAATTGATAATTTTGTCGTATAAAATAATTTGTATTTTCGCATTTCTAGTCATCATTGAGCTTCTTGTTAAAGGAATTACACCTGAATTTTTACTGCGCACCCATTCATTTCACATTAACAAATAACAACGAAAACAGCTATTGTACTTTATTTAAACATGTTTTTCTCCCTTTTTTGTTGTTAAAAGTTCTTTCTTTTTGAGAAGTAGCTCAACGAGAAACGCATCAGTAAAATTAAAAAAAAAAAGTTATGTATTAACTTGTTTGACGTAGAAGGCTTCTATGAAGAAGTATATATTGGATAGAACAGGTGATGGGTCTTTTTTACTTGGTTAACGCAAATTCATTTTTCAATTAAACATATGTTCTCAATTATAAAATTTTTGACAGTTAACGTATTCGGTTACTTAATGTGTATGAGCAAGCGTGTTTAGATTATTTATTAAATTTTAACGTCCATTTATTATTAACTACAAATTTTAGGATGGGTTATCTATAGGTTACCACCCTTTTCTAGCCAGCATAGGGCTGATGCCTTTTCTTTTTTCTAAAGAAAAGCCACAAACCCTAGTGGGAATCGGACCCACTATTCATTGGCACGGAGTGTTAAGTGCTCACGTCTTAACACTCACGGCCACTGAGCCTTCTGTTTAGATTAAAAGAAAGTAATGAATCATTTTGAATTATCGGCTAGATTCCGGACCGAGAAAAACGTGCTTAAATTGCTAAAAGAAGCAGGGATAGTCCACAAGGTCAGAAAATGTAGTAATGGTCATTTTATGAAATTATAGCAGTTTATATTGTTTCAAAATGAATAAGTTTTTGATTACTCTTATAATTATAACAGGAATAATAACAACATGTAATCACTAGGTGACAATAGAATCAAATGTTAATAGTGCAATTTAAATTAATTTATATTAGCGTTAACGAAGTAAAAAAGACCACAGGTGATGTTTTTATTATGTATATATATATATATATATATATATATATATATATATATATATATATATATATATACAGGGTGTCCCGTAAATGTCTAGTCATATAGTGAGGGGTAATAGAGGACCCTTAGGGGAACAAAAAATGTTCTGTGACGATTTCCCGAATTCTCGCCCTTAAGGGAGAAAACGTCGTTTTGTCGTTTTTTCGAGACAAACGTGGTTTTTAAGAGAATAATCTTTGTAGCTCTGTCCCAGGTGGTACCACTAGAAAGGGAGCGAAACCAATCGAAAGCTGAGTAAATTTACTATAAGACTAGTTGGAAGTAAACGTAAAAATGAATGAATGTAAGTATGTATATCTTACCAAAAGAAAGCTATTCTAAATTTCCTGATATTATATTGATATTTCTTTCCATCGTTACTCCTCAATGGGCAGGATCTGAGATTTCCGGGTTTCAGAAAAACTTCTTCATTTAACCAGCTTTCCATTCATGTATCACAACCCTGTGTTATTGAAGTATTTGAACGATTTAAGAACAAAACTTTAAAAAAAACATGGATCTGTGAAAAGAAAATTATATTTTTTTCTTCAGTTTATTCAAAAAGCTGAAGAGAAATATTTATTTGTATAAATGTTTACATAAATATTAAGTAAATATTTACTTAAAACAATAAAAAAAATTACTTCCACGAATATAAAAAAAAAAAAAATCCTAAAACAGTAAATGAATAAAATACACATTTATTTTGAATTTATTAATTCAGGTAACTAATACTGGGTCCAGGAGGCGGCCATTAAGGAACCCCAACCATACATTAACCTCAAAAATTATTATTTTTACCTATATCACGCATTTGAACACATTTTTACAGGACTATGTACATCTTATTTATGAGGGATAGAATTTTTAATTACCACAACAAATACGCATGGGCTCACGAGAATCCCAGTGAGTTTCACAAGCATAGCCATCAGTATCAATTCAAGGTTAAGCATTTGTTTTCTAAATAAATACCTGTAAAAATATGTTCAAATGCTTGATCTTGGTAAAAATAGTAATTTTCGAGGTTAATGTATGGTTGGGGTTCATTAATGGCCACCTCCTGGACCCATTATTAGTTAATGTAATTAACAAATTGTGTATTTTATTTATTTACTGTTTTAGGAATTTTTTTTAAATTCGTGGAATTAATTTTTTTTTTTGTTTTAAGTAAATATTTACTTAATATTTATGTAAACATTTATACAAATAAATATTTCTCTTCAGCTTTTTGAATAAACTGAAGAAAAAAATATAATTTTCTTTTCACAGATCCATGTTTTTTTTAAACTTTTGTTCTTAAATCGTTCAAATACTTCAATAACACAGGGTTGTGATACATGAATGAAAAGCTGGTTAAATGAAGAAGTTTTTCTGAAACCCGGAAATCTCAGATCCTGCCCATTGAGGAGTAACGATGGAAAGAATATCAATAAAATATCAGGAAATTTAGAATAGCTTTATTTTGGTAAGATATACATACATACATTCATTTATTTTTACGTTTACTCTCAACTAGTCTTATAGTAAATTTACTCAGCTTTCGATTGGTTTCACTCCCTTTCTAGTAGTACCACCTGGGACGGAGCTACGATTATTCTCTTAAAAACCACGTTTGTCTCGAAAAAACGACAAAACTACGTTTTCTCCCTTATGGGCGAGAATTTGGGAAATCGTCATAGAACATTTTTTGTTCCCCTAAGGGTCCTCTATTACCCCTCACAATATGACTAGACATTTACGGGACACCCTGTATATATATATATATATATATATATATATATATATATATATATATATATATATATATATATATATATCTGCCCCTCTGGGCACTTGGCCACAAGTGCCCAGAGGGGCAGATACTGTAGAGGTATCTGATTCTTGACCATACGGCACACTAGGGAGATAGTGTGGCCAACACTATGCTCCGGCCGCCTGATATTCCCCTTGGCTGCTTCGACTGGTAGAGTCATTAGCACCCAAGGTACCTATTATTAATTAAATTAATTAAAGGCTGGGTGAGCCTAGGACCGATCTGGGACCCCAAATCCAACTCTCGAACGGCAGCACTAGAAGAAAAAATCTTTAGTGCTCGCTCGGGTTTTGAACCTTGTCCTCCAGTTCATTAGTCGAGTGCTCTACCACTGAGCTAACCTCGTCCCCATATATATATATATATATATATATATATATATATATATATATATATATATTCACTGAAACAAAGTGAAAAAAAGTTTTAAAAAAAAACACGTACCGTCTGGAGAAGCAGAATTGGATTTCTGCTAAATATTACCCAAATAAACCGACCGCTGGAGAATGCCGTACCATTACCAATAAATCTCCCCAGCGAAGAAACCTCAAAAATTATATATATGTATATATATATATATATATATATATATATATATATATATATATATATATATATATATACATATCCTATACCTTCTATGAATCCCGCAGCTGTCCCTAGCAGTCGCTACAAAACTACGGAGTACTGAAAGAAACTGGAACGAGTTAATAAGAGCTCGTTTCCGGCTTGCGGAAAAGCTGATGAATGGAGGAGACCACTCGAAAAATCTTGTCCCTTCCCAAAGACTGCTCTTGGGAGCTTGGGAGCGACAATGGCCTATAGCTGAAGGCACTCAGAAAGCCGGCGCTTGCTTGGGAATCCTCATAGAAAAGCCATTAGGGATTTGGGCTGGAGCGTGCAGGTAAAGGAGCTATTGAAAAGACTTCAAACACCTTCGCAAGCAATGGAGCTCCTATATCTTCATAATAATTCCCTTCACTTCAAACTCCAATTGCTTTTGCCAAGATTCGGATTATTGGACTTATGACCTAAATGCCAATGAGACATAAAAAGAAAATAATCAAAAATGGGATGATGTGCATTTACTTTATTATAAAATTGTATGTATTGTGTTGAAAATCACCTGTCAACCCCATAAAATGTGCCACTCTTTTTTTTGGGGGGGGGGGGGTGTGCGTCGGTTTATTACGCATTAACGCCAGTGAAGTGAAATAGTGAAATTGCTTATTTTAAACCGAATGAAGATAATTTTATAAGTGGAGGATAGGGATGAGAAGAAATACGCCTGTTTCACAACCCCCCAGGTAATGAAATTTTACAACTTTTTCAAAAGCTTGCCATATTTTTTTTTGTGGAAGAGTACCGATTCTCGAACGTTTGGGCTAATTAGACTTTCTTATTAATATCAAAATTTTGAACAGTTATTACGATTTGAAAAATACAATTGTGTGCATTGAAAGCGCATTTGCCCAAAAGCAAATTTAATGCTGATTTTAATAAAATAATGTAGGGTTAAAAAATAATGTGGAAGAGTGTGGAGAAAATTTGGGCGGTTCCAAAAAAAGAAAAAAAAATAAACGCCGTTTTTTTCGAGATAATATTTAAAATGGCATATGTCTGGAACAAAAGCAGATATAAAATTGCGGTTGGCAGAATTGAAATACATTTTTAGTATAGTTTCACATTCTTGAGTATTGTCCATGGGCGTATATAGAAAATAATTTCGGGAGGGGCTGGGATAATTTCGGGGGGGGGAGGGGGGGGGGGGGTGAGAGCACTTGGGGTTATGGAATAATAACAATCTAGTACATGGAATAGTTAGCCAATAAAAACGCCATTACACCCAAAATAAATTATTTTTTCTGAACTAATTGGTCTCATTTAATTTATTTTTAAGGTTTTTATGACACATTTTTACCGAATTGAGAGTAGGGGGCTGCAGGCCTTTAATACGCCTATGGTACTATTATCTACTTGCGATACACCCTGTATATTTTTTGTGTGGATGCGGATTCATAAGAATTATTCTTCGTCCGATCTTCAGAGTACGCAGCAAAAGACTCGAATGTCAATACATATTTCGGACAAGAGACAACAACAGAAAATTGACGTCAAGTCAATTCGACGATTTCAAGTACTCTCTGATTTTACCACTCAAAGCCTTTGACGGGCAGCTCCCTTTGAGAAGAGGGAGTCCTCCATAATACCACCTCTTCCTCCAGACAGGAAAGAGCCTCTCATATTCCTGACAGAGTCGAGGGGACACCCCCAACTTCCTCCCCAGACAATCATACTTGCTCAGACAGAACAGTGGCACACTAACGACTGTGTATAAAGTTGTCCGACTGTGATATATATATGGCAACAACAAAGGTTTATGGGGCGTGGAGAGAGGGCTTTTGTCGGCGGGGTTGGAGTGAATGGGCACGTGGCGAGAAGCAAGGAGCTCGTAGGCTGGTAGCGTGGATAGGAGGATGACAGCTTCAAGTGGCCATCCGCTAAATAACAGCCTAATCGGCCATATCACGTCCAAAGTCCCTCCACCCACGCTTTGTCCTAGGGCATCATGCTCGGCTTATCGCCACCTACGAAAAAAGTCCGACTCACATTAGCTACGTCATCATAGGAGATTTCCTTGATCAACTTACATGTTTCCTCCATTCTAATACGTATGTCATTGGCAGGCCAAATTCAACACTCCAATTGGTAAAACATTTTGTAAATAGCGCAACGGTACCCACTATATGCTCAGGGTGCGTTTACACCTGACACTTCATGCAGGATATATATGTCAATATATATATATATGTCGGATAGATATTCTTTTGCAGTTTACGTACTGAGAGAAATAGCAATCCCCAAAAAAACATAAATGTGAAATAGAGGCCAAGTTCCTGCCCCCACAAAGAAACACTCCCTTCCTCAAAAATATCCCCTCCTAAAACCCCCCAAAAACGCCTTACCATCCTACACTCCAAAAAAGTAGTATGAGTTGGTGTATTAATTCAACCAAAAATATTTGCCAATACAAGAGATGATACAAGAAAGAAATGTCCAAGTTCAGTATTTGGAAGACCTCATAGTTACTTACTAAGAACAGTAAAGACACTTCAACTGACCTTTAAAAACAACAATAAAAATACTTATATCCAGTTACTAAAATATCACTTTCCTCAACCAGGTATATTCTTAAACTTGGCAATGTTTTTTTTGTGCCGAAATTATCTTTAGAGAAAAACTAAACATTGCCAAGTTTAAGAATATGCCTGGTTGAGGAAAGTGATATTTTAGTAACTGGATATAAGTATTTTTATTGTTGTTTTTAAAGGTCAGTTGAAGTGTCTTTACTGTTCTTAGTAAGTAACTATGAGGTCTTCCAAATACTGAACTTGGACATTTCTTTCTTGTATCATCTCTTGTATTGGCAAATATTTTTGGTTGAATTAATACACCAACTCATACTACTTTTTTGGAGTGTAGGATGGTAAGGCGTTTTTGGGGGGTTTTAGGAGGGGATATTTTTGAGGAAGGGAGTGTTTCTTTGTGGTGGCAGGAACTTGGCCTCTATTTCACATTTATGTTTTTTTGGGGATCTCATTGCTTTTTTCTAAGTATTAAATAGAATTTAGTTGCCGCATACCTACTGGCTTTTGTACTTCATATAAAACCAGGGTCTTTGGATTCTGCATAAGGTTCTCCATACTATAAAGATCACAATAGGGAAAGTTCAGAAGGCCTTCAAGAAAAATATAAGAACAAAGACGATACATTTTGGGTTTGTGATCCTAAACTTTGTAATTTAGATGGCTCGACTTTGAAAAACTTAGTATCTGCTTTGTAGTATATTATGCAGTGAACCCCTACGACTTTATTTACTACATTTAAGAAAGAAGTCAAAACTGTTTTTGTTAAGATGCGTCGAAATGTTTTTTAAAACATCAAATATAGGTTCTCCTTACCAAGACGATTCATTTGATACCCCACATGATGGGTTTCAGAAGGAATGATGGCATTTCGATGGAACAAAAAGTAGAAAACGTCATGGGTAACCAAACGGTGTGAATTTGTATAAGGAACAAACATACAGACAGACAGCTGAAAGACCTTTTTTACCTAGCCTAGTGCACTCCCCGGACCAAGGCCTATCTGTGTGCCAAGTTTGGTCAAAATCGGTCAAATGGTGTGAATTTGTGTAAGGAACAAACATGCAGACAGACAGCTGATAGACGATTTTGACTAGTCTATGACACTACCCGGATAAAGACCGACATGTGTGTCAAATTTTGTCAAAATCGGTCAAACGGTGTGTATTTGTATAAGGAACAAACAGACAGACAGACAGACAGCTGATAGACAATTTAACCTAGCCTATGATTCTCCCCGTATCAAGACCCATCTGTGTCCCAAGTTTGGTCCAAATTGGTCAAAGGGTACGGATTTGTAAGAGGAACAAACATACAGACAGACTGGTGGTATAAGATTTTTACCGAGCCTATATGCGTCTAATTGTTTCTTAAAACATCAAATATAGGTTCTTCATACCGAGACAATTCATTTGATACCCCACATCATTGGTTTCGGGCGGAATGATGGGTTTCCGAAGGAAGTACAAAACTGGCACGCCCCCGCCCCGGAAGCGGAGTCAAACACAACTTTTCGCGATTTTCCGATTTTTTCCTTTAATAACGTCTTCATATCTACCTTCATGCAAAATTTCAAGTCTCTAGCATCATGGGAAGTGCCTAATAATTTTGATGAGTCAGTGAGTGAGTGAGTGAGTGAGTCCTATAAATCCCGATTTTCGATCGCTTATATCTCAGAAACTATTCGATATAGAATTATGAAAATTTCCAGTTTTACTCACATCCAGTAGAATAATACCTGTGTAAAATTTCATAACTTTATCTTTACCTGGTTGAAAGTTATGAGAGGGTAAAAATCGGCTCTAAGACCGCCTGTAATATACACACAGTATGCTTAGGCCGGAACTTGGCCTGGCGCACTACCGTGCGCCTAGATACATTTATATCATGGATTTGTGTACAACAGTTCGGTATTTCTTGCATTTTGCGATAAATGTACGGTCCGTTTACACTCATACACAAGTGTCCTGTGTAGTCCATTCTGCTTGCAATGAAGAAAGTATCGAAATGCGAAATCCTGGCCTGGGTAGGTAATTATTATAAAAATATAGGAAATAAAAAAAAAACGTTCTGCATGGGTTCGAGAATGGATTTTGAGACAGAAAGAATTAGGTTTCTTCAGTCAATTAATGTCCGAGCTCAGTATCGAGGATCCAGAGAGCAGATTTCGAAAAGCTTTCTTGTAAAATAGGTCTTATATCAAAGCAAGATACAAAATTCAGAAAGGCTATTAGTGTAACAGAACAATTAGCTCTAACTTTGCGATTTTTAGCATCGGTGACTAGGTATTTACTTAATGAAATACTATTTTATATTATGAAATTTTATTAATATAAAAAAAGTGGTCTTTTCCAAAGACACCATACATATATTCTTGTGTATTTAGATACGCTCCAGCACGTCAGGTTTAAGGGCATTTGAAGGTCAAATTTCGAATGAAGTCGTTTGAGAAGAAATAACTAGACCTTCCATGGCTTATAGGGTCGCTGAATTCGAATCCGACGTCTGTTTCATCCCATCCAGGCAAATCAACGCCATTTCAAGGACAAATATGTTTATTTTGCAAAAAAAAAACGAATATGCAGTCAAAAATTACCATCAACATCATAGCCCTAGCCATTTCTTCTTAAATTTGACCTTCAAATGCCCTTAAACCTGACTTGCTGTGGTGAAACGGACTCCGGATTCGGATTCAGCGTGTCGAAATACATAAGAACATATGTATGGTGTCTTGAGAAAATACCACTCGTCCAGTTATTATTTTTAATTTTTATCTATAAGTTGCCACCCTTCCTAAAACCATCGTGGAACAGAGGATGTTTTCAACGGGCGCCACAAGAGGGAACTGACAGTATTATAAGCGGAAATGACTCCTCCCGCCTTCTCAACGTTTGCTCAAGGAAAATTTAAACATACGTTTCTCATTGTCTTACCTTGTTTTACTAATATACTCATTTTACAGTTAAATTAAAAAAACAACAACAACCAATTAAAAAGTTAGATAAACACAGACAAAACCCCGTTCAAACGAACAAAACTAACAATTTCCATGGGTTTCATGGGTATCGATTCCTGGGAATAACGATTCTATGAATAATAAAACATGTAACACAAGAACATTTAAACTGGGATGTATAGTGCCAATTATATAATATATTAAATAACAAAATAAAATATATAAAAGGCCCGATTCAGCACACACTCTGTTTAATATGCAAATGGAAAGCAGAGCCATTTGTTCTTGACAAAAGCGGGGATGAATAACAATTATTAACTTAACCGGAACAAATTAATGAATTTTGTACGTTAATTGAGAATAAAATTTATTCCATAGCTGAAGGATATCTGGTTGGATTAGCGTTTCCGTTCTAAAAATTCATACATTAGTCTTTATTTGTTCAAGTTTTTAAATCGATAATTATTCATTAAACAATAGAACATTAATCACGTTGACATATTTATCAGGCAGTGTGCAATTAGAAAATAAAATAGCCCTTAAATAGGTCAGGATGTAAAATAGGTCGTGGTCAAGTTGATCAGTAATTTTATACAAAAAGTAATTGAGATTAAGTAAAAAAATCAACAGAGGCTCTAAGTAAAACGAGATGCAGAAAAACATATTAGAAACAGGAAAATGGCAAAGAAAGACATGAGAACAAAACTAACACTATTAGCTTTTTATATTAAAAAAAAAAATCATAATAATAGATAATACATACCACTAAATGCTTTGGTAAGGGAGGAAGGCCACGATAACATTTATATGACTATGAATTTGTGGTGGACATAAAGATTCTACACCACGGAGTTTATAGCTAAACCCAAGGAGCGGGGGGGGGCAGTATAAATAGGTGTTAAAAAGAGGCTGGAAAAGGTGTTGTAACACACAAATGTAGGGAGCCATCGAATTGTGAGAACATGGAGAGGGTGGAGTACATTTTTTTTTTAATAGTGGCGTGTCAACTCGTAAGGTCATTCCTTTATGTGGTCATTTTCATTATAATTCCATAATAAGTAGGGATTCTGTAACCTGTGTACATTCTGATTAAATTGTTTTATTTACCCACATTTAGTTCAGACGACAAAAAAGAAATGCTCAATTGCTTGTCAAAAAAAAGGAGTAATAAAAATAGAACTAGAAAAATAAAAAAAGACAAAGAAAGACAATAATTAAAAAAATATATATTAATAAAATAATACATAACAATTATAAATAAAATAAACAAATGTGCATTTCAGTTCTGTATGTATCTAGATTTTCTCTATTAACTCTGCGGCCCTTAAAAAGTCAAAAAGCCGTTCAACTTGGTTGGTATGATCACCTAGAATTTGATCTAAGGAATCTGATAGTTGGTGTTGCTCTTTCTGTTGCTCATGAGCCCTGCAATTGGTCAAGATGTGCTCCACAGTAAGCAGCAAATTGCATGAGTTACAAATTGGTGGAGGGTCCTTAGACATTAGGAATGAATGGGTTAGGTTTCCGTGGCCGATTCTCATTCGGATTAAGACGAATTCTTTTCTCCTTGTATCATGTGTGGATGTCTTCCATGGCTTAACACTTCCTTTTATCTCTCGGAGCTTGTTACACCTCATTTCATGCCAGACGGTGTGCTATATCATCCACATAGAGTCTTTTCCATGGGCTATTATATCATTTTTGGAACTTTATGGAGTCGCATGCCTTTTCTAATGGCTTTCCTTCAAAGGTGTCGACTTTCTCGTTTTGATATATTCCAGAATGCCCGGGAATCCATAAAAAGTCACCCTCTGTTTCTGTTGATGTAATTCATATATTCATTTAAATATATTTACTATTGGAGGATGAGTTGAATATTGAACACCTATAGCAAGGAGAGCAGAAAGAGAATCTATAAATATCTTTAAATCGGGTTGCGTTGGAGAATTGATGTTCAGAGCTTCATCAATTGCAAGCAGCTCAGCTGTATAGTTACTGCAGATCGGCGGGAGAGCGAACATACAGGATCCTGATGAGCTAAGTACTGCAGAACCAACTCCATGATGGATGTCTTTGGAGCCATCTGTGTATATTTCGTGTACTAATCTTGAGTCAAGTCCAAACCTTGAGGCCAAATTGTGCAGCCCCGGCCTTGAGATTTGAACTGTACTTGTATGGCCACCGTTATAGCACACATATATGGATTCTATACCTCGGCTCGGCGTGTGTTGCCGAGAGACTTAACGGCTGATAGTACATGTACGTATACTTTCGTCTTATCTACCATGTAGCAAGATCAGATATTGTGGAAATGAGGGAGTATGTATGGGCAGGAAGGTTGCATTGCATCCTGTCTTATAATTTCCCAAATATTGACTGTGATCCCCCGACTCGGCGCGATTGCGTCCTCCTGATACTTCCGAACCCGATGCTATATGTATTTGAAGACGTGTGCCCTGAGGCCCCATAATTCCCTACCCCCTCTTCCATCACCGGCAGCAGCTTCCCCCAATCGAATTTCCATTTCATTAATAATCCTTTATTCCTCCCCCAACCGGAACTTAACCAATCAACTTTAGCAGTATGACAACATCCCCAACTTCTCTATTACGCCATAATGCAATTCTAGTCCCGAAGCGATTTTCTAGAGCTTTCCAATTCCCCTGCAATGTAATTGCCTTCTTGTGTGATGATCAAAATAAGTCCCTCATGAGATTTAGCTTCCAATTCGTTTCATCTTCCCTGGTGGTATAAGTCCGTCTTCTTCATTGTCAATACTTTTCGGTAGCCCCTTATTCCATGGACATTCATCGTCCTCTCAACTTCGAGAAGTCCATGGACATTGAGATTCCTTTTAGATCCTGTTTATTCATATATAAATTATTAAATTAAAATTAAAAGGAAAAGTGGGGGTAGAAATAAACGGGCATGTGTGCACGCCTTTGTTTACCTTTTTTTAGCTGAAGAGATCTCTTATCTGGCTGCCACAGAGAATGCTGAACCGTTCAAAATATATATATTTTTCCAAAAATGTGACCGATTCTCTTAAGGGGCAACTACATTGGTCCCGATCCGATAGCCACCGACTGTCTGAAGAAAAACAAACGCATTTATCTCAATGTAGGTGCCTACATTGGTCCCGATCCGATCCGATGACCACCTATTCTCGGCCGGTCAAACTTGTTTGTTTTTGGACCGATTTCGGACCGACATAGCAAAATGGCGCCAAACGACATATTGTGTTTCAAAAAAGTCTACAGCCTCTACATCTTAACCGATTTCAAATCATTTTTTTTTTTTAATTGAAAACTAATAAAATTTAGAGCAACTTTGTCATTTTACATTTTTTTTTGTTTCCCTTGTTTATTAAATTACGTGGAAAGATGTTTATAACCATCCAATGTTTATAACTTTCATATGCTTACAAACTTCTAGCTAACTTTCTTACAAATAATTTTAAAATATGAATACTAATACTTCTCTTATCGTAGTGTAACAGTTAAAAATAACTGTTACACTAAGATTAATTTTTTCGGGACTGATATACTTCCGGAAGATTGATTGGCCTCTCAACTCTTCCTTTATACCTCCAAAAAGGTAATCGAAGGTTTCTATGCTTATTAGGTGGTATTTCTTAAATTAATTACTCATTTTCACTTCACTACAAGTTCATTACTGACGAGCTGTGACTAGATCGGATTGGATCGGGTCGCCACTCACGTCGGCCGTTGTCGGTCTAACGAAATCGGATTGGATCGGATCGGGAGAAGTACTGGTCCAATGTAGGTGCAGCCTTAGCCGAAAACCAATTATTCCTTGTCTTCTGATTAATATTGATGTTTTTATTGATCGAATACTGAATGAAACTATTCATCTGTGCCGAATACAAAAGCAATCCATCTGTGATTAAGGGAACATAATATTTCGAACAACCCCTAACGAGTCACCGAAAGAATTTCAAACTCAATTTGGCAAAAACAAGCGTCTGAAAAGCAATCAGCCCGAACGGACGGTGTCTGAAGTGGC
Organism: Gonocerus acuteangulatus; assembly: GCA_946811695.1. Taxonomy (NCBI): domain Eukaryota; kingdom Metazoa; phylum Arthropoda; class Insecta; order Hemiptera; family Coreidae; genus Gonocerus; species Gonocerus acuteangulatus. Next base: position 29,172,004 of record OX328132.1, read on the forward strand.
AACCGTCGAGAAGTTATTGACGACAGAATGGTTGCTCCAATCAAGCGCCCAGAATGAGCAAGGGCTCTCAATTATGTAGAAGTGAGGCAGGAGATCGGCTTGGAGTACTCGGGCCTTTCTTTACCTACGGCCCCCTTCTGTCCTCGTTATTAGTACTGCGCAAACAACAAACACGCTCCCTCTACCACTTAGGACAAGTTTGGGCAACTACTAAAACCTTTCATACGCTCCCAGAATCTGTTGACAAACTTGTCCTCATAGCGAACTGTTGATCGCCTGACGAGTCAAAGCGACGACAGGAGCCAATTTTCTTGCCAGCTAATCCCAATGTTTGCTTAGTGTCTGAGGATTCCTGTATCGAGATTGCAACCATCCATCTAGTAATGCATATCTGTCAATTTCCGGGAGAAGTAACATCAGAATCGAAATAATCGTAAAATATCTTTAACATTTTTATCCCTTGTTTCATTTTGGAAGGTTGTATTAGAAACAGTAAATATCTTTTTTCAAGATTATTTTTTTGAGCAATTTACCGAACAATGGGTTCACATTAGTACAGTGTGGTGACATTGGTACAAACCTATATTAGTAGGTCTCCTGGCTTGATACAAACCTATGTAAGTTACTAAATAAAAATATTTTGATTGGCTAAATATGAAATATATGATTGATTAAATATTAAATATATGATCAATTTAAATATGTTATTCAAATATAAAAAAACAAAATCACTCCCGTAAAAGGCCACGAGGCCCTTGAGGGGCAGATATAGAGGTATCTGATTCACGACCATACGGCTCACTAGGGAGATAGTGTGGTCAGTACTATGCTCCGACCGCCTGATTTCCCCCTTGCTGCTTCGACTGCTTGGGTCACTAACACCAAGGTATCCATTGATAAAATAATTAAAGGCTTGGTTGACCTAGGGACGGTCAGGGAGGCTGAATTCTTGCTTGGGATTTGAAGTCAGGTCCTCCAACTTTTTAGTCCAGTGATTTATATATACATAGGAAACAACACAAAAGGTTATACATAAGGCCGCTTATATATGCTTATACATTTTTCCGGGTGCGAAGTTCAACGCTGTGGTATCAGCCAAATGAAAAGTTTTTTATTTTACATAAATATTTATGCTAAAAGTACTATAAAAGTATTAAAAAAAATATTTATTAGTGCTAAAAGCATTTGATAATATTCAGTCAATGATTAAATTTATTATTATTATTATTACATGCAATGACTTGTTTCAATGTATTTTGTCTGTCATTCTAAGAGCTCATTTTTTTAAGACCTTTTGATTTGCAAGGATATTTACAATGTATTTGCTTGATGGGATATGTATGTATATAATTGTGCTGAAAGAATCGCCTTTAAATGGAATCTGCTCATAAATAAATTAATTAAAAAAAAATCGTCATAAGCAATATATTAAAGGATCCTTGATTTCTCTGCTTCCAGGTCTCCTCGATCAATAGAGTGCTTCGAAACCTCGCTGCTCAGAAAGAGCAACAGCAAGCAGCTAGTGCAGCAGCTCAGCCTGAATCTGTCTACGACAAACTGAGGATGTTCAACGGGCAAGCAGCAGCTGCTGCAACTTGGGCTTGGTACCCAGCTGCTGCACCGGGACCTCATCTACCTCTGTCCCAGCCACCTCCCATCCACCTCACGCCTGACAAGACAGGTAGTTAGTTGCATATCCACACTTTTTATTTGCGTTTTTAGGCAAATCAAGGCAACCAATTGCAAGCATTTAGCGAGATATTTAAGAAAATATAAGAAAGGCCTGCTCATTAGGGTGGGTCGAAAAAATTATTAGAATAGTAGAAGTTCTATTAACCTCAACGATGCCTTTGATAATAAGTCACATTTAAATTTACCAGACATGTACTGTGATCACATATCATGTACCTATTTTGGTAATTAAGGTAATATTTGGCAGCCCTTGCGAGGCCGTAAGATGTGAAAATTCCTGCCGCCGGTGGGGATCGAACCCACCATCTCCCGCTTATGAATCTAAGGCGCTAGCCACTAGAGCACGGGAGACCCCTGGCAGCCTTATTATTCCCTTTTCAGGTACCCATTAATTAATTTTAAACAGTTAAATTTTAACTTTTTCGATAAAGAAATAAATGTTTTGATCCGTGGTTTATACAGCTCTTGCGGGGCAGAATTTTATTTATCAATAAGTAATGGTAGTCAAATAATTAGGAGCCATTTTTGGTCTGGTAACCCCAAAATTAGCTAGTCCCTGGAGAGAGACACTCTATTCTATCGGCAGGGGTTCCCATTCTGTTAGCCGAGGGAAGCAAGTCTCAAGGGAACTCTCTCCGTGGTTTTACACACTATTGTCGTCTAGATTGGTCAGACTAATTTCACTCACTTAGATAAAGGCATTGGGTTTTTTCAGCTTTAAGCCTAATATCACTGATTTTATTACTGTATAAGCTTTTTTTGTAAAACTAATAAAGAGAATAATATAATTATCAGTGAGTATAAAGAAACGGGATAAAAAAACTTCCGTATTTTATCTATGGAATATATCATTATATATCAACTTTGGGCTGTAGGGGGAAGACATGTGGCGTATTGTGGCGTTGTCCTGAGTACTTCAAACTCAGAAATACTCTAAAATCTATTATGGACTCAGAAATACGCTAAAATCAATTACGGAAGAAAACATCAACAATCCATAAACATGCCATTTCTTAACTACCACAAACATGCGAGATAAAAATGCGTTTTGCTTATTCAGAAAGGGTGAGGAAGAGGCAACCGCAACGTCTAGACGGCTGAACCTAACAAAGAGTTATTCGTTAATTTATATTAAAAAAGTGTACTTATTTCATTTTTTGTTTTACCATTCTGAAATGCATATATAATATATTTATCCCAGCCATATTCGTTAGAACAATGTTCAAATACAAATAAATATATATATAGTGCTAGCTGTTCCGGCCAACGTTGTTTTGCCATATACATCCATTCTATTGAATATTTTGGTAGTGAAATAATAATCGCGTACCTGCTACGGGATCTAGTTTTTTTAATATGTATGCAATATCCGTCTTGTCCCTTCCAGAACATTAGCGGATATTGGATAGCGTCGTATGAATGGCGTATATCAGCAATGGACTCAAGATTATTATTTCTTCTTCGAATCAGGATTTCTCGCGTAGCTACACGGTCGCTAACCACAATTCCAGCAACGTCATCAGCAAAAGGCGCATTGAATGTACTCTCCAGATGGTTCTTTATCAGGATTAATGACAATTGCGTGATTATCACTTTGTAATTTGTGCATGTGTGATTTAAATAATTTCAACAATTCATTGTGCTCATTCAATAGATCGTCCAGCTTACTGGCGATCTGCCTGGCAAACAGTGAATTGATGTTAATGTAGCCCCAACGTGCATCCACGCGATTGGTGAGTGCGTTTTCGGAGTACTCACCTCCCATAAAGTAAATTTGTACAAATTTGTGGTTCATTTGGCATTGGCAGCAATGATCCCAGTCTGTGATAAACTTGGCCTTTGATTTTGAATGTTGAATTAAATTATTGACCATTTGCAGCATTATGTTTTACTATTTCCTTTGCTCCGAAAGATGTCATTTGGAAACATGAATTGAATGTTGGAATTAACTTCAGGAACAGGTTAGAATCTGGAGCCATATTTCGTTTTGTCAAAAGATCATATGTTAAATAAAACTACATTTTATAATTAAAATGTATTTATTATAATTAAAGTACTAATGTCGTTATTTTAAAACGGGTATTGGTGGTAGATAGGGGGGGGGGGTGTATGTATTTTTTAATGCTAAATCATAAAAAAATAAATTAAATATTTGGTCCAAAAAATAAAAAAATATTTGTTGGGGTGGCCCCCCCCTTATCACTTAGGTGTATACAAATTAGTTATAAACCTACTATCAGACCTACTGAATATACACATTAAATTTCATCAAAGTCGGTTAAGGCGTTTCGGAGGAGTATACACACTAAATTTGTGACACGAGAATTATATATATATATATATATATATATATATATATATATATATATATATATATATATATATATATATATATATATATATAATTCTCGTGTCACAAATTTAGTGTGTATACTCCTCCGAAACGCCTTAACCGACTTTGATGAAATTTAATGTGTATATTCAGAGGGGCAGATACTGTAGAGGTATCTGATTCTTGACCATACGGCACACTAGGGAGATAGTGTGGTCAATATACTATGCTCCGGCCGCCTGATTTTCCCCTTGCCAGCTTCGACTGCTAGAGTCATTAGCACCCGAGGTACCCATTATTAATTAAAGGCTGGGTGAGCCTAGGGACGATCCGGGACCCCAAATCCAACCCCCGAACGGCAGCACTAGAAACAAAAATCATTAGTGCGGGCTCGGGTTTTGAACCCCATTATTTTAAAAAATTGAAACCCATATTTTATTTTTGTCACAAGAAATTATGAAAAAAAAATTAAAAAGACAAACATTTACAGTCGAGTTTCTCAAAACTATGAGATGCCTAATTTTTCAAATCGGGCAATGCGCTAGCACTTTCACTTTTACCAGATCATCTTTAAATTTTAACTCCAGATTCCTAATGATCTTTGCTAGTAAAAAACGTAGGGATTTTTCCAGTAGGGATTTATTATGATTTTATGAACGATTTTCGACAGATTGTTTAATAGAAAATGAAGAATTGTTCAACATTTTCGAAAAAATGTCTTAAAGTGCCTTCGTACTTTACTAGTTTCAATCTCCTTCATCCAGAATAATTTTAGTTTTTTGTACTAGAAAATAAACTTCCACCTGCTTTTTTTTTTTTTTTTTTTTTTTGGTGCAACGAGGGACTTTCTCAACGAGCCTTGGTATGAGAAAATTCCTGGGGGACTCGAACCCACCATCTCCCGCATGAAAATTTAAGACATTAGCCACTAGACCACGGGGAGACCACCACACAAGATATTATTACTCCTTAAGATCCCTTGCTGACATCGGACTCCATATACCCAAGCCGAAGTATTGTATACCTTTAGCGGTCATGGCATCTGAAACTCCATATACCCAAGCCGAAGTATTGTATACCTTTAGCGGTCCTGGCATCTGAAACTATAGCATACTTCGCCTATCGCCTATTTCTACAGAAAGGAGTCATCGACCAATGTAAAGGAGGGGTGTAAAAATAAAGTGTGTCAATATGAAGAATGTTGTGTAATAATAATCCTGCTCATTGGGTTTTTGGAGTGTAGGAGAGCGCCAAGCATCCATGACATGGGTTATAGTGGATAATCCATGGGAAGAGGGGTGGGAGCCCATCCATGAAGTCCCTTTCTTTCTCATCTCTAGGGGCTCTTTAAACCAATTAATGCTTTACACATATAAATCCTTGTATGAAAACACTTTCAGAACCTTTTAACCCTTCTCAGATTATAAATGTAACCATATATTATTTCCATGAAGTCAACGTAAAAAAATCGATTATTTTAATCTCACCCCTTGTTATTTTTAATAATAAATGTGTTGCAATAAATATGAGATCCTCATGGTTGCTCAGAAAGGCTGGCCCAGAAGATTCACATATATATATAAGTATATATATATATATATATATATATATATATATATATATATATATATATATATACATACATATATATACATACATATATATATATATATATATATATATATATATATATATATATATATATATATACTTATGTGTGTGTGTATTTACGGTCCATCTGCTTCTAAGCCCTTTGCGCCCTACAGATTGCCTTTATAAGCAACCATGGTTGAGACCAGGTAAAAATTTCTACGCAGCACAAACAATATTCGAAATTAAATCTTTCACGTGACAATCCATTGGTCTGCGGGAAGGCCCGATAAATATACATACACTAGCTGTTTTTTTTTTTTTTTTTTTTTTTTTTTTTACGGTGCATCTACATGTAGGTCATTAGCGCCGACATCCAGGGTGCAGCGAGGAATTTTACCAGCGAGCCTTGGGATGATAAAATTCCTGCCGGAGGTTGGGAATCGAACACACCATCTCCCGCTTATGAGTCCAAGGCGCTAGCCATTAGACCACGGGAGACCCCTTACACTAGCTGTTACCCGGCGTGCTATGCTACGCCTACTTTCTGCATCAAGAAAATCAAAAATAAATTAGAAACCAAATAAGTAATATTAAAATCTAACAAATAAAATCTGTAACTATTTGGATTTATAGTCGGTCAAACTGTGTGGATTTGCATATGGAACAAACATACAGACAGAAAAATGGTAGACGTTTTTGACCTAGCATATGACACTCATCGTATCATGGCCTACCTGTGTGCCAAGTTAGGTCAAAAACTATCAAACGGTGTGGATTTGTATAAGGAACAAACATATAGACAAACAACTGGTAGACGTTTTTGACTTAGCCTACAACAGTCCCCTGATCAAAATCTATCTGTGTGCCAAGTTTGGTCAAAATATGACGAACGGTGTGGATTTTTATAAGGAACAAACTACACAGACAGACAGCTGTTACATGTTTTGGACTTAGCCTACGACACTCCCCGAATCAAGATCTACCTGTGTGCCAAGTTTCGTAAAAATCGGTCAAACGGTGTGGATTTGTATAAGGAACAAACAGATCAACAGACATGTGATTTATATATATATATATATATATATATATATATATATATATATATATATATATATATGGGGGGGGGGAATGTATAAATTTCCAATAATAATAATTTTTGTTAATATGTGAGTTGACTCACATATAACCTTCAGCTGATGGGCGGTTTGCCTAAGATTCTAGAAAGACAGATTTGAGATGTACACCTGATATAATCTGCACTTACCAATTTAAAAAAAAACATGTAAATTTGTTCTTACAATGGCAACACACTGGATGAGATGAGGGGAGAAGGCAGACATTACTGCTACTCCCAATGACTGCTATGGTCTTATCTTATTAATTTTTTTTTTTTTTTTTTTTTTTTTTTTTTTTTTTTTTTTTACGGCGCATCGACAAATCTTGGCCATTAGCGCCGCTTATCTTATTAATCTTATTATCTTGCAAACGTGGTTAAACTGATCCACACTATTTACACTATGTCTTTTACTAAGGTGTTTCTTGGCCAATAGCGGTGGAGGCGGCGAGGAGGATTATCAGGAATAACATTGGAAGAAAGGAATCTGCCAAGAGGATTGGGGTGGGCTGGGAGTTTAGAGAAAAAAATAAGGATTTGGGATTTGGCGAAATGATGGACAAAGGGTATATCAGTGCCTCGGTGGATAGTCAAGTTTGAGACGTAGAAAGTGGCGTTGAGGATTTTAGGGAGGACTTTGGACTGGAAACGTTGGATAATGTTTATATTTGATGGCATAGCTGATCCCCATAGTTCTATCCAGTATGTCCATATCGGTCTTGTATATTGTCAGTGCGCATCAAATGTAAAAGTAATTTTATACAATTATTATCGCCATATTGGGAGTATCTTTGCCAACTGTTATCTGAATAAATAAATAAAATATTTTTGCAAGGACGAGTTTGTTTTGTCCGGCGGACATTGTGTAGAGGAGGCTGGGTTTTGTGAGAGGATGTAAGGAGAGAGGGGTGGAAGCCACCCACGAAGCTGCTAGTTGGAGAGGGCCAAGAGCCCATTTGGCCAGGAGAAGATAAGGATCAAATCTCCTGTCCATCTCCCACAGGCCAAAGGAAATCTATTAGCCGGGAAAGTGCCTCTCTAGTTTCCACGGGCCCCCTCTATTTATATCCTTCTTGTTTTGATTGCCTCTGTCCCACAACTCGCCCTTCACTCAAGGGAGGTAGATTCTGTATACCCCTAAGGTTTCAGGTCGAAATATGGAAATTTGTAATCCTCTAGGCCAGTAAAGATAACCCTGCTATTCAGAGCCTCAATCCAAAATTTCAAATCACTTAAATGTGGCGAAGGTCTTTAAATAACAACAAAAGTAATTCTTAAGAAGTGAAGGATTGGTTGGGATATGGATAAGAGAAAATGTCATATTTTTAGAAAAATCTATATTTCGAACGTTTCTGCATACTCTTTGGCTTCAGTGAAAAAATACATATACATAATATACATACTATTGGTAACGTTCCCAATATCTAGGCACACAATGGTGTGCCAGGCCAAGGTCGGCCCTACCCTCATTGTGTGTATATTACAGGAAGTAAGGAGCCGATTTTTGCCCTCTCTTAACTTTGAACCAGTCAAAGATAAACTTATGATATTTTACACAGGTGTCATACTAATAGATGTGAGTAAAATTGAAAAGTTTCATAATTCTACATTGAATAGTTTCTGAGATATAGCCGATGGAAAATCGCAATTTATAGGACTCACTCACTCACTCAACAAAATTATTAGGCACTTTGCGAGAAGCTAGACACGTGAAATTTTGCAGGATGATAGACATTAGGGTGTTATTAAAGGCAAAAATCGAAAAATCCTGAAAAGTTGTTTTGACTCCGCTTCCAGAGGGGGACCCGTTTTGAACTTGTTGTTCCTTCCGACACCCATCATTGGGGTACCAAATGAATCGTCTCAATAAGGACAACATCAATTTGATGTTTTAAGAAACATTTCGACGCATCTTAACATTTTTATATACATGTCTATTATTTACCAATGTATATAAGGCGACGTCGACATTAGTTATACTTGAAATTATTAAGTGTCTGACAAGGACACAAGGGCATTTCCAAATAATGATCAGACTAGAAGGCATTATAAAAAATAAAATACCGACACGATAAAAAGTATAAAGAATAATAAAACATAGTTCACGTCTTCGCGTCATTCTCCTCAAGCCAAACAAAAGAGGCCAAGTTCCCGGCTCCTCCCAAAAACAGTTTGCCTATGAAAGTTATGGTATCGTAGTTTTGGGCCAAGTTTTAGGATCTCAATACACTTACCTTGTCAAGAACCTGATACTACCCTCTCACTTATTTGTGCAATTCCAAATTGGCCAGTTTCGTTAACTTTCGTACGGCCTTGGTTGATTTAACTTACATAGCGTTCACACAAACCCCACCGTTTTTAGTCAACAAAGAGTTTATAATAACCCTGAATCGTTACCCTAAGGGCCTGACTCTTTAAATGCCAGATATTTTATAATAAATCCAATTGTTATAGTGGCCATCATTTAACGAAAACTGCCCAAGTTGGAACTGCACAAATAAGTGAGAGGGTATTATTGGGTTCATGACAAGGAATTTAGAGCCTAAAACTGGGCCCAATACTATGATCTAATAACTTTCATAGAAAACTGATTTGGGGAGGGGGCTGGAATTTGGCTTCTTTTTTCAACGTTAGTTTTTTTTTGGGGGGGGGGGTATAGAATTTTTTTGAAAATTTTACGTTTTTGTCTGAGCAGAATCCCAACAATTTCTGAATTCTTAAGAATTAAAGTGTTTTTTATTTATTGACCTTGCGCCCTACAGGAGGGGAAAGCTATCTATTGTACTGTATAGCCTCCCTAATTTCAGTATACATCCGCTCCCTAGTTTGTCGTTTCAAATAAGACAAGTATGCATACATTGTCTATTAAATATTTGGTTCTAATTGAAAGTCTATGTTCTAAGTTAATACTTAGAAATACTAACAAAATGTCATAGGTCTATGACCTATGGTCTGGCCACTTCCGAGCCTAGACAGGACATAGAGACAGACAGACTTTTTTCAAGTGTGTATTTTGGTTTCTCTGACGTAGAAAACAGAATGTTATTATAAAACGGGATGATTTCATGTAATGTACTGAGAAAACATGGATTTCATTTTTGCAGATTAGTAGGTATCAATAGAAGTAGTGTTGAGGGACTGTGTTTGCTTCTGCGATGCACTGCCTAAAACCAGTGCTAAATGACTGTGGATTGTAAGGCAGAGTGAGATATTATTGTGGTGTATAAATTCCCGTATTTGAAGGATGTACAGGAGCTGGGGAGGCTGCAGCTGGGGTTGGCCCGTATCGATTGTCGGCAGAATTTCCAGTTTTATAACGCCTCGCTGGTCCCCCCTAGTAATTGCGTTACCTCCCCCAACCAGGCCATAAATATAACCAAACGACTCCCTGTATATTGAAATGGATTTTTTTTTTCCTTTTCTTAAGTCTCTGTTCGTCCATATAGTTTCCTTTTAGTGTAAACAAATCTATTACTGCAGTAACTATACTTATACGTGCGAAATTTTCACATGGTGAAGAATGTTCCGGACAAATGCTTTTTGGTCAAGCATATGTCATAACTAGAGAAGGCACACAGAGGCAGTGGAAGTATTCAAGCAAAAGAAGACAAACAATGGAGAACGCATAATCCTACACGCTATCTGGAAGCCCGCGCTTATCATCAGGAATGATTGACTGAAATAAGAATAAGGCTGAACATACGTTCGACCCGTATTTCTCCCGATCTGATCCGATCCGATCTAGTCACAGCTCGTCAGTAATGAACTCGTAGTGAAGAGAAAATGAGTGATTAATTTAAGAAATACCACCTAATAAGCATAGAAACCTTCGATTGCCTTGTTGGAAGAGTAAAGGAGAATTTGAGAGGCCAATCAATCTTCCGGAAGTATATCAGTCACGGAAGTTGTTCTAAATTGTATGATCTTTCATTTTTAAAAATAAAATGCATTGGAATCGGTTTAGAGGCTTTAGAATTTTTTGAAACGCAATATGTCGATTGCACCGTGGCAATGTGGGGCCAAACGACATTTCGTGTTTCAAAAAAAGCTACAGCCTCTAAATCTTACCCGACTTCAATGGACTTTTTTTTTAAATGTAGAAGAACTTCGTATGGCTAGAATTTTGTTTCCCCTGTTTGTTAAATTACGCGTGAATAATGCACGGACTTTTACGATTGAGCCTAAAATAATATTTGATGTTTTATCTAACTTAATATCAGCACTGATATCGTTGAAATTAAACATTCAAATCCAGATTATACTTGGAAAAAAATCAAAATATATTTTCAAATCATTTAAAAATCATATTATTTCTATTAATCTCATTGTTGAATAAGGATAAAGTTACGTTTTGAAGATGATAGTCTAATTTTTTTCAAGTCTAATCAGGATTTGAATGTTTAATTTCAACGATATCAGTGCTGATATTAAGTTAGATAAAAAATAAAATATTATTTTATGCTCAATTGTAAAAGTTCGTGAATTATTCACACGTAATTTAATAAACAGAGAAAACAAAAAACAAAAATATGGCCAGACAAAGATTTCATTAGCTTTCATTTAAAAAAAAAAAGTGCATTGAAATAGGTTTAGATTTAGAAGATTTAGTCTTTTTTGAAACACGAAATGTCGTTTGGCCCCACTGTGCATCGTTCACCAGATATCGGTCAAGAAACAAACAAGTTTGAACGGCCAGTAATCGGTAGTCTTCGGATCGGATCGGAACTTTAAATCATATTATTACTACAATTTAAATTTGATCTCCGGAAGGATTGATTCGAACACACACACACACACACACACATATATATATATATATATATATATATATATATATATATATATATATACCACAAAGCTTACTGACTGAAGGCAGTCCTCACATCTATGCTATAATACATTATTTAAGGAACATTACACTATACACAAAAATCTTCCTTACTCTTTTTGTGCTTTAAATTGTTTTTAATATATATATATATATATATATATATATATATATATATATATATATATATATATATATACCACAAAGCTTACTGACTAAAGGCAGTCCTCACATCTAAGCTATAATACATTACTTAAGGAACATTATACTATACACAAAAATCTTCCTTACTCTTTTTGTGCTTTAAATTGTATTTAATGAATATGTATATACCACAAAGCTTACTGACTAAAGGCAGTCCTCACATCTAAGCTATAATACATTATTTAAGGAACATTATACTATACACAAACATCTTCCTTACTCTTTTTGTGCTTTAAATTGTATTTAATGAATATGTATATGTGTCCACGTCATAGTGTCAGCAATTTTAGCTCTCTACGTCTTTATTTACGTTACAAAAAAATAAATCCATATATTTTTTTTATAGGCTTAGTCTGAATCTGCAAGGATTTATGAAAGAGAAAATAACTAAATTGCGAAAATTGCTCATTAGATATTTAAATTTATTGTGTTTCCTCATTATGTTTTGTATCAATTTGCTCATGCATTTATTAATTTAGCAATGGATTTATGTATGGATGTAACAAAACAAAAATCTATTATTTGTAACATCGTTTCTTTTTAATAGTCAAATTCGAACTCCATTGTTTTACGCGGACAGCAAATAAATTAGATCTCTAGGTACATACATTTCATCGGTAATATTAATGCACGTTCGACGCCCACGTCAGTTTTCATTATATATATATATATATATATATATATATATATATATATATATATATATATATATATATATATTTTAAGAAACATCACAATCTACAATTCAATTGCATTATGTAATTTGATACATGTTACTTGTCCACGCCTCAGGGGTCCCCAGTTGTCAGCCGAATACCTTCCTAGTTTAGGAAGGATTCTAGCTAGATAATAGGAAGGATTCTAAGCTAGAGGTAGGATTCTACCTTACGCCATCCAACCACACCCTGCGACTAGCAGGGAGGATTGAAGGCGGGTGTGACGTGTTATCCTGAAGAGAGAAAATATCTTTCTTTGATCACTCCACGAATAGTTGTTTTTCTTCACTGCCTAAGTAAGTCTCGGGGCCACTTCCTGTTAAGGCGACTTGGTGGAGAGGAAGGATGATTGGTGCTGGATAAGGATTGGGCTATAGGATGATTGATTAATTTGCTATGGAAAGATGAGAAGCGGCTAGGGATTATATCTTGGACAAAAGGGATATTTAGGTAATTATGGAGAGTTTGATTAGAAACATAATAAGAAACATTGACTATGGTACGCAGGACTTTGGATTGGAATGTTTGGAATCGGTGGATGTTGGAATGCTTGGCTGTCCCCCAAAGTTCTATTCCGTAAGTCCAAATAGGTTTTATTAGTGAGTTGTAGACAGTTAGTTTGTTATGTACGGTTAATTGTGATGATCGTTTTAGTAGTCTGTATAGTTGTCCGAATCGTCGATTGAGTTCTTGTCGTTTGAGTTTAGTGTGTGCGTTCCAAGTCAATCGAGAGTCAAGTTTTCAATTAAGTTATCAATTGAAAGTTTAATGTTTTGCAGAAGTGAATATCTGTATTATAAGATGGTAACTCTATTTTCCCAATATATTTATATGTGGCAGAACGTCAAAATGGCAATTAATAAAAAAACTGAAATTAAATCCGTGGATAAAATATGCTTTAATTTAATAAACAGGACGACATAAAATGAATTATTTTATAAAATGACAATGACTTATTTTGGAAAATTGACATTATCCTAAAACCATCGATTTTAAACAGCTGATACGTGGTAGACATGATTGATCTTATCAGTCTAGGCGTGGCTCTACCTGTGTAAAGTTCTTACAGGTGTAGGCTGTTATTATATATTATTTTAGGTGCTCCTGAAAAGGTGTCATAGTGAAGAGAAACATACAGAGCAGAATTAAGGAGTAGTGAATAAAATGTGGGTTTTGTTTGCAATTTTACCTTTTGGTACATATACAAATTCTGAATATCTGATTTCACCACACATTTTTTTTTCATTTAATAACTACTTCATATTAATTGTAACTAAACCCGTTGTTAAAAATATCCCGCTCAAACCGCAATGCAGGGCCAACCATGAGAATGGAGTTTATGGAAGCATGAATAACATAATTAGAGGATTAATTGCGTTTTGACTGTTAATGGAAACGCTAATCATGATAATTAGCTTATTAATAGATACTAATGTACGGCTTAAACCTGAAATGAAACGTCAATATTGGTGTATGGTCATACAGTGTTAGTGCACTCAGTGCATCAATAATCCAAAAACTGATTTAATTGGTCTTCTAATTAAATTTATAATAAACCTCATACATCAACATAAAATACTAAAGAAATCATTTTTAATTTGTACTGATATTTAAAAAAAAAAGTCTTACTTCTGAATGTTCAGTTGAATAAAAGTAAAATTTAATTCTGATACAATATTTTCTAATTTATATTTTATATATAGGTATATATATATATATATATATATATATATATATATATATATATATATATATATATATAGGGTGTCCCAGTATATGTGTCCACCCCCTTTTCCTCCTAGAGTTGTTGGAATTTCGAAATGAAACTAGGTAGGTCTTAGTTATGTTGCATGAGGTTACTTTTGAAGGTTTAGTTGACTCTGTAACATTCTCCAGTTTTTCTCCAGCGCATCTAACTCTTGATTTTACAAAAGTGGCAGGTATTTTTTATGACGAATTCTGATAGAAAATTTAATTTTAAGACTAATTTATTCCGAGACATCTTTTGATCCGACGCACCGTTTGCGCGTAAAACGCAAAAAACTGAAAAATATCGCCCTTTTGTAGACAAATTCCTATTTATCACTGAAACCAAGCCTTTTACGTAAAAACACCTCGATATAAACGTTGTAGCCTATTAATTTTCCTTTCAGGTGATACCAAGATCAAAGTTGTATGTTTAATATTTAACGGGGTTTTATGAATGAAAACAAAGGCAATTTTTTTTTTTTAGTTTTATGATATAATAATTTCATATGGAAAAATAAATTTATTCTGTTCTGTTTTATAATAATTTTTATATACTTTTTTTCATAAAGTAAATAAGTACTTTTTTTATTGTTTATGCCAGCTACTTTTTTTTCTATTCATATCGATTTTCTGAATTGTTACTTTTTAAAACTTTTAAGGTATATTTTTCAGTCATAATATCCCGTTAAATATTAAACATACAACTTTGATCTTGGTATCACCTGAAAGGAAAATTAATAGGCTACAACGTTTATATCGAGGTGTTTTTACGTAAAAGGCTTGGTTTCAGTGATAAATAGGAATTTGTCTACAAAAGGGCGATATTTTTCAGTTTTTTGCGTTTTACGCGCAAACGGTGCGTCGGATCAAAAGATGTCTCGGAATAAATTAGTCTTAAAATTAAATTTTCTATCAGAATTCGTCATAAAAAATACCTGCCACTTTTGTAAAATCAAGAGTTAGATGCGCTGGAGAAAAACTGGAGAATGTTACAGAGTCAACTAAACCTTCAAAAGTAACCTCATGCAACATAACTAAGACCTACCTAGTTTCATTTCGAAATTCCAACAACTCTAGGAGGAAAAGGGGGTGGACACATATACTGGGACACCCTATATATATATATATATATTTATATATTGAACCAGCTTAAATTTTTGTGATCTATTAGTTTTGAAGGGGGTGAGGTTAGCTCAGTGGTAGAGCACTGGACTAATAAGCTGGAGGCCTGAGTTCAAATCCCGAGCAAGCACTAAAGATTTTTTCTTCTAGTGTCTTCGTTCATGGGTTGAATTCGGCCTTCCTGACCGTCCCTAGGCCGACCCAGCCTTTAATTAATTTAATAATGGATGGGTACCTTGGGTGCTAATGACTCTAGCAGTCGAAGCGGCCAAGGAGAAAATCAGGCGGCCGGAACATAGTACTGACCACACTATCTCCCTAGTGTGCCTTATGGTCATGAATCAGATACCTCTATAGTATCTGCTCCTCAGGGCCCTCGTGGCCTGTTACGGGACTGATTAGTTTTGAAATGTTAAAATGTCTAGTCAGCACTTCCGGATTGCGTCAAGAACGGTGTTCCTCCCTTTTTTAGGGAGGGAGGAAACGCTTTAAAATGGACAGAGTAACTACTAACAACAATATATTTAAAAACAATTAATAATAAAAAATGACTACAGATGACCAAAATATTCACTAGAAACTAGGAACTTAGAAATATATGGCAAAACAACGTTTGCCGGGTCAGCTTGTATTAATATATAAACTTAAATAAAATAAAAAAGGAAATGAAAACTATCATAAATTATAAAAATAAAAACAATAGTAAATAAATAACACATACATAAATAAAAAAATTAATAGTAACAAAAATGAACAAATTTAAATGCAAATATAAAAAAAAAAAAAAAAAATAAACACAAATAATGGTATAATTAGATCAAGGGAGTAACACCTTACGGATACAATGGGCTTCTCATATTCCACATCTACCTGACCCATAGTGCGGCTGCTCGTATAGTGACTCCTCACTATAATGGGTGTCATTACCACTGTGGAACTGCAGACGATTAACTTCCCCAAAGCACTGTTAGTCACTGCACCACATCCGGCCGCAGTCCTGCCACGCGGCAGCTCTTCTCCATCCCGTTCCCTCCTTTCCTTGTTTACTCTCATTAAACACTGATTTATGGTCATTCGGGATGGATATGTCACGCTATAAGGCGTTCGTGATTTCTTCCCCCCTTTGCGTTCTTGTGTAGTGAAGAAATCCGAACTCAAGGGGTGCTTGGACAGAAGCTAAAGTACTTAGCCAAGATGGGGATTCATGGTTCGTAAAGGAAATAAATAAAACTCTATTTTATTGCTTCTAGATTCTACATTTCTGGGTATGGAATACTAACAATCTAGAATTAGAATGTTTTAGCCAAATAAAACGCTATTATACCCAAAATAAAATATTTTTTATAAACTAAGTGATCTTATTTAATTAATTCTTTTGGGGTTTATGATACATTTTTACCAATCAAATCGAAATTTCGGGGGGATGCCGCCCCCTCAGCCCCCCCCCCTTATATTATATGTTTTTAGAAGGAATGTAACTATGGAGATTGGATGCATGAAAGAACTTTCACAACGTTTCATTAAATCTTGATCGATCTAGATACCGAATTTGAGCATGATATTCAAGCCTACATCATAACGAGAACGACAGAAAAACCAGGTCCGTTTAAGTGGTGAAGGCTTAAAAATTACCTCATAATTGTTGCTTTTAATTTACACTAATATAAATTCACTATATATATATATATATATATACATATATAAACATACTTTATTTATTTATTTTTATTAAATATGTTATTCGACTAGCTGTGCCCGCGACTTTGTCCGCGTGGAATAGTGTCTTTGGGCAAACGTTTTGGGGTATATCTTTTGCTTTACTGTGCAATATTTACAAAGTCGTTTGGGTATTTAATTTAAAAAAAAAAAATACGTTACAGTAATGCTTCTCTATTCATGATATTAGGGTGCGTTTACACCTGACACTCGCAGGAAATATATTTCAGGATCGGATAGATATTCTCTTGAATATTTACATACTGACAGAAATAGCTACACATTTATGTCATGGATATGTATATGACAGTCCTGGATTTGTTAAAATTTGTGATAAATGTAAGGCCCCGTTTACACACATACATTTGTGTCCTGTGTCTTACATAATCAGTGCTTACATCTGTTAGTGTCGACAGTACAGCTAGTAGCCAAGATATTTATCTCTGACATTAAATTCTTCTCCTTATAATCAAGTGTTTACACCTGATGGTATAGGAGTGTCGACACTTATAGCTTGTGATAAAAATATATATCTCAGACCGAATTAGTTTGGAGTTTACATTAGTCACAATTTCTGCCTGACATAAATATCCTTCAATAACTATCAGATGTAAACCCACTCTTAGACGTATAGTCATCGGGGATCAAAGCATATACGCCACAAGGATTGCTAACACGTGACAGAGCCACATAAATCTGACCGTGCGAAAAGCAGCTAATATTTAGATTCACAACCACAATGTGTAAAGTCTGACCTTGGGCTTTGTTAATTGTCATCGCGAAAAATTGCCCCCCCCCCGGACACTGGACACGTTTAAAACTACACGGAAAATTGTTTGGAATGAAAGAAATCCGAGAAAAACACTATCATCACCTATTCCACACCCTTTTAAAATTTCTGCTTCTATCAGGTTTCGTTGTAAATTGGTCATTTTTAATCAGATACCGTTGAGCAATAAACATATAAATATTTAGGAAAAATAAAGAACCTAAACAACTAAATTATGGATTTTTAGATATAGAAGAAAGAATTGCGTTAGAAAAGCCCCCCAATAATATTCTTTCTCTTATATCTTCCATGTAGAGACGGCGATCCATTACATTTTTATTATATGTTTAGATTTAAAATTTCTACTATTTTGCCGAGTTCTATTCAGTTGTAGGTAAATCCCAAAGATGAATTTTTCAAGCAGAAACAAGAACAGCACCTAGGACACAAAAACACTAAGAGCTCAAAACCCAAACAATGAAAAGAAATAGCGTAAAAACACAAATATACAAGTGAATTGCGTTGAAAACAAAGTAAACAAGGCGGTTACTACAAACAACAACCTATAGAATTGCCCATAGGAATAGGCCAATAGAAATGCTAACGAGTTATGCGCGTCATGGGCTTATATAAGGAGGGTGCTGAGGGGGCTGCACCCCTCCCCCCCGAAATTTTGTTTGCTCGGTAAAAACATGTCATAAAACCCTTAAAAATAAATTAAATAAGATCACTTAGTTCATAAAACATATTTTATTTTGGGTATAATAGCGTTTTAGTTGGCTAAAACTACTCCAAGTTCTAGATTGTTAGTGTTTGATACCCCGCACATGGTGCCAGCCCGCCGAAATTATTTTCTATATATGCCCATGATGTGCGTGCGCTGAATCGCTGTTTAAAATCACCACAGATACTTGAAAGTAACTGGATGTGGTCTCCCCATATATCCTATTTATAAAATATTTAGAGATGGACCAACGAAATCATCGAAACAAGCATGTATTTCACATTGTACTCCGTATTGAATAATGATGACAAATTGGAATAGGGCCAAGCCATTGTAGACGAGAAAAGCGGAAGGCCGATATGGAGTATAAAAGAAAGGGGAAAAAATGTAAGGGAATGTGGAGGACTGTATCTAGGGAGGTGGAGAAGAAGGGGAATATTCTTCCCTATTGGAAGATAAATAAAGAGGGTTGGAAGAAGGAGGGGATGGGATGGGTAAGGATTGGAGGGGAGGGGAATAGGACGGCGGTGCCAATACGTTATCAATTTTCCCGTAATATAAGGGTGGGATCGTCCAATCTCCAGACCGGGCCAGCCAGTTGGACCGTGAACTCCTCCAGGTCACTCTTATTATTTCCTTCCACTCCTCTCTCCCTCACTCCCTCACTCCCTCTATCCCTCTCCCTCTCTCGTCCACCCCTCCAACTAGTGCCTCTTAAAGATTTTTCGATATAAAGCCAACCTTTTTTCCTTTTTCCCCTTAACTTACTTTATTCCTAACACGGGAAGAGCTTCCTCGTCATAGACAAGAAAAAATAGAGTCTCTCTAAATGCATTTTAACCAACAGAAAATATATGCTCGAAACTTCCTACATGAGGTTAGAGTTAATGGCGAATCATCCAACATTTTCAAAATTAACTTGAAGATTCTAAAAAAAATGTATGCCTGTCGAAACGTTCGTGGGCATTTTTGGAAAAAATTAAATAGTGTAAATAAAACAAAATTTAACATTTTAATCTCTGATATTTTTTTCTTAAATTTCTTCAGTTTCTCCTCACCTTCTTACAGAAGGCAGAAAAGATGGACTCATTTCATGGATTAAAACCGGCTCACAAATTATGAATGACAGCTAAGTGCTGTTCTATCATGATAATGTTATTTCACGTATGGCTCGAACAACGCTACGAAACATTATTGAATTTATTTGAGAGCTTTTGCCGAATCCTGCAAACTTTCCGGGCATTGCTCCAAGTGATTTTCATTGATTTCGTGCGAGTAAACAGTACGCACTAAACGAATTTTCAAATTTGTTTGCATCAAAATCACAAGATGTCACCGGTGAAAAGATAAGGCGATAAGATTCTCGAATATGAATCGATTTTTTCCATCGATTCGAATTGAAATTTTGAATTTTCGTAGGCTACTCGTGTAGCACAGGGTAAGCTTGTGTTTTAATAACATGGGTCAACATTTGTTCTAGAAACGAACAGTAGGAGTGCTATGGTCTTTATGGGGTTCTTGGGGTCGCTGATTACGACAAGCGGGTTGGTTAACATTCATCACAACAGATTCAAGGTCATTTGAACGTCATTTAGAGGAAAAACCGTAGGAAAAATCAGAAAAATTCATGCATAAATTTTTGAGGTCCCTGAAAACCGCCTAGAAAATGAACTTTCTGTGTTTATAATTTAATCTAAAGTAGTATTTCTGCCTTGAACTAACGTACCCAGTGTTGCAAAATACCCGGGTATTTATTCTTAAGGGTAAATACCCTGGGTATATACCCAGGGTAAATACCCAATTTCATAAATACCCCGGTATTTGAGGTATTTAACTAAACCGCGACTTAGTAATCGAATATTGTAAAATTTCATGGATCTTGCCAGTTTAGAGCTATTGCAACACTGAGAAACTATTAAAACAATAATAAATTATAAAATAGGATCACTAAGAGGTTAATAAATAATAAATTATTACCTGAAAATTTGCCATGGACCTTCCGACTACCAATAAAACAAGCTGTTTGCCTAAATTTGATACTACTGTACTGCATTCACAAAAATGTAGCCTCAGCTAAAACTTTGGAGTAGGATTATCTCAATTTCTCAAAACTCAAATTAAGTTACCTACCCATTGATCAAAACACATGTACCTTTCAAGCCTCTCCACCATAAATGGGACTTATTTTATTATTTTCTTTGTCATTGTCTTCAAGACCTTCCCAAACAAAGGATCTTTGCCATAATCCCTCTTGGTCCCTATAGCCAACTATGTTTTTCCGAAGATCAACTGATTTCAATCCCATGCTGCTGCCTAACTCACACACAAAACAAATGGAAGAGTTCAACAAGTCTGCAGCAAGATGTGCGTTTCCAACACCAAACTGAATGTGTTTCTCCTATTTAGTTAACACAAGTTTTTCCTCCGTTTTTTGAAGAGAAGATTCTGGGTTTCTTGTTGAAGAGTTTTCAGTAATTCTTAAATCTCTTATGAACTGTGTGGATCAAAGGGGCATTTAACTGAATGGCAGTGATAAGTTCAACAATTGGATCAAGGATGTTATCTAGTTTCCCAATTCGGACTCAAAACACTCTGCCATCAAGAAGCTACCTTTTCATTTCTGGTGACATTTCCGCTTACTGTAATGTTGTTACTACTGTATGAGCATAATTTCAAATAATATTAACAAGGATCACAAACTTAAACTTAACTTAAAATGTTTTTGAACTATTATAATAAACATTAAAAATGTTTTTGGCCCTTTTTTAAAATTTAAATAAGCCCTTAATAATTGAAAAGGCTTCATTAAAACATTTTTAAAAATAATTAACCTTCCCCACTGTAAAAGTAATCATGAAAATTCATAGATATACATTAAGTTGTAAATACCCATAAATACCCGGACCGACTTTTAACTTTCTTTAAAATATTACTGGGTAAGTATTAATGTTCATTAAGCTTTTATGATTAAATGGGTAAGTTTCAGTCCTTGTTTGCACCAAAAAATATTCAAAGAAGTTGTATCAAGCTCAAAAACTGAAAATACCCACTTTTAGGGTATTTACCTTCCCTATGGGTAAATACCCAATTTATATTTACCTACCCACTGGGTATTTACCCACCCCACATCACTGAACGTACCTACACTAAGTTCGATTTTTTTCAACATGGGCGTATATAGAAAATAATTTCGGGAGGGGCTGGGAAAATTTCGGGGGGGGGGGGCTGAGACCATTTCCGGGGTATGGAATACTAAAAATTTAGGGAGAAAAATATTTGTTCTGAACTAAGTGATCTTATTTAATTTATTTTTAAGGGTTTTACGACAAGTTATCAAATCAAAATTTCGGGGGGGGGGGGGGCTGCAGCCCCCTCAGCCCCCCCTTATATACGCACTTGTTGCACAGTTTTCAAACGATACTCGTTGTGACAACAACAACCTACATCATAATTACCAAAACCCCACTAATAGATATAATCAACGAATATCAGAATAAACTTTCTAAAAATTAAATAACTAACTTCTTTCTACAAGTTTTAGAGGTCTAGCACTAACTTCCTTTTCCTGGGAAAGTGTCACACATGACACCTTAACTATAGCAATGTTTTCATAAATGAGGGTGGGGTACAAGTTTATTTCTCTTGGTTGGTAGCATTTTGTGGCAGTTGTAAGATTATCAACAGGTTGTATCAGTGATTATGTTTAGTAAACCACAACAACTTGCAAAACCTCTTGCCAAGATAAGGGTTAATAAACCTCAAGGCCGGGACTGCACAGTCCAGTTATAGTAGACCCACTGTATGGGAGGGAAATATCCTCTTGTCCACACACGTCAGGCCTGGCCTGCATTGATCTACTGTTTTTTTGTTGTTTCGTTTTTTTACTCTACTTCAATGGACTGTACAGTTCAACGCTTCCCTCTTCGTGTATTAGCACCCTTACATTCAAGGTTTTTACAATGGTGCCCAATTTGATACTTTTTACAATAGTTATATCATCACTCGGAGAACACACTAAGGGCGATTTAATATGATTTATTGAGACCCCGTTCTTCAGAGCTAGCGGAAGGCGTGAATCAAAGGAAAAAAAGGAGGGTCACAGCTGCTGTGAACCAATAATCGCATTTCGCTAATAAAAAAATTAAAACCTCACTTTTTTTTTAAATTTCGTAATGAAAACGTGTAAAAATTTAAATTAAATTATCACAACTGGAAAAGTGGAAATTACTCCGTCCGTCTTCTCAACGTTCGCTCTAGGAAAACACTATTCCAAATATCTCTCTCATTTCTTTAAAAAAAAAAAAAAAAAAAAAAAAAAAAAAAAAAAAAAAAAAAAAATTTAGTAAGCTTTCGATAGCTTATATTAAGCACTACGCATGTGAGAGCAAAAATACGGTATTTGCCAAAAATCATAGAAGAATTTAGGGGGGAGGGGAATTGCGAGGGAGGGCTTAAGAAGGTTTAAGCCCTGTGGAGGGGGGGGGGGGGGGGTGGAATCGAGTTGGCCCCTGAAAGCTGACAGAAAACTTCTTAAGCCTCTCTACAACTTCTACAACACTCCACTACCCACTCCCTTAAGCAACCCACATCTGTCTCCGGACTCCGGTAAAAAAAAAAAAAATTAACAAGAAAATTTAGATTCAACAAAAGAATTTATTGTTGTTAGAAACTTTCAAAAGGTTAAGGACTTCGGAGAATGAATTGAAGAATCTATCGAAAAATAATATAGGTTTCGATATTTGTT
Organism: Gonocerus acuteangulatus; assembly: GCA_946811695.1. NCBI lineage: Eukaryota > Metazoa > Arthropoda > Insecta > Hemiptera > Coreidae > Gonocerus > Gonocerus acuteangulatus. The sequence goes on from OX328132.1 coordinate 29,195,307, forward strand.
ATTTTCATGTTCCCTCGTCTACCAGGACCTTGTAAATTGTGCAACAACTTTTACCTGGAACTCACTGAGAAGCTCTTCTCATTAATGGTTTAAATAAATACTTCTTAAATTTCTGCGGATGATAGTATTTTGGCGATTATCAGAGGACATACAAAAAATGGAAGACGATAGGAATAATAAAACCTGCAATAAGGGCCAGAAGGAACTATCCATTTTTCTTGTTTTGAGGTCCTTACTTCATATTTTCAGTTTGGCCTGAAACGCCCTGTATATGTTAATAGAACATGTAAAAATAAAAATTATCAAAATCAGCCACCATTTGTCAATTGGAATGGAATGGCCCACGTATACGTTGTTAATGGCAATTTTGACCATAAAGAGTCATTTCTCCGGAAGAGACAAGGTATCTCTCGGTATTGGAGGAAAAAATTATTATTTCTTGTTTTCGTCGATATTTACCTCATTAGAATTTCTTGCGGTGCTGATTTTAAATCTGCTATTATTTTTGGTGTAAAGAAATGTATAGCGCTAGTATACTTCAAACACTAGCATAGTTTTGAATTTATTTGACAAAATTTAAATTATTGTTTAACGATTGTATTTGTTCTTTATTTTACTCTCTAAAAAAAATGAATTGGTGGAAGAATCATTTTCTAAACTCGATATATAAAATAAAGCATTTACAACCTATTTTATTTTATTTCTCGGCTCCTAAGGCGCATTGAACGGAGCGCTCGGACACGTGTTGAGTATTTTTCGATGGAGAATCACCAGAAAAAAAATGGGCCAGATCGGTGACCCCATCACTGTATACTACCCTTATTAGTTCAATAAGCGCTTCTCTATTAGAACCTCTGGTTTACAGAATCTTCTCAGCTACGTCTGCCTGGGCTCGATTTGGGCCCAGCCTAACGCTCTTCAGAATTCACTTAATACACGTGCCCTATTTATAGGTGATTTTTCACTAGAGAATGTACTGTCAAGTCATTGATTGTCTTTTATACGGATGTAGGAAAAATCTGTGGCCCCTTAGAGTAGGATCAGAGAGGACTATCCCCGATGTGGCGGCCTCGCTACCGGCCAGAGATAAGAGATCAACTTGTCTCACCTGTCACTAGGATATTAGTTATGTCGGGGATCGGGTATCAGTTTTTTACCGGCCAACAGCTGACAGACGTAGCCTTTTTTATATATACTCCAGAGGAGCTCTAATAAAAAGGAGGGCGTGGATCCTATAACGGGGAGGATAAAAAAGGTTTGGGCAGGGAAAACAAACCTTTTGAAAGGGCCGACCGCCAGCGCCCACTCATCGGCTTGGCCAATCAGCGGGCTAAGAAGCGCCTTTCAATTTTGCATAAGCTCACTACAGATCCGCAGAGATGAATGAGACATAACAAGTGATTTTTTTTTTCTTAGAATATTAATAGCGGTATTGCACTTTTCTCGATTAAGCGCGATTCGTCCCAACCTGTAGGGAGCGAACCTACTTTTGACGTCCTATTTTCAGAATTCCCAGGAAAAGCAATGATACCGTAAAAATAGTACGGTGTACAGTGGGACCAAACGACATTTCGTGATTCAAAAAAGGCTACAGCCTCCGAATCTTAACCAATTTCAATGCATTTTTTTTACAAATGAAAGCTAATAAAATTATAAACGACTTTGTCAGGCCATATTTTTAGCCTAATTTTTTTATGATTAAGCCTTAAAAAGTTTTTTTTTTTTTACGAACGTGTTATTCACTTTATTTTATAAATATTTCTATTGATAAAATCCAGGCACGAAAAAGGGACAAGATTTTGTCTTTTTATGTTTGTGTATTCGAGAAATGAATCCATTTTTCTTGAATATTCATCCATTCTCCTGAATATTTTCTTGAAATTTTCAGTCGAGTAGGTATTTAAATTTATTTAACAGGTACATGAGCTTATCAATGTTACTTTCCATCAAAAATACCAATTAAGCCTCTACTCTAACCATTTGAAATGAAACCAAGTGTAAGCATTATATGAAAACACGCTGAAAGAGGCCCAGTTCTTCTTTCGGAAACTTTTCTAAGAATGGTCTTAGGGGAGAGCATTTATTTTTTATTTTTTTTGATCACCGGACTCGAGGTTAGGTTAGGTTACAGTTTATTCAGGGCGATTAACTTATATAGTTGTTATGCCCTTTCTTTGTTACGACATTTAAAGTTTTATTTATTTCCTTATTTTCATTTATATATGTATATATGCACACATATCATTTGCACATTCATACACATACGCTTACATACATTGCCAAATAATTTATCTTAAGTAAAAATAAATAAATCACATTTTATTATTCACATATACAATAACTTAACAAATAATTAATCTAAATTTATAAAACAAAAGAATATAACATGTTTTATATTTAATTTTTTTTTTTTTTTTTTTTTTTTATTCATATATACAATAACTTAACAAATAATTAATCTTAATTTATAAAACAAAAGTAAATGAAATGTTTTATACGTAATATTTTTTTTTTACACCGGACTCGATTCTTTAAATTCTTTATGTTCCTGTTATTTAATAAAGCCGTTGAAAATAAATAAATATTTGTCGCCTGTTCAATACTCATATCCTCTAATTCTTTTACGGTTGAATGATCGAAAAGTTTTATATCTATATACAGGGTGTCCCACATTGAGATGTAATAACTTTAAGGGTTTATTCTGCACCTCATTTGTAGTTCAGGGACGCAGAAATGAGCGTCCTACCTCAACATGTAGCAGAGCTATTCAAACTTTTGTCTATTTTCAAAACTATTGGGTTTTCTTATGAAAAACAGTGTTTTCCGGATTTCTGGTCTCTGTATCGTAAATTACGACCACATTTTTAGAATCTACATTAAATTTCCATTAAGAAACACCAGTTATTGAAATGTTGTCATGTAAATTAGGAGCTACACTAAGAGCCATATAGATGTGAACTATTGATATTAGGGTTATCTTAACTCATTCAATATTTTCTTAATGAGCTATTTGTACACTTAGCGGTTTGCCTCCGCCTCAAAAGTTGCCTTATTTAATAAGCTTTAAAATGGTGCCCTGTTGTTTTAAAAATAAAAATTATTCAAGTCTACTTTTTTCTAATTTCTAAGTGAAAACCAATACATTTGCTGTAGCGTGAAGAAGCCATTATGAACACATTATTTAATTTCAAGCGAATATGGTGATGTCCCATCCTTCGAACATTAGGTATACACATTTTTTGCTCTGATTAAGGATTAGGGGACACTTTGGAAAGAGTGAAAGATGACAGAAGAACATTTTGGAAATAATCGCAATTATTGTTATTACTTTAACATAATAAATACAGATGTTACATTTTTATACTTTGAGGGTCTTGTTTTATTAAATTTCTATTTTTAATTCTATTCTATTTAATAAAATTAGACACTACAATTTCTGCTTATAAGTTATTGCTCATAAGTAACTGGGTTATTCATTACAATCAGTAGAAATTGTATTGAAAAAACTCTCTGCAAATATAAAGCGAAAAAAATACATTTAAATGAAAAGACTATTATACTACTCTTAAAAATAGAAATTTCATAGAACAAGACCCTGAATGCATAAAAATGTAACATCTGTATTTATTATGTTAACAATAATTGTGATTATTGCCAAAATGTTCTTCTTTCACTCTTTCCAAAGTGTCCCCTAATCCTTAATCAGAGCAAAAAGTGTGTATACCTAATGTTGGAAGGATGGGACATCACCATATTCGCTTGAAATTAAATAATGTGTTCGTAATGGCTTCTTCACACTAAAGCAAATGTATTGGTTTTCACTTAGAAATCAGAAAAAAGTAGACTTGAATAATTTTTATTTTTAAAACAACAGGGTACCATTTTAAAGCTTATTAAATAAGGCAACTTTTGAGGCGGAGGCAAACCGCTAAGTGTACAAATAGCTCATTAAGAAAATATTGAATGAGTTAAGAAAACCCTAATAACAATAGTTCACATCTATATGGCTCTTAGTGTAGCTCCTAATTTACATGACAACATTTCAATAACTGGTGTTTCTTAATGGCAATTTACCCATTAATAAATTAATTAAAGGCTGGGTTGGCCTAGGGGCGGCCAGGAAGGCCGAAACCCATGAAGACACTAGAAGAAAAAATCTCAGGGATTTCAACTCAGGTCCTCCAGCATATGAGTGCAGTGCTCTACCACTGAGCTAACCTCGCCCCCATTTATATATATATATATATATATATATATATATATATATATATATATATATATATATATAATTTCGCTTTTCCATATTTCTTTTTATGGCATGGGATCAATAATAATCGTTTGCATACACTACTTTATTTGATATCTTTTGGCCGACATGTTTCGTGCTTTGCGACACACCTCTTCAGAGGCTTTCCTTATGAGGAAGTCCTTTTGTCATGTTCTCGAGCTTGAGTAAGGCGTAATAGTATTTTGTATTTATTTTTTAATTAATGTGAAAAAGTTAACATATTTGTGTAATTTTTTCATTTATGTTTTTCCTTCGAAAGTTTTCATTGATCGCATATTGAATATCGTTTCATTTTATGCCCGCCTGGTCGGATATTTCTGAATAACGAATTTGATCTTTTATAATAGACAAACTTAAATGTTTTGCAATATTTCATCAGAATCGGTCCATGTTTTTTCCGTGTGTTTAAAGTCAACATTTTTTGTTAGCACTTCATCGGTTTGATATCATAAACTGGGTTTCCTTTCTATAGGGAGGGGGGGGGGGAGAATATATGCCAAAATTAATATATGACAACATAGCCGAAATTTACTCTTTGTACTCCAGTAAAACTCTCCTTCATTATTAGAAAATGCTTTTGAATATTCATAATTCATCGACCAGGACTAAATCTCCTGTAGATTAAACAGCCATGACTGCATTGGAACCATGTATTGTTTCAAGGGCTAGTTGAACTATTGACTCTGGAGCACTAAATAGGAATCAATAGGCTAATGCTCGAAAACGTGCGAAATTATGTAAATTGAGTTTCGGTCTCGAGTAGTGATAACAATTACAGTATGTTAATCAGTAATCGGTGATTGTATCCAAACACACCGTAATGCTTAATGTAGATAAGCCTGTAAGCCACATATTCCACAACCTATGTCACATATACAACAATATCTACCGTCCATAGACAATATTGTGCAATTCTCTATTGTTGTTATCAAATTGTGATCCTTTTAGCACTTTCCTCCGAAAGAAAGTAGCTATTGAGGTTGCACTCATGACGGAATTTTTGAAAAATTTCTTCGAATCTTTATCGATCCTACATAGTAGACAATGAAAATGACCCCCGTTAAAATTTATATATATATATATATATATATATATATATATATATATATATATATATATATATATATATATGTCCGTTAACACGATAGCGGCCAGAGTTTTTGTTTTTTCGTCACGAAACTTGGTATATAGCATTCAATTAGCAAACGATCGAACGAGTTCGTTAACCACCAAAATCGGTCCACCGGAAGGGGGGGGGGGGTTACCCCGAACCCAAAACACTAATTTGACCATGGCAGCCGTAATATTTGTTATATTTCAACGAAACTTAGTATTCGTAGTGGTAATATAGAGAGAAAAATAAGATATAAAAATGAACTAAATCGGTTCATTAGGAGGGGGGGGGGGTTTACTCCAGACCCACAATACCAATTCGCCACTACCAGCCGTGATTTTTGGTATATTTCGACGAAACTCGGTATTCTTAGTGGTAATCTACAGGTAAATATGTGTTGTAAAAATAAACTAAATCGGTTCATTAGGAGGGGGGTTTACTCCAGACCCAAATTACTAATATACTCATACCCGTCGTAATTTAATTTCTGCTGTATCGTAACGAAACGCGGTATACGTCGTGGGTAACTCATGAGAAAGAAGTGTTGTAAAAATGAGCTGAATCGGTCAATCGGAAAGGGGGGTTTACTTTGTAATATATTTAAATAGAAAAGCCCGCCAGACGTAGGTTTACAAAGCCGCCGTAAGGAGCGCTTTCTACCACTAGAGGGGCTGAATCCTGTTCCTGCGTTAGATCAAAATACGAATATATGAGGTTTTTTGTATTTATTACGTAGTGTAGTAGGTACCATGTGTGAACATAACTCTGGAAGCAAATTAATAATTGATCAGTTACTTATTACAAAATTAAAAGAGAACTATTCATGTTTTTATTTTATTTATGTAGGATATTTTAGGCAAATTGTTCTGGAAAGCAGTCTACACTACCCAAATTCTGAGGAAAGTGCTTAGTTATGCAGCTCCTGCGTGACGGACTTTTTCTTCAAGCATTTATTTTAAAGGTGGCGTAAGATTATTTATACATTTAAAAAGTTCATCCTTATCTATATATATATATATATATATATATATATATATATATATATATATATATATATATAAAAATCACGTGTCTCTCTGCTTATCTGTTTGTCTGTTCCTTATACAAATCCACACCGTTTGACTGATTTTCATCAAACTTGGCAAACAGGTAGGTCTTGTCTTGGAAAGTCTCGTAAGCTAAGTCAAAAATGTCTACCAGCTGTCTGTCTGTATGTTTGTTCCTTATACAAATCCACACTGTTTGACCAAACTTGGCTCACATGTATGTCTTGATCCGGGGGGTGTTATAGGATAGGTTATAATCGTCTAGGACTCACAGTTCGGACGACACGGGTTCGAAACTGTGAACCTGAACAGTTACAGATTTGTGTTATTAGATTTTAATATTACTTATTTGGTTTCTAATTTATTTTGGATTTTCTCCAAAGGCCGATCTTTTCAAAGTTACGATCTCCAAGGGTCGATCTTTTTAAAATAAATCGATCTATCTATCGAAGTGTTTTTATTTCAAATACTCAATCTCACCTCTTATTACTCAATCTCATTTATATTATTTAACGGAAGGGAAAAAAATACAGAACAGTGTCCTATCTTCATTAACAGACTTTTAATACAACAATAATATTATACCACTACTCTATACCTTCCGTTTCTCCCACTAGAGGGAAGAAGGTAATATAATAAAAATTTGGTTTCAAACTGTGCTCTTAATTTGTATAACTGTTTTAGCATAAATATGCATTAGCAATGACTAAACTAAAAACAAAACGTTACAAAAAAGCGTCACAAATTAGTGTCCGCTGGCTTTTGCGCATGCGCGGTGGCCATGTACGAAAAAGAAGATTGTATGTTATACAATACATTACATAGGTTCGTCGGGTTAGCCATCCATTTATGTTTTTGAATTCGAGCAGAAGGCTCTAAACGATTTTTTTAAATAAAATAATGTTTATTTAAATCTTTACAATTTATAGTGTAATAATTAATTGTGCTGACCTAATTATACATCCCAATGAATAGTATTTCCCTATTATTATTAGTGTATTCTATTTATTTTTTTCATTTGATGAACATATATATGTATTATTACCCATATATTATACTGTGATGTAACAGTAGTAGTGTTTTATTTTTTATGAAAAATAGTCTTAAAGTTTTCTAATTTTGGCTACAGATATGTTTTTCATATTATCAAGTATTCAAATCGACTTATTTAGGTCGATTCGTAGTAATGATGGGCGATTCTCGAATGAGAATCGATTCAAACCGAAATGAAATGCGAATTTCGTAGGTAATTGTAAGTAATCGTGAAATCGATCTTACTTGACGATCTGTTTTGTGGATCGATCTTTTCAATTCGATTCGAATCGATTCAAAAGATCGATTCAAATTCGAGAATCACCCATCACTAGATCTACATGTTTCGCATCTATAAACACGTCTTTAGGAGCAACTTAAAATAATATATACATAATTTTAGCCTTACCTAAGGAAGACCTTTCACGTCCAGAATAATACAATAAAAGGAAAATGGCCGTTATCAGACAGCTAATTCTAATCGATAGTTTCGAAAAGTAATAATAAAATTAAAACGATTGATTTTGTATATTTATTAAAGACTCAGCCTTTGGTGATTTTATTAATGATTACTTCCATAGGGAAAAATCAGATGGCAGGCGCATAGTACTGACCACACTATCTTCCTAGTGTGCCGGTCAAGAATTATATACGTACTGCACGTGTTTCAGGACTTTTTTTTTTTTTTTTTTTTTTTTTTTTTTTTTTTTTTTTTTTTTTTTTTTTTTTTTTATACAGGGTTCCCATCGACAGCGAAATGTCAGGAATTTAATTATGAAAAAAAAGTCAGGGAAATTCAAAATTTCATTATTCTCTTATTTTTTTTTTATTTATTTATTTTTTAAGACACGAACAGAAAAAAAAAATTGAAAAATTGCTTGCGTTGTGTGTATATATTTTTTCCTGTACTTCTTCTCTTTCTCGCACTTACTTCTTTGGAATATTTTGGTCTATGTAGCGCAACATCTGAGAGGTTGGGAGGGTTGCAAGAAGAATCTTAAAAACATGGTCTTTGCAATATTTTAAGGCTCTTGGCGAGAGATCTATTGAACTAAATTCCCAGCATTATCTGACGTACCTGAATTTTTATCACGTATGGTAATAATCTATTTTGAGCGCATATAAGGAGGTGGGAGTTGCTTTAACTTTAAGGTTAAAGACCTTAAAAATATATTAAATAATATCACTATGTTCAGAAAAAATATATATTTTTTTTTATATATAATACTATTCCACGTTCTAGATTGTTAGTATCCCATAACGCCCAAATGTAGCCAGCCCTCCCCCCCCCCCCCGAAACGTTTTCTTATATATGCTCATGTAGTCTGCAGTCAATAAATAAATGAAAACACCCTTTAGTCAATGTTTATATTATTCTGATTAATATAATAATATTTGCATATCTATTAGATTTAAAAATATTCACTTCATAACCGTGTCATTATGAATCACAATAGTTTGCATGCTCAACTTGTACATTTTTTGTTAACACCTGTAAGCTACCATATTATGTTAGTGCATGTTTATTAACTCATATAATTATACAAATTTCTTTTATTATGTGCACCTTAACATCCAATCTCTCGATTAATATCAATTATCACTATTTGGGAGGTCAGGGAAAAGTCGGGGAAACTTTAGGGAATTCCATTTCCAAAACTCGATGGGAACCCTGTTTATACCATAGTTGGTTTCCCCTCATTCTGTCAGGATTTGCGTTAGTTCGTAGTGTCGACTCTTGAGAATATTTTAACGAAATATACAAAAAAAACGAAATTGTTCATGTCTTAATATATTGGTGTTATCTTTTTGGAATAATTCCTCTTCAACGTACATAACTATAATTTAAATATCGTAGCTTGTTCAAATAAGGACAATTCGTAAACAAATTTAGCCTATGGGCCGAGAAGAGATTTTGTGATCATAAATAGAAAATACTAAAAATATTAGCATACACGTTTCTATGGGGCAAAACGCAAATTACATGTTTACATAAGATTAAAGTGCAAATTACCCTAACATGACTAATTAACTGAACACAATCTGGTATTAAGTTATTAGTGGAATCTACACATGCTATTAGTTGGAATGTTGGGAAATTATGGAAATTACGATAACAATTATATCATGGTAATCAGTTAGCTGTTATTGTATGCAAACACGAACCGATCGGAGCTAAGCCAGTAAGCAGGCTTCAGATTAGATGGAACAGCTACTAACGTCACGCACTATAATCCCCCCCCCCACGCGCTAATGGTGAAAACTTATGTAAAGTATTATTTTAATAAAGAAATCGATCATGTCGTCAATGTGGAGATTGCGGGGCTTGGCCATAATGTTTAATGCAACAAAATCTTTATATATGTAACAGGAAAAGTATAGAATCCAGGCATTCTATAGAATGCCTGAGTGGTTTAAGCAAAGTGTAGAATGTATTAGTTTCTACATCATATTACACACATTGCCTAGGCATTCTATACAATGCCTAGGTATTCTACAGAATGCCTCTTGCTTATTTGGCATTGTATGAAATTAAAAAGGTTCTGAGTATACTACATACGCTTTACTTAGATACTTAAAAGAAATGACAACAGGTAGAATTTGAGTGTTCAGAATCACTGAAATCACTAAAATAAAATGCAATGAAGAGAGAGATTAAACGGAAGGAGCGGGTCCTCAGCACCGATTTTCTTCAAAGTTTGCACTATAACTATTTTGATGCACTAGACAAGAATCCGTTGAAAAAAAATTGCTCTCACCTAGGAAAGAAGTTATTAAGCACTAAAGTTCACTGTTATGGAGGTTATAAAAGACGGCGTAAACAGCGTATTTGTAAACATGTGCATGCGCAATAATCCTTAATGAAGAAGTATAATTAAAATTTAGACTCACCTGTCGTAGCTGACCTGTCTTAAGCTGTCGCTTTTGGGCATACGTGCTATGCTTTTCGACTCGCTACGCTCGCTCAAGAAGATATCAAAACCCTAGTCAATCCAACTCGCAGAATTTAATAGAATTCTATTAATTTCTGCGAGTTGGATTGACTAGGGTTTTGATATCTTCTTGAGCGAGCGTAGCGAGCGAAAACGCATAGCACGTATGCCCAAAAGTCGTCTTCTAATTCTCCTAGACATCATCAGACGCGATGTTCGGTGGATATAAATCCGCAATAGCACCGCCGGTAGTTACTCCTACAAGCTACAAATCCTGTATTTCATACTTTGCCTAAAGCACAGTAGGTATTCTATAGAATGCCTAGGCAAAGTATGAAATAAGCATTATTTCGTACATTGCCGGCTGGATTTAGGCATTCCATAGAATGCCTGATTATATACTTTGCCGGTAACATATGCAACGGATAACTAAGATACATTTTCCCATTTCCTGCTCATTGTCTACGACCCTAAACGGGTGCCTTCAGGTAACATGTCCACAAAGCTATTACCCCGCGCGGGAGTCTCTACGACCCAAGAGGCCTAGAGAATATAAAAGGTTGAGTGGTGGCTAATCTCTCTGTCGGCTCTAGAGAAGTGGCGCCTACTAATCTTCAGTGTCTATAGCTCCTTCTAGAAACACTAACACCTTCTCTATAGCCGCTCTATATCCAAAGATCACTCTTCGTGTGGCTGGGCACTTCTGAAATATCCATGTCATTTTTCACGAAATAATATCAAATAATTAAATTGCCCTTTAAGGGGTAAACCCCTCTTTTTTCATTGGCGATAGTCTGCAGGCGACAATTTTCAGCCCAGAACATAAAACTAAAATTATTTCGAAAGAAGAAGGTTAAATCTAGTTAAGTACGGAGGATTTTTAAGAAATATAAATTTTTTCTATAAATTTAAATTTAAATTAAATAATCCGACGAAAATCTGTCATAAAATCGTTATAATTCAATGAATCGAAGCAATCCTACGTTCTTAACTAGAAAATATCATTAAGAAGCTGTCTGTCAGTATGTTTGTTCCTTATACAAATCCACACCGTTTGACCGATTTTGACCAAACGTGAGGTTAAAATCGTCTATGACTCACAGTCCGGAAATCACGAGTTCGAAGAATGAACTCAAATTGTTACAGATTTTAATATTAATTATTTGGTTTCTAATTTATTTTTGCTTTTATAGATGCAGAAAGAAGGTATAGCGTAGCACGCCGGGTAACAGCTAGTGTCATATAAATATTTCAATATGATGAAACATTAGTAGATTTATTATATATTTTTGATATATTATCAAGTATTCAAATCGATTTTAATAAGGTCTATTCGTAGTAGTGATGGGCGATTCTCAAATGACAATCGATTCGAATTGAAATGAATTAAGAATTTCGTAGGTAATCGTGAAATCTATCCATATCGAAGGTCGATCTTTTGAACCGATCTGAACTCGCTGATCTTTTATGTGGATCGATCTTTTCATTTCGATTCGAATCGATTCATATTCGAGAATCGCCCACCACTACCTCACGCAGTTCAGTCCTGCTTCATCTCATCACTGGATTAGGGTGCGTCTTAATCTGCCCGCCTGATTTTAGCGATAGTACTATCGGTGAGATGGGAATTGGATATTTATGATTGGTCCACCCTTCAAACGACACCTGCCCATCAGCACACTCCATTGGTCGCCCACTGCTTATTAACTACAAACCCTCTCCCTCCCTCGGTACAGTCAAGGCGTCGGTATGCAGTGGGGAGCATGATCCACCTAGATAAATAACTGCACAATTAGATATAAAATAACAATGTCTTGAAATTATTCTGCTTGTATATACAAAAGATATATATATATTGTATAAGTTTCTTCGCTGGGAATCAAATGTTTTGGTAAAACAGCTTTTTCAGCGGTACAGCTCTTCATTGCTGTGTAATACCCTCACCAACCAGCCAGAAGAAGCCGGAGGCGAATCCTGCCAAATTGCACAGAGATAAGAAGCCGACTTACTAACGCGTGCACACACACGCACTCACAAACACACACACACACACACACACACACATATATATATAATTAGGTATATATTTGATGTTATATATTGAGTCAATTATGCCTGAGAATAAACATTCATCTTCAACGAACATTATACTCGGTGTGACTTCTATAATTTTAGTAATTAAGGGAGAGCAACATGTATTTTGACATATTTACGGTTTATGGGGGTTTCCCGTGGTCTAGTGGCTAGCGCCTTAGATTCTCATCCCACAGCTCGCTGGGAAAATCCGTCGCTGCACCCTGGATGTCGGCGCTAATGGCCAAGATTTGTCGATGCGGCGTAAAAAAAAAAGAAAAAAAAAAAAAAAAAAAAAAAAAAAAAAAAAAAAAAAAAGGTTTATGTTAAAGTAACTAAAATCTCATCTCAAGGATCTTTGAGAAAAAAATTGAAAAACGTATATTTTTTGTAATAAATAATTCATTTCAGTACACTTACCAAATATTAAGAGCCCTCTTAATTATTATATTCTTCAAACTTATGAAATTTTTATTTTATTTATTTTGTTTATCGCTTACAAGGTTTCCCCATAGCTAGGAGTAGGCCTTATATAATGTGATTAGTATAACTAATGTTAGTATTACTAGGGTCATGCATTAGTCTAATTTTTATTTAACATGCACCAATATCTTAATAATATTTTTAACTTAATAATTTACAAAAATAACTTATTTACATTTATTTAAATAAATATTGTTTTGGCAATCATAATACATAAAAAATATTGTATGTAGCCTAGTTATTTATATTTATATACTATATAATATATTTAAAAATAGATAAACAGGAGGAAAAATAGGAATATTCAAACAATAACAAAACAAAGTAGAATTATTAAACTTATGAAAAAAGTAAATTTCCCTAAATTGTGGAATTCGCAGTTAAAAAGAAATTGACAAAAATTTTTATTTATTTATTTATTTATTTTACGAGCTTCGCAACAACGGCGACTTGCTCCCAAGCAAGTCGACAAAAATAAATAGAAATAACCCCCAGCGTTTTAGCCCCTTTCGCTGGTTTTATTATTGACAAAGTCTACTTGTTCCTCAAGTTTATATTGTCTATTTGACGATTCTGCAACCGTGGGACCTAAAAAAATACAAAAATTTAAATTTTCTCCTTCCCTGTTGAGAATTGACCCTCAGCCCAAAGGACCATTTGTGTTCCGTTTAGTGTCTACTATCACCTCCTTAAGTATTCGTCGCCACTTACCTTACACCCATACCATATATAAATATATGTGTGTGTGTGTGGCAGGTTTGCTTCAAAAATAGAGGAGACATTTACGAAATTTGCATTAAGTTCAAAATGTATTATTACTAATTATTTTTCTCTTTGAGCTAAGTATTTTGAAATTCTCTGTTCAGGGGAGATGAGCCAAGAAACGAGCTCCGACGTGAACTCTGAACACAACTCCTCCGCCGACGAAGACTCACAGCTAAGGTTACGACTGAAGAGGAAACTCCAGAGGAACAGGACATCCTTCACCAACGAGCAGATAGACAGCTTAGAGAAAGGTATAGTACATAATAACTTATTATTTACACGCCTTGTTGTCTTTGCATCAATTCCCAATAAGAATAGATTGCTAATTATCGAGCGAATCATCTGCGTTATGAGAGTCTTGATAATAAAAAAAAAAAAAAAAAAAAAAAAAAAAAAAAAAAATCAATTCCCAATTACAAAAGTCCTTAACTAAGCACTTTCCTCAGTAGTGTCGAGTGCATTCCTGAATAATTTGCTTAAAATAACCTATATAGATAAATAAAATAAAAACATAAATAGTTCTGCTCTTTTGCATTTGTTATGAGCACCTGTTTCAATTATTACTTTTGTAATTAATTTCCTTCTAGAGGTTTGTGTATGCGTGGACCTACACTACGTAATAAATGCACAAAGCTTTACATTTTCGACTATTGATCTTGATGAATAATAAAAGAAACGGCATACAGTAATAATGCAGGAACAGGATACAGTGTCCCCTAGCGGCAGACATCAGAACTTAAAGGCCCACGGAGTCATATCAAAACTGAGGCACTCCTAATGGGAGTTTCGCGAACCAACGTTTGGCGGGAGAATTCAATTCAAAAATAGTACAAAGTAACCCCCCCCCCCCGTTCCGATTGACCGATTTGGTTCAGTTTTACAACACTTCTTTCTTATCAGACCCTGGACGTATACCGCGTTTCGTTACAATACAACAGAAATTACGACCGGTATGAGCAAATTAGTAATTTGGGTCCGGAGTAACCCCCCCCCTATATATATATACATATATATATATATATATATATATATATATATATATACATTTATTTATTTTCATAAATATGGCAAAGGTCCAAATAATAATACTCCAGATTCTTGCACTATTTTATTTTTGATACGCCCTACATGTTTCGTGGCCTTATGCCACCTCCTCAGGGGCCACTAAATCCCTATGTGTGGTCAGCTCGCCACCCATACTATGACAGTCATAGTATGGGTGGCGAGCTGACCACACATAGGGATTTAGTGGCCCCTGAGGAGGTGGCATAAGGCCACGAAACATGTAGGGCGTATCAAAAATAAAATAGTGCAAGAATCTGGAGTACTATTATTTGGACCTTTGCCATATTTATGAAAATAAATAAATGTACATAAATAAAGGTCACAAATCATGGAATTGAATATATATATATAAATATTATACAGGGTGTCCCGAATTTAAATGACAAGACGTCAGGAGCGTATAGGCGACAAAAAAACTAAGACTATAAGTCCTTTAAAGATTTGCTCGCTTTTGCTTCGATTTTGAGAAAATCGCAAAACATGAAACGAGAAAAGTTTTCATTTTTGTGCATAATTATTTAAATTTTCAAAAAAAAAAAAATCATTGCGAATTGTTTCGAGAAACCAATTGCTAAAATTCAATCCCTTGGTGCTGATCTAGTGCTTGAGTACGGTTTCTGCAAAGGTAATGCTTTAGAAGTATTTTTCTTAATAGACAACGTAAACAAACATTTTTTTACATTTTTTTTATGTTATCATCTATTTAATTTAGTTATTGTTTAAAATCGTAGATGAATTGCACTAAAAATTATCAAAACAGTGTTTAGCTGCAATTTATTATGTCAGTGCTTGCGTTTCTGCAAGAGGGCAACTTTTTGAGCAATAACTAAATAAAATAGATGATAACATTAAAAAAAAAAAAAAAAAATGAAAGGACGCAGTCTCTCGTTGTCAACTAAAAGTTAACAAAAAGACTCTTCGATTAAGCACTCTTCTATTTCCGAATCTGCGCACATATTCTCGCACCGCTTCTAAAGCATTACCGTTGCAGAAACCGTACTCGAACACTCGATCAGCACCAAGAGATTGAATTTTAGTAATTTTTTTTTGTACTAAAATGTCCTATCCGTCAATTAACAAAGTGTATTATTACTCATTAAGAAGATAAATTCATTACTATAGAATATTTCTTGAAATTTGTGTTTTAAATTTATGTGAGCCGAACAAATAGACTCCTAAATTGTACGCATCATTAATTATTGAATATTCAGAGCTCAGAGGAAACTTGTTTGTGCAGAAGTTGAGCAACGGACTCCGTACAAATATTTGTAAGCAGCTTAAGAATTTTCAAAATTACAAATAATACATTTTCTGGCAATTTTAGGTTTTATACATATTTCATCTCTTCCCACGTCATAACTTTGGATCATCTCCAACTTTGTTATAAATCCAAACACAGCATACGTACGTATGTATGTTAATTTACTTGATTTTTTTTTTCATCAATTTTTCCTTTTTAGCTTTTAACAATATTTATTAGGGAACCGTTATAATCCGACTAGGAAATATTACCTAATAAGAACTTCGTAAAAATCTATATTGACGGCGTTTCAGCTACTCTTTGGTAGCCTTCGTCAGCTAAAAAACAAACAGCAGAATTACAATCAGAATATCTAAACCAATTTTGTATTTCTATTACCTGATTACATTTTACCTCGAAGGCTACATTTTACTAGTGTTGGCCACAAATCATTCAGAATAATGAATAATTACTCATGAATAAAACTGTTATTTCATTCCGAATAATGAATAATATTTTCATTAATTATTCAATCATTCAAAAAATAACGAACTTTATTCGTTATTAAATAAAAGTAATTTATTGAATGAAAAATTGTATTGAATAAAAATATTTATTAAAATTAAAATGTTTATTAAATAAAAATTGGTTATAAAATTGAACTTTTTTTAATCTAAATAAATTATAAATAATAAATTAAATATTACAAATTTGCTATTCGTTAGTATTTATGTATAGAATTAATTATGTTTTTTTTTTTTTTTTTGGTAATTTATTTCAAATACATATATCCGAAGGATGGCCAACTGATTAATTTATTTTTTTGTCTTACTTTAACCGCAATTGTACGTCTTCTTTTGAATGAATAAAAATAATGAGTAATTCATAGAACAAATACAAATTTATTATTCAAGTTATTGTATTGAATAATAAATTATTCAATACAAATTTATCTAAATGATTATTAAACAAGAAATTTATCGAATGATGAGCCAACTCTCTTATTCATAAAATTTAAAAAAAAAATGAGTGGATGAATAACTTGATCAATGAATAAATTTTTGTTCAATAAAAATTTATTTGAATGCTTATTGAATAAGAAGTTTATTGAAGAGTGCCCAACTCTGGTATCTATAACACATTAGGAATTATTTTAATTTTAATCCCCGTGTAATTTATAAAGTAGAAATTCATAAAAGCGACAGGTTTTCAAAATTTGTTGGGCAGATTTTTTCAGGGTGTTCTGCAAGAAGGACGCCAGTTCAAAAACGTTAATAATTTTAGATTTTTATTTTATTTTTTTTTTTTATTCAACATAAATGTAACACCTTCATTAATTATTAAATGCAAATTCCATCAAGAATACTTTTTAAATTTTTTTTTACCCCAAAATCAGCATGATATTAGTTTTTTTTTTATTAGTTGTTTCATTCCAATTACATTATGAAATTAAGAGCTAATCTCTGTTCTGAGTATACCGATGGATAGCTGATTAAATGTTACAACTTTTGCGAGATTTCTGGGCGCGTAACACATATCCGTGCCCTAGAAAATCTGTATTTCTACTTCGAAAAATCCTTCAAATGCAACAATATTTTCTGCACGCCCTGACTTATAACAACATTTAGAGCTTACCATTTTCCTTGGAGCTTTGAGCCCTCACAGAGATCCCAGCAGTCTTTGTTTGTTGTCGTTTGTTAGGCGGTGGCTGTTTCTTTTGAGGTGGCCGAGGTTAAAACGATACTCCGCTAGCTATTGTTGGAGCAAGGGGAGAGTCCATTTGGAGTTATTGTATTGGAGCCTGTAGGCTTTGTTGGGCTCATTTCCTATCTCGCTTAGATCTCTCTCCGACCCTCTCCTCTTAATCCCAACCAAAACATCTAATGGAGCTATGCTTCTGCTACCTGCATTCTCTGCTAAACAACTAAATCCTGGCCCAGCTGCAGTCTGAACCTATCATTATTTATATATATGTATATATATATATATATATATATATATATATATATATATACAGGGTGTCCCAGTCTTAAACCGACCGACTGCGTATATCGATGGGGAATTGAGAATCTAAGACAAAAAGTCCTTTGGCGATTTTCACGTTTTCGCTTCGTTTTCGAGAAAAACGCAAAAAACCGTGTATTTTCCCCCCGACCCCCGATTTATTACTTAAACGAAGCGTTGTACCAAAAAAAACACCTCAATAGGAAAGAGGTATCTTATTAAATTATGTTTAAGATGAAATCACGTTCAGCGTCTTAGCTCGAATATTTTACGAGGTAATTGTGTTTGAATGAGCCGTGTGTGCGAGGAGCCCAAAAACTGGAAAAATTAATGCCGTTTTTTTTGGGGGGGGGGGGGCGAATTCTCACTTATTCCACTTCTTCCACTTATGGAAGAATTGTGTAAAAAAAAATTCTAATTTCTCTACAAATTAGTATCCAACCTAAATTGAACGCGAGACGGAAAATTAACAAACAATAATATTTGTATCTACCTGATATTTTAAATTGAAAAAAAAATAATTAAAAAAAAGTGAGCCAAGATTGTTTTTCCAGTTTTTGCGTTCTACGCGCACACGGTTCGTCGGATCAAAATATGTCTAACTCTCTATGGAACAATATGTGCAACCGATGAGTTATTTAAACACAGTTATCTTAAAATATTCAAGCTAAGACGCCGAACTTGGTCTCATCTTAAAGATAATTTTGTAAGCTACAAGTTTTGTATTGAAATGTTTTTTCGTACAACGCTAAGTGATAAATCGGGATTTGTCCAAACAAACACGGGTTATTTTCGTTTTTCTTGAAAACGAGAAAATCGTCAAAGGACTTTTTGACTTAGTTTTTCGATTCCCCATCAATATAAGAAGTCGGTTGGTTTAAGACTGGGACACCCTGTATATAAATCAGTCCCGTAACAGGCCACATCGGCGCAGAGGGGCAGATACCTGAGAGGTATCTGATTCTTGACCATACGACACACTAAAGAGATAGTGTGGTCAGTACTATACTCCAGGCGCCTGATTTTTCTCTTTGCGGGTACCCATTAATTAATTAAAGGCTGGGTGAGCCTAAGGACGATGTGGGACCCCAAATCCAACCCCCGAACGAAAATACTAGAAGAGAAAATCTTTAGTGTGCGCTCGGAGTGCGAAGTTCTCACGACTTAACTCTCTCTCTCTCTCTCTCTCTCTCTATATATATATATATATATATATATATATATATATATATATATATATATACGAGGCGTGGCGGATACAAAGGGTGAACTCAACATCCGGTCAACATTTTCTTCCCACCATCCGAATCTGCACGCTTCAGATAATCTACAGGTTTATTTTTCATTATTAGCTCGCCCTTCATTCCTTCTCAAAATACACGAAAAATGAAAAAAAAACTGGCTGGAAACTGCCATAGGAAGGCGGATGCGAAAGGCGAACTCAACACTCCATTATGGGTCCGCTGGATGATGGTATGGATAAAAAGCTCTTTTCGTATAAAGTGAAGCTCACTCTAATTACTGGTCAATTATCATATAATTTGAACAATAAGACATCCCACAACGAATGTTTTGTATATTCTAGTTGAGTTCGCCCTTACGGAAAAAATATTCGAACGCATTTTCCTGAGTTCGCCCTTCGTATCCGCACCGCCTCATATATATATATATATATATATATATATATATATATATATATATATATATATATATATGTATATATCTTATAAATGGTGTTCCTCCCTATGGGTAAAAATCTTTAGATACATTATAAGACGTTTAGTAACTAATATGCCTGACTATAGACACGTCACTAGTAAAATCTCTTTACTGTCTAAAAGTATGTACACTTTGTATATAGACAATGTTTTCCCATAGTTTGACCATGTCTACATGAATTGAGAGAATACTAGAACTGTAAATCATGAAACTAGAATGCCAGTGACTGAAAACTAACACCTAAGCACAATTAATTTTTTATTGTTTTATAATGAAATCTCAGACGAAGGCTACCCCCTGGTGTGAGCTCTTCATCAGCCAGTCTGACACACCCCCCGCCGCTCTGCGCAATGATCCACGCTCCAAAGGCCAACAGTAGTTAGGCCTCTTTATTTTTTTGGTTTATTTTTACTAATTTCCCATGATATTCATTTTACAAGGCTGCTGAACGGTTAGGCGAGCCGTCGTTGGTCTGGGAACAGGTTCATTAAAAGAACATGAAAGGTTCCGAAGAAAGTTTATTGAAATTGCTACTGTCTGCTGATGAAGGCGGTCTGCTAAAGCAGGTCTCAAAGCATTCTATGACCTACACCCAGTCATTCAACTCTCACATTTTAGTTCATTTCATTTTTATCCGAGAATAAGTGCAAAGTTTTTTGGGCGAGACTTCTCAGAAGAAGATATATCACAGCCTGGTCCTTCCTCAACTCCAGGAAGTGTTATTATTTTTGAAGCGTAAACAATTAACACTCCAGCAGTCGCGCTGGCGCACTGAGTGCGTCAAGCCAACATTTCGTATTGTAAGAAATTGCCGGGAAACCCTACGGCCCACTAACCTCAGGTATTCCAAGGAAAACCCCGTACCACGCCTGGTGTTCTACACGCCCCGTACACGAGTGGTTTTCTACCCTTTCACGCGTTACTCAGTTATAGCTTGTAAACCGTTCGAAGAGGTTGATGGCGCACGAAATGCTCCGACGATTAATGCAAGAATCTTGCATTTCAGCTGATGAATGGGCATTTGCAGTCCAGAAAAATCATTCTGTCACTTCCTTCCGATAAAAAACAATTTTTGTTAAGAAAATTCCCAAGAAACAAGAAGCAACGATTGAAAAACCACCTCCGAAGAAATAAACAGGGTGATGTTATGTTTGTGGGCGACAAAAACATATTAACACCTAAATAACGTATAATGTATGTATTAAATTTACATGTAAAGCTTGAACCAATATGCTTTAAATCCAGTAAAAGGGGACAGGACACAGATTTGTCTGAATAGATCGTAAGAATTAAATTCTTAGCATTTAATTACCATGTATATTTCTACTTTTATTTAAAAATCGTTTTAAGTGTGTTCCAGACATTAATGTTTAATATACACATTATAATTTTCAGTCTTATTGTAAATTAAATCATTTTTTTTAAATAAAAGAAGTTATATGCAATGAATTTGTTTTAAAAGATAAAATGAGCTCATTTACATTACCATTTACATATCTGTCTACAATAATGACTTAACTGCAATAAATAATATAATAGTGATGAAAGAAAGAAATAAATAGACTTTTAAAACACAATAACACGATGACGCACTAAGTGCGCCGCGCGACTGCCCATGACCCACACAGTGCTGGAAGGTTAAATTTTGAGTAAGTTGGTGGTCTAAATCGTGCGTCTCATGGCATTGCAAAAGCTACGAGTCATCTTGTATTTGGCAGGCAGAGATGGGCATAATTTTATTTATAAATAAAAATACGAATTTATTCGTACTTCATATATTTGTGAATACGAATATAAATAAATTCGTACTTCATATATTTTTATTCACATATATTAAATATAAAAATACAAATAAAATTTTATTCGCAAATTTTTCTGCGAATAAAAATAAATTCACAGAAAAAAATGTAAATAATCACAAAAAAATGTGACTTTACAAAAAATCAAGTGATTACAAAAAAAAATCACATTAAAATATACGAATAAAAATTTATTCACATTATAATTTGTGAATAAAAATTTATTCACAGTAAAATTCGCAAAAAATTTATGAATTTATTCGTATTAAGATGATATTACGAAAGTTATTGAAGGTGATTATTCGTATTCACAAATATATGAAGTACGAATAAATTCGTATTTTTATTTATAAATAAAATTATGCCCATCTCTGTTGGCAGGCAATGCGTTAAATATTGAGTAGGAAATATTCAACGCAAAGAATGACAGCTGATTGGCAGGCATCATAACATTATTTTTTATTGAATTACATAAATTTGGCGGGCGGTCAATAATAAAAACAGACGGTTATTCAAGATCCAAATCCGTTATTCTCTGCTCTAAGTGTTTCACGCCATTATGGCTCCTCTTCAGGAGCTTATTACTAAAAACGTACCTTTGTGTTTTCGAAATATTAAAGGAAATGTACGATAAAAGCAAGTCCATTATTACATTTTTTTTTATTTTTTTTTAATTCCTTTCTTTTCTCTTTGTTCGCACTCTAGCACGCTAAAAATGGCCCAATTTTGATGAAATTTGGATTGATAATACCTTGCCTAATTCCAAAGAAAGAGTTCGTCAACAACTATTTTTAAGGGCCCAAGAGCGCAAATAAATATATACAATTTTGAACTTGCCGTTTTTCCGTGTCGTCACCTTCGGATTGCGTCATCGGCTCGACTTCGTAAGCGGGTTTCCTACCTTCGTATTTAGGGAGAAAGAAAACGCGCTAACACTCTCATTGAAAATACAATTATTATTATAACTTAATATGTAACGTGTTTTAACCTAAATATATGAATTAATACATTATTTTACTATTTAATTTTATATTTGTAATTTATTCATGGCTTCTTTTAGCGCGGTTCCTCCCTCCCCCATAGGGAGGAACCCCGCTTATAAGGTTGATACAATGAAACAATCCGGAAGTGCCGACTAGAAAATTTCGCGTTTCAGAACCCCTAGAGACCGAAAATAACGGTGGTTCAAATTTGTATATATATATATATATATATATATATATATATATATATATATATATATATATATATATTTGTCTGTTCGCTCATTTCTGGCTTCCCTAATGGTCCGATTGTGATGAAATTTGGTACAAAAATCTTTCGTCTAATTTGAAAGGTAAAGTTCGTTAACCAGCAAAATCCGCCTACTGGAAGATGGCGTTTGGGGCGAAATTCGCGCAAAAAAAATCGTAACGCTTACGTTTTTGAGTTCATAAGCTTGTAAGTACTCGTTTTATAGGCTTCTTTGGCTAGGAAAACGAATGAAACCTTTTTCAAGGCTATAGCTTTAACCGTTTTTGAGAAAATTGGAAAAATAGTTTTTGAATACCGTTTTTGGTTTGGGTACTTAGAATCATGGGATTCAGTTGAAACATTTTCTGTATGTTTGCTATCATTAAAACTAATATGTTGAAATGTTGGTTACGTTTGGAGTTAAGGAAGGGTTAGAATAAAATATTTTATTAACAGACATAAAAAGTTTTGTAACTTTGCATACTTACCTTAATATCTCGAAAAAAGTTGATAATCTTGGTAAACGAAAGAATACCATTAGAAAGCTTACTAAATGCTCTACAAAAAAGGTTCTGATGAAAGTTTTGATTAGGCGATGTCAATCGGAGAAATTAGTGCTTAAAATATTAAAGTAATTGACTTTGCTTATTCGAACTGTTCTTTGTGTCTGTTTTTATTCCTTGTTATTTTTTAATTGCTTATAGTTGGATAATGTATTTTACAATAAAACAGATTAGGCAAAATAAGAAAAACAATTCATTGTTAGAAATATAGCTTGCCAAGAGAAAAAGATTCGATGACGTCTCTTGATCATTTTCAATTGCCTTTATGCTGTTGGTTTTTTTATTTTATTTTTTAATTGATTTTATCTGTAGAATTATTACTATAGGAATATGTAGAATTTCACAGGAATATGTGAAAATTTTTGATATTTTCCAATTCATTGAAACCCGACCCCAGGTATAGCCATAAAACCCTTTGAACAAAGGCCGAGGAAAATATTATCTGTTCCTATTCTATGCTTTTCAAATGAGAATAGGGATATGAACAGGAACCGGGGTCTCCCGTGATCTAATGGCTAGCGCCTTGGATTCATAAGCGGGAGATGGTGGGTTCGATTCCCAACCTCCGGCAGGAATTTTATCATCCCACGGCACGCGGGTAAAATTCCTCGCTAAACCCTGGATGTCGGCGCTAATGACCTAGATGTAGATGAGCCGTAAAAAAAAAAAAAAAAAAGAAAAAAAAAGTGAACTGGAACCGCGCTAAGATGACGCAGTTCCTGCGAGTCGGACTTTTTTCACTGTAGCACAAAATGTACAAGTGTTTATTCTAGTACATACAATTTCGTATAACTTAATCCAAATGAATTTCTTGCTGTTTGCGAAAAACGGTAATTTCTTACTGTGATGTGAGGCTTAACTCTAAATCCATTAAATTAAAACAGAAAATCCCCAGTAGATTTCTATTTGATGCAATTTAAAATAATTCATAATTATAGATATTTGCGGAATTGCTTATTTGAATTTATAAGATCATTATGGCGCTAGAATATCTTACTATAGATAAATTTTGAAGATCCATATTTCAAGAATTGTATCAATTTTGGTATTTTTATTATATACTTCCTATTATTTATTAAAGAATTATTTTCGATGGATAATTTCTAAATAATTATACATTTTGATATGTGGTAAATTAAAATTTATCTTCAATAACAGTTGGATGTTGTTAACATCATCAATTTAATGCATATTCCTGGAGGTCCGTTATGATCTAGTTTGCATAGAGTAATAGATACTGTAGGTTACCAATTAACAGGATGTAATTAATATCGAAAGCAGAATAATTTAGATCGGCTAAGTATGTATTGTATCATAATAGCAAGTGATAATGATACACTGTAAGGGCGTTCTTTGGGCCATTTCGCATACTTTAATTCAATAAATACGCTGTTATTATTCATTACGTGTGATATTGTTTAGTGATTTGACTAAAGATCTTGATCTTGCCTGAAGAAGATCTTGTCAACGCGTCAAAACCCTGTCAAAAACTTATGCACGATGCCTGGGACTTATATTGGACAAAGTATTTCGACGAATAAGTGTCAAACGCTTGAAAACGAATGGTTTACATAAGTATCACCAGCCATGATCCTTTAGGTATTTTTTATTACATTATATAAAATTTTGTACGACCATTTATATATATGAGGTCGTATGAAACATTACGTTCAAAGACGAAAGAATAAGACGTTTTCATTATTGATACGATTGACAATTTTTCTTTTAGACTTTTTTTCTGGTGGACCTAAAAATTAAAAAAAAAGTCCAACTCACAGGAACTGCATCATCTTAGCGCGGTTCCGTTCTTATCCCTAGTCTAATTTGGAAAGATTAAAATAGAATCAGTTATTATTTTGGTTCCACCAGTCTTGAAAGGTCTTGATTTATGATCTTACCTGTATGGGTCGGCCAACCCATAAGTCGGCCAGAAAGGCCTCCGCTCAGAGGCATTTGGAAAGCCTTGGGATCTCTCTCTTTGAACGCAACATTTTTAACAATAATCAAATACATTATCCGACTACAAGCAATTAAAAAATAACAAGGAATAAAACAGACAAAAAGAACCGTTCGAATAAATGAAATCAATTACTTTAAAGTTTTAAGCACTTATTTCTCCGATTGACATCGCCTAATTAAGACTTTCTTCAGAACCTTTTTTGTAGAGCATTTAGTAAGCTTTCAAATAGTTTCTATCCACTTACCACGATTTCCCAAACGTGTTCGAGATATTAATGAAAGTATACGAAGTTCCCAAAACTTTTCATGTCTGTTCATAAAATATTTTATTCTAACCCTTCCTTAACTCCAAACGTAACATAACTTTCAACATATTAGTTTTAATGAAAGTAGAATATGCAGATAATGTTTCAACTGAATCCCGTGATTCTAAGTACCCAAACCAAAAACGGTATTCAAAAACTATTTTTCCAATTTTCTCAAAAACGGTTTAAGATATCGCCTTGAAAATGGTTTCATTCGTTTTCCTAGCCCAAGAAGCCTATAAAACTTACAAGCTTATGAACTCAAAAACGTAAGCGTTACGATTTTTTTGCGCGAATTTCGCCCCAAACGTCATCTTCCAGTGGGCGGATTCTGTTGGTTAACGAACTTGACCTTTCAAATTAGACGAAAGATTTTTGTACAAAATTTCACCAAAATCGGACCATTACTCTCTGAGCTATGCCGCGAACAGACAAATATATATATATATATATATATATATATATATATATACACATATATATATATATATATATTATTTATTCTTATAGATGACCGAAAATATCCAAATTCTTTTTTATCCTAGTAGGCATGAGGTCATTAAAGCAGTCAGGCTTATTACTGCCGGACTCCAGAGGGAGTACTTGGGAACGAGAGGACTTCCTTGCAAGAAGTGCCCCTGAAGAGGTGCGAAGAAAAGACGCACGAAACATGTCGGGCCCCATAAATAAAGTAGTATAAAAAAAGGGAAGACTGCTTTAATGACCTCATGCCTACTAGGATAAAAAAGAATATATATATATATATATATATATATATATATATATATATATATATATTCAAATTTGAACCACCGTCATTTTCGGTCTCTAGGGATTCTGAAACGCAAAATTTTCTAGTCGGCACTTCCGGATTGTTCCATGAGATCAACCTTATAAGCGGGGTTCCTCCCTATGAAGGGAGGGAGGAACCGCGCTAAGTAATTCGTAAATTATTGACCGATTTAAAATCTGGATGCGCCAATAATAACAGTTTTTAAACAAAAAAAATTAAAATGGCGTATCGAATGACATAGGCCCCCATTATAAATTTTACAGTTTCACTGGGTCTGAGACACCCTGTATGTTCTCTTTCAGAAACAGTTCAGAACCTTAAACTAGGCTGGGAAACATTAAATACGTACTTTGTTATTTCGTAGAAGGTAGAAAAATAATGTCTCTCCACTGTTTTTCAAAGTATTTATTAGCAAAAGCTTTTCGAGAACATTGTTCTCATCGTCAGTGCATCTACAATTTTCACAAAAACACGCATATATTAATTACAGAAATATTTATAAGTATTCTTATTACTAAAGCTATGACAAATATTAATTACAGAAATATTTATAAGTATTCTTATTACTAAAGCTATGGCAAATAATGTTACCTATTACTCCACCGGTAGTACTGCTAACAGCCTCTCCGAACAGGTGTGAGGTAATGAGACTATTCCGGGTGAGCAGAGTATATATATTGACGTTGGATATTGGAGATCACAAGAATCAAGGTTGTTGAACCAGAGACCACTGAACTTTCTGTTGGAGACAGTGTAGTTGCTGTGTAGTGTAGTGACTGTTTTTCTACCTTCTACGAAATCGAGAACTCCACAAATAACGCTGCATACATCACAGATACTTTGTTATTTGTTTTAAGGACACCCAATACACAGGATGTCCCGAATTTAAATGAAAAAACTTCAGAAGCGTGTAGGGGGCCAAAAAACTAAGACAAAAAGTCCTTTAGAGTTTTCCTTCGTTTTGGAGAAAATCGCAAAACAAGAATCGAAAAGGTTTTCATTTTTCATTGCGAATTTTTTTGTGAAAACAATTATTAAAATTCAATCTCTTAATGATGATCTAGTTTTCGCGTACGGTTTCTGCAACGGCAATGCTTTAGAAGTGGCGCGAGAGTATGCGAGCCGATTCGCAAATAGAATTTCGGTCCCCTGCATGCTCCTGAAGTTTTGCCATTTAAATTTGGGACACCCTGTATAGAGATGTATATATATATATATATATATATATATATATATATATATATATATATATATATATATATATTAAGCGTGGATTTGGTGCCTATGACGTATGAAACGGAAAGATACCATGAAATGATTCTATAATGTCTATGTACCGCCAAAATCTTTATTTTATTTATAAATGTAAAACGCAGCCGACAGCTGAAAGCATAGGCGATTCAATACGCGGTATTTTAGAGTGTTTATGAAATGTATTTGAGAAGGAAGTTTCCGATGTGAAGGAGGGGCCGAATGAAATCCTGGTTAGGGGATGCCTGGCCGTTTCCATGGATACGCTCCAACTATGGGGTGTGAGTGGGGGGGGGGGGCTAATTTATTCTCACTACTTCCACTCCATTCTCGTGTAGGTTTCGTTCAACAGGCAGTAAAATAGCCATAATTACTCTTAATGATGTAATGATGGTCACTGCCCTGACCAAGTGACGTGTTAGCTATGGCTTTCTCTTCTTTTAAGTGCGTCAATGTCTGTAGCTCACCGATCTCTCTTCTTGTGTGGCTGAAGTACACAAAGCAGAAGGGTGCTTGGGTAGGCCCTTTCTACGTCATCTGTGCGTCTTTCTGGCGTTAATCAAGGATGAAGTTGGGAGGCCTTGAGAACAGAAACTTCATACTATATCATATTACGAGGTGTATCCATGTACAGAATGTAATACCCAATAAAGAAATAACAAAAAAAAAATCGTAATGGAACTCGTGAAGGCTGGAGGTCCAACCTGAAATATCAACGTTTTTCTAACGCACAGGTCACCAAAATATAGTATCTTTTCTTCAGTAATCCCATCTGCGCCTATAAAATTATATTGTGGTAATTTAGACCAGAGCGCATATGCTTTAGGTTAGATGTTTTGAGGGGACAGGCTAATTGCCAACCAATATAACAATAATTGATGTATGCGTAAATAGAAAATTTCCCCGAACATATTTCTTTTTAAATGTAATAATAATGTATATATATATATTTCTCATTTATTTATTTTTACTATGTTCTCTACATGTTTCGCGCCACTTGACGCCTCTTCAGGTGTAATTTAAATAAGTACATTTCATTTCAGTATCAGCTGACCTGAAGGAACACCTTCTTCAGGCAGGGCCATGTCTAAAATTTAGTTGAAGGTTTAAATAAAGTTGCTCCTGAAAAGGCGTCAAGTGGTGCGAAACATGTACAGCACATAATAAAAAGAAATAAATAAAAAGGTTTTTATAGTATATAACCTTCTGCAAATTTTAAAAGACATTTGGAGGCTCCAGATTCAAAACAACAAGTGACATTAGAACAAGTGAAAAGACATGTTTTTTCTTCTTCTCTCTAAACAAGTTGACTCAGATTCATTAATTTTTATTCAGTGACTTTTCAATATACAATGAGCGGCTAAAGAAGTTCACCACGGGCCTGCTGGGCCACAGGAGTTGGGAGAGAAAGACTATGTTGGCCAACATCACCTTAAGGTAAATTCAAGCCCACCCCAGGATCTTCAAGTTCTTTCGCCATCAAAACCACCTTTACTATTGTCATCATCAGCAGCATCTTATTCTAAACCTTAATGTCCAATATTTTAATAGTAGTTTAAACCTATTTTGTAAATTATACATTATTTCAACTAATGAAATTAGCCTTTTCTTATTCATACAGTCCACTACTCATTTCACGAGCACAATCCATAGCCTGCTTCTGCTAAATCAACAAAAGTTGAAAGCAGAGCAGAGAGATTCAAATTGGTCCTCCGGGCCGGATACTTTCTATCTCTGGATCCAATGTTTGTATGTATATATATATATATATATATATATATATATATATATATATATATACATATATATATATATATATATACATATATATTGATTGTAGCCTGATGTGGGCTTGAAATGTAGTTTTATTAAGTCGGGACCGATCCTGACTATTTCCACTCTGGTCCTATTTCCAACCTCCTCGGTCAACGATTCCTTCTGAAAGGTAGAATTTTTGCTACATCTTGTGCATACTCTGATAATAGATTTTTAGTGAAATATACTAGAAAATAAAGTAAAAATAAAAATTACCTGCATTAGCAATTCACGTAAGCAGGCATTGTAATATAAGTCGCCCGTTATTTCCCTATCTGTAGGTAGAAAGAGGATAAGACAAAAACAAAGACAACGCCCATTAAGAAAAAGAGAATGAGAAGCCACAAAAACCGGTCTGAGCCTATGAAAAGTGTCCGTGTGTCTGTCGATCTTGTCTTGGGGGTATTGATTTCATCGAACTCTCCTGTTTCAGAGTTCGAGAGGACCCACTACCCGGACGTGTTCGCCAGGGAGCGGCTAGCAGAGAAGATAGGACTCCCAGAGGCACGGATACAGGTAAGCAATCTGTTTTCGTACATTATAGACTTATTATACTTATCCATTGTTATTTAATAATAATTAAATTATTATTGATCTCCCCTTGGATGGGGAGATCCATTCTAAACCCCGGTTTGGGAGGCATTTTGTGTATGTTTATACACATGAATGTAGCTATTAGTTACGGAAAAATAGTATATATATATATATATATATATATATATATATATATATATATATATATATTGGTTAGCGAGTTTGGCTCAGTAGTAGCACTGGACTCGAGATACGACAAAGATTTTATTTACTGTTGTCGTTGTTCGAGCGTCAAAATCGGCCTCAGACCTACCCTAGGCTCACCATACCTTAGGTACCTTGCAAAGAAAAAAATTGGGTGGTTGGAGCGTATTACTGATCATACATACAGATATCCTCTTTTAGCTTTCTAGGTCAATAAATTGTTGTTGTTTTTTTTCGCTTATTGTATTTTTTTTTATTTTTCAAATGTTTTATTTTGACTTTTTTTTGCACTTTCACTCGGATCATCTTTTTGTTTGTAACATTAAATTTTATTTCTTTTCCATATCTTGTGACAACGCAAATGCAGTAAAATTAATTTGAAATATTAAAAAAAAAATTTCCTTTAATCTAGAAGGCTAAAAGCAGTAATATTTGTAAAAAATAGAAAAAAGAAAAAAGGGAAGTGTGCACGTAGATTGGATTATTACCCATAAAATAAATCGTAATATGAAAAAAAAAATTACTTAGTTTACATAGGGAGTGTCCATACAAAACTTCTAATTTTTCTGTCAAGTGGTTTGAGCTGGGCGATGATAGGTTAGTGGGTGGTATTCCTTGATAAGGAACATAACAAAACACGGTGGTGGGATTACTTCTTTATAAACGTTCTATGAAATCAGATATTATACAAGATGATTCCCATCAATGCCAATAAAAAGCTTTGGAATGTCTAATTTTAATATCAGTAATCCCATGGGGATATTCCAATATGAAATTAATGTTTCCTAATCAAATTCACTTATGATCAATGCTTTCTATTTTACTCCTGGCCACGTACGAAATAATTAATTTGACTATACAGCATCCTATCTGCATATGTTTATTTTGAGCATATGTTCGGGCGGGATAGGCGTATATATATCAACAACTAAATATTTACATAGCCGCTATCAGGGGCTTCTTCTCTCAGTAATTATATGCTCGTCACAAAATTTTCAGCAGCAATATCTGATTCCATACTGACTTTGTTGGATGAGCTTTCTAACAAAAAACCGGTCGAGAAGTCCTATTCTTCTCATTTCATTTTCACTTTTGAAAAGCGTTGTCCATTTTTGATAATAACTCGATGAATATATATATATATATATATATATATATATATATATATATATATATATATATATATATATATATATATATATATATATATATATATATATATATATATATTTAGGAAGTGCCAATAATGATTGGCTCCTTCCATATACTTTTCACTGTGATGTAAATAAGAAGAGCAAAATTAATTATTGTACTATATAAATTGTACAGATTTTAAATAAACAAATATATATATATATATATATATATATATATATATATATATATATACAGGGTAACCCGTAAATGTCTAGTCATATTGTGAGGGGTGATAGAGAACCCTTAGGGGAACAAAAAATGTTCTATGACGATTTCCGGATTTCTCGCCCATAAGGGAGAAAACGTCGTTTTATTGTTTTTTCGAGACAAACGTGGTTTTTAAAAGAATTATCGTTGTAGCTCCGTCCCAGGTTGTACTAATAGAAAGGGAGTGAAACCAATCGTAAATTTACTATAAGACTAGTTGGAAGTAAACGTAAAAATGAATGAATTTAAGTATGTATTTCTTACCAAAAGAAAGCTATTCTAAATTTCCTGACATTTTCTTGATATTGCTTTCCTGCGGTATACCTCAATGGGCAGGATCTGAGATTTCCGGGTTTCAGAAAAACTTCCTCATTTAACCAGCTTTCCATTCATGTATCACAACCCTGTGTTATTGAAGTATTTGAACGGTTTAAGAACAAAAGTTTAAAAAAAAAAAAACATAAATCTTTGAAAAGAAAATTATATTTTTTTCTTGAGTTTATTCAAAAAGCTGAAGAGAAATATTTATTTTTATAAGTTTTTACATAAATATTAAGTAAATATTTGCTTAAAAAAAATTACTTCCACAAATATAAAAAAATATCCTAAAACAGTAAATAAATAAAATACACATATATTTTGAATTTGTTAATTACAGTAACTAATACTGGGTCCAGGAGGTGCCCATTAATGAACCCCAACCATAAATTAACCTAAAAAATTATTATTTTTACCTAGATCACGCATTTGAACACATTTTTACAGGTATTTATATTTAGAAAACAAATGCTTTACCTTGAATTTATACTGATGGCTACGCTTATGAAACTCACTGGGATTCTCGTGAGCCCATGCGTTTTTGTTGTGGTAATTAAAAATTCTATCCCTCATAAATAAGATGTAAATAGTCCTGTAAAAATGTGTTCAAATGCGTGATATAGGTAAAAATAATAATTTTTGAGGTTAATGTATGGTTGAGGTTCCTTAATGGCCGTACCTGGACCCAGAATTAGTTACCTGAATTAATAAATTCAAAATAAATGTGTATTTTATTTATTTACTCTTTTAGGAATATTTTTTATATTCGTGGAAGTAATTTTTTTTATTGTTTTAAGTAAATATTTACTTAATATTTATGTAAACATTTTTAAAAATAAACTGAAGAGAAAAATTTTCACAGATCCATGTTTTTTTTTTAAAAACTTTTGTTCTTAAACCGTTCAAATACTTCAATAACATAGGGTTGTGATACATGAATGGAAAGCTGGTTAAATGAGGAAGTTTTTCTGAAACCCGGAAATCTCAGATCCTGCCCTTTGAGGTATACCGCTGGAAAGAAATATCAAGAAAATGTCAGGAAATTTAGAATAGCTTTCTTTTGGTACACACCCTGTATATATATATATATATATATATATATATATATATATATATATATATAAAATTATTCTTGTAGATGACCTAAAATATTTCTAAATACATTTTAGTTTCTTGGAGGCTTAGGGAGGTCAGCGAATAATTTTCTGACCCTAAGCCTCCAAACAACTAAAATGTATTGAGAAATATTTTGGGTCATCTACAAGAATAATTATATGTTCAAATGTAAATTTATTTAAGGAAAGGATAGGTGTATATCGGTGTAAAAAATATGAGTATAAGATTTACAAAAAGGTACTGTTGCATAGGAACGCCCCTGAAGAGGTGCGACAAAGGCATGAAACATGTCGGGCAAGGTATATCAAATAAAGTAGTTAATGAGAACCAAGAGTGTACTGCTTTATCGACCCCTGCCATCGAAAGAAACAAGAAATAGTGGAATATATGTATATATATATATATATATATATATATATATATATATATATATATATATATATATATATACAGGGACAGAGAATAACTATTATTTTTTAATTCGAATGAGATTTTTATTTAACTTTTATTATATTAAACTTTAAATAAAAACCATCAAAAATAGGGTTTACAATCCCACGGAATGCAGAATAATCTAAAAGCGAAAATGGGAAATTCCCTTTTGTGGCTAATTTAATACATTAATCCTGTAAAATATTTTCATTTATTTTTATTTATTTTTGTTAGTTGCTTAGAACGATGAGAGGGAGTGTATAAATCTGAATCATTATTTTCAGTGAAATCAAACTTGAAC